>OZ005740.1:259330838-259733338 GCA_963930735.1 Dioctria linearis | reverse complement strand
TACATATACATTTACATATATTAAAAAGAACAAAAAAAAATCGTATAGCCAAAGGCATTACGCTACTATATTAACAGGTATCATAGAAACAAGATCGCTACAAAGGTGTTATTACGGAACCATTTAGCTACCATTTTAGATGCAGCCCACTATGATGTGCAAACATATAAAAGAAAATTAAGTTTTACACTATAAAGACAAAAATTCTTACACTAGTAAACCCGATAATTGATAAACTCCGTAGGAAAGAGATCTTACGATATTATGGACATAAGCATAAATAAAATCAAGAAAACAAAAAATTTTACACTATTACAAGAAAAAAATTGTGCATTATTATTATGGATATACTCAAATCTAATTGACTATAATTAACAATGTGGACTCCAAGAAAAAAAAATGAGAAGACAAGAGAAACAGACCATTTTTATTTATTTTTCTTTTTTGCAACACGACACTATCACCACAAAATATAAATTGATGGATGACGATGTTGGTACTTATAAATATATTAATTTCCCGGCGATGAAGCGCTTCAGCAACCTGGTGATTAACGCTGTGAAAAAGAAATTTTCTTGTATGTAGTGTTTTGTTTCTCCGCCTTCTTCCTATCTCCTTCCTTTGACAATTAGGTTATACGATTTTTTTCCCCCTCTAATTTCGGATGAAGTTCCTCAACTGGTATGCCGAAAATCTCCTGAGAAAAGCTTTGGGTGCCTAAGCAAAACAAGGCCTGGTTTATGCCAAGATGCGGCTCGCTTCCTAGCCGATTTTGTCTTTATTGTTTATTCATGTACCAGTGTAATCACACAATTCACAGTACAGATCCAATCTCTGTCACCTGATATAAAAAAATTAGCTAAATAATTCACTCCTACCACGAGAAGGTAATTCCACCTCACCTTCTAAGTTAAACAAAAAGAACTTGAGTGAACACTTTGTGGCGTTTAGATCCACTCGCAAAACAAAACGAATTAATTAAGATTTCTGGTGTGCTAATTCACTATAAGTGGAAAATGGGTAAATCTCGATCGAAACTTGTAACAGCAAAAAACATAGGCAAACAGTTAGTGGCGCTTGAGACCACCCACATAGCAAAACAAAGTAATTGAAATTTTGTTGTGTGTTCAATTCACTATAACTGAAGACTGTGAGGATCTTGATCCTCACTTTTCTTGATGACACCCAAGGACCGATACCAGGGAAAATCACCCAACTGCATTGCACTTTATTGATCAGGACCTTGGTTGGGTGATCGGAAATGCTCAAATTGCATTTCTTGTTTTTTTTTCTTTAAAACGAGCTTAATTTGGCCTGGACTCAATTAATTGGCTTTGTTGAAAATATACATATATTGATTTTCTTGTTTTTATGCATAATTACAGTTTTCTTTTTATTATATTTTTCGGTTGAATTCATGATGGATTCGAGTATGATTCGGTGAGTTGAGGTGAGACGTAATGTAGTGGTGATGACCTGGCAGTCCCTGTGTTCCCTTCCTTCCTCCCAATAATGTGGATTTGATTTGAGTTTTTGTTCGACAATGTTTTTTCTCATTTTTTTTTGTATGCGAATTGTTTTCTTCTGTGACATAGCAGAATGTAACAGTCAATTTAACTATCAAGCGTGCATTTAACCCACTCCAACGACGAGCTAGCTAGAGCAGAATCATCTAGGCATGCCGACCTTAAACACGCAAAATTTTTTGTATTTTTTGTTTTTTTAAAGAAGGGTAAAGTTTCAATTTGCTTGATAGATGGCGTGGTTTTCTTAAAAAGAGGAATAATAAGGAAATCACATAATTTTTAGTAGATCTTCGTTTTTTTTTTGTGTGGTCTAAATTTGTTGGGAGACGTTGGATTCTGTGGGGCGTGTCTTGGACGGTGCCCTGTTTTGAACTTGAATTGTGTCAGATTCAGGTCTGACATAATTTCGGAAGTCAGATGGTTTTGCTTTTCAGGGATATGGTTGGATTTTGACGTTTCTCAGCATTTGGACTGTTACAAATACGGAGTCCGACGATGTGCTTATAGGAGGATGTTAACGGACGTCCATGTTTGTCATAAGTAGACTGTTACAGGCTATGTAAAAACTGACGGATTTAATGGAATAGGTTTGTAGTAGTGCAAAAAAAATAAAAAATAAACATTATACACGGAAATTTATTTCAATGAAATTTACAATTCACGTAATCATACAATAATTTAAAATAAACATCACAGAAATCAATAATTTACGCTGAGTTTTTCAAATACATACGAGTTCCGAAGCAGAAACAATAATTAAACTAGACTGAAATAAATACACAGCAATGCAAGTTATTGTCACAGTTATTGCAATAATGAGGTGCTTAGAGAGTGGTTGCTCTTCAAACTTTTTCCTGAGAATAATTTCGTTATATTCCTGGTTTATCTTTATCTGGAGATATTGGAGATTCTGAAGGATCTATCACTGGTGGGCATGGTTCAACATCCTGCAGAATGAAAAAAAAGTAGAAATTAATAGGTGATTGAAGAAATCTTTAGCTGAGAATTTCAATTAACTACTTTTTCTTAAAAAAATAACTATTTTCTTACTTCGTCGGCTTCTGTATTTTTAATGACTGGCTTTTCACTTGATTGCTGTTGAATTTCACCTTTCTCGACCTTTTCATTCCAATCACGAAGGTAACTCACAATATTCTGGTGACCAAAAGTTTCAGCTTCGTCAACGGGCATGTTACCCCAACGGTCTTTTTGATTGTGGGGAACAAGACATTGCTCTAATAAAAATTTCACACATTCTAAATGGCCTTCTGATGACGCAAGATGTAAGGCTGTACGGCCATCATAATCACTTAAAGTAATGTCCATTCCTGATAACCTGTGTCTTCTTAAAGCTGTTACATCACCACTGGCTGCTGAGAAGAGTAGATTAACAATAGAGAGACCTTTGGTTTCATACCGATGTCGTCGTGGATCTTTTTTATCTGCTGCATGTTTTAAATTATCATAACGGTGGAAGTTAAAAATATTCACTAGTTCCTAATAAACAGATATGTTAGCAACAATTGCTTGATATTATTAATTATATTACGTCACAAAACTGAAGCCCTCTACAGCTGTTTCCTAGAGGTTCAAGTGGAGGCGACCAAGTGAATATACCCATAACATTTGGTATAACAACCAACATTCCACCACACACTCCAGACTTTGCTGGTAGTCCTACTTTAAATGCAAATTGGCCGGAATAGTCGTACATTCCACAAGAATGCATGAGAGACAGAACGTCCCGAACAACATCAGGTCTCAAAACTTTCTCCTCTGTTAATGGGCATATACCTCCGTTTGCTAAAGTTGCAGCAACAACAGACATTGTCTCGCAGGTAGTTTCCATCGAACAACACTAATAAAATGTGAACTTTTACAATATTGCTTATGTACCAGAAACTGAGGATACATATGTATGTATATTATGTATATTTTATTTACCTGGAAGTAAAAGTCCATAACTTCGCGTAGATTTGATTTATCTGGGAAGCAATTATGCTCTCGCATATAAAATCCTAAAGCATAATTTCGATCCGCTGCTTCTCGTTCAGACAAGAATACCGCATTATTAAAGCTAATGTTCTCTCCTCCTGCCAATCTCTGTAATGAAATTATAAAAAAAATAACACTCTGTAAGTTGATATTGGGGATAATATATTTAATATATTTTCAATTTTTAAAAATGGATGGTCAATAAATGCATATGGAACCTCAATGTGAAGTTTAACTAAATTAAAATCAAATTTGAAAGTAAGAAATCTACAAATAGCGCCCCAACCGGACTGTTAGTACATTTTGTTTGTCGTCTGTTGTCGAGTCCAGGCTTCTACACATTCGATGATTATTTGTGGTTCTTACCAATAGATCTGTTTAATACAGTACAGCTACAATATATCCAAAATAAAAATGGTCCATATTATTGAAAGCTTTATATCCAGTTAATAATGAGACTTAGTATACTAGTTCTGTTCTTGGAAAGTAAAAACCCTTCATAATAAAATGATACCGAAAAGGTACTAGTATCCACATTTGGCTAGGGATATATATGGCGTGTTTACGAAGTTATTTCCAAAGCTAAAAATTGATGGTATATGATAACTTAAGGATGCCCCCAACGGTCTTAAAAAAGCTGCACAACCGCCAAATAAAACGCTCATACTGCTAAATTTCCACAGATATAGAGGATTGGAAAGAAAAAAACTTCAAAACATTTTTAATGGAGCAATGTAAGTTTGAAAATAATTTAGGAACGCAACAACAACAATAAATTTGTATTTTCAGCTTGAAGATGACATCAACAAATTTAAAAAAAAAACAGGTGGGGTCAACCCATAATCATCTGTAGATCTGAGCGACTTTTTGAAACGGGAGTGTTTTATGTTTCTTTAGAAGATATTTGTATAGAAACAGTGAGGCGATGTACGCCATGCCTTTGATATATTGAATAAGCCACACTATGTATTCAATTTTAAGTACAGAACACATTTGACGATTTTTTTTTAATTTTTTTGAGAAAAGTAAATCCATTAGGGCTAGTGCCTCTATTTCACAAAGCTCTGGTTGATTGATTGAAAATATTGTTTTTTTTTCTTTTTATTTTTTAGTCTTTTCTTTTCCATGTACCTACAGTACAAGTACACATGTATTTGCAACTAGCGTTTCTTTAAAAGTCAATAAATAAGTGTATAATTAAATTATCCAGTTTTGGCTTATTCTTCCCCTTAAATAATAAAAAAAAAAATTATTTCGGCATCCAATTCTGTTTTATCTAGTGAAAATCTTACAAAAAATATGAGCAAAATGTTATGCATGGACATGTATACGTGTATATTTTACAGGGTGCAGGATATTGGAGACGAAAATTGGCGAGGATACACAGCAATATAGTTTTTTGCAACCAGAGCAGATTTCTAGTGAAATTAAATGAAAGTTATTAATTTCACTACAAATCTGTTCTGATTGTAAAAACTGGATGCCGGTTTAAATTGACTGTAAACTTGGGTGATATATCTAACTGATTAGGTAGGCTGGTTAAACTAGAAATTTTCTATAATTAACTGGAAAAGCCTTTTGAAATTTAATAGTTAATCTAGTTGACAAATGTGAAATAACATTCAAATTTACTTGAAACCTAGTTCATAAAATAAGACTGAATATGTATATAGTTTTCATGTCCAGAAATCTGTTTCACTAGAAATGCGATTGAAATATTCAACTGGTCTTCTGCTTAAATGATTCCAACTAGATTTTTCACTAGAATATCTAGGAGATCCACTCTAGTTCACTTTTAATACGGATCTAGTTGAAAATCTTTTACAGTGTACAAGGTGGAGTTTAACGAAAACTGGAAAGTTAGCAGTCCAATTTTAGGGCTTGTCACTCTACACCGAGTATCATTCTCGTCATTAACTAACAGATGTATGTTTTCGAGGTTAATGGAAATCATCTAATCGTTTTACATGGGCTTAAATTGTCACGATAGATAGAAGGGGGCTAGATATTGGATGACATCTGTTTTATTTCTTATAGACTTGTTGACTTAGATCGGCAATAGCAGTAGCACATTCAAATTCATGCTCAAAAATTATTTATTACAAACGCCGGCATAAGCGCGACGCAAAAAAGCGTTGGGTACAGTACATTGGATCATCTAAAGGTCAACGTTGATACCACGGTGATTGTACTCCACAAATACCTTATAGAAAGAAAGTTTGTAGCTTAATGTTCAACAGATCGAGAGAGAAATTACCAAGTTATGTTACCTTAGTAGCATGGAAAATTGCAAAGCATGGGGTTCTTTCAATTGACATCGGTTAGAGTATAAAGAAGTGATGTTATTTTGTTCGGTTAATTAAGCATTTATTGAATGATAGGCTATGGCGAACAATTCCCAAACGATGTCCATATGGATTGGTTACATCATGAGAAAGTTAGTATAGTATAAATGCAGGTACTTAACTAAATAAAACAAGTAACCATTTAGAGGCGGACAACTCGAATTAAATGGAATTATTACAGCGGTCTATAGTTGAAATCGTACAAGCTTAAGTCGAGTAATCTTATTTTCTTTTATATGCGCTAAAATTCATCAAATTTCAAATGAAATATATTACGTAGTGCTGTATTGTAAGCGTTACGTATGCCAAACAAACCTTAACTTAACCTTATCTACCCTAACGATCGTGTCGTGGTCAAATATTGTTCATTATGGCACACTTTCAAGTGAGCGCAGTGAATGATAGCCTTCAAGGAATGATTAAGGTTTACATGATAACATGACTTATTCACTTATAACTTAAAAAATTTTTGTAAGAAAATGGTTAATGATTTTTAGTGCGTAACTATACTTGTGTATTCGAAACTAACCTTGAACCAATCTTGCGTGTAATCAAACTTCTCTGCAAGTGTCATTTCCGGTTTAATTAAGGTCTTCAGTAGAGCACAAATCATAATTGCGCCAGCGTTTATCATTGGATTGTGTGGTTGTTCTAAAACAAATAAAGAGGCGAGTTATATTCATTTTCAAATACTGAATTTTAACTTTTAAACTTACTATTGTAATCTAAAACAAGCTCGTTGAAATTGCGACCACTGGGCTCTTGACCAACATATTTGTGCACAACACTCTGTCCAAGTTTCTCAAGTGCAATAGCATAGGTAAGGGGCTTACTGAAAAAAAAAACTTGTTAAATATAATTTACAGAAAATTTTATTTATTTAACCTAGACAGACGGAACATTGAACTATGATGATACTTCTCATGCTCATTCACAAATGATAATTGCAATTTCTAACTACCATTAATCATGCGTTATCGACCAAAATTTCTAGAAACCCAGACAACTTCCTCGTCTAAATATGTATGGATAAGTCTTAATCATACACTGCATATTGAAGTAAATATGTGGCCCTGATCAGATTTGACAGAATGTTCCAAAACATTTAGCGAGCCATTAATCCATTATTTATCCTATTTCCCATGATTTTACTAATCATTGGACCAACAATCTTGTTTTAAAGTGAAATAAATTGAGTTTTTCGGTTTACATTTTTCGGTTCTTATTTTTGATGTGATTCAAAAATATACATCACCCGACATGAATATAGAAAGGGTGATTTTGAATTGGCGGTTCAAATGAAACAGGAAAGGATCCTTTTGTAGGGTAAAAAACCTACTGACCACATTTGGAAGAGCATAGGAAACTAATTTTTCTTTTATTTTAATATTGTTCCGCGCGTGGCTTTATAGTTCGTTATTTAAAACACAATATTTCAGATATCATTAACAAGTTCTTCTTTTATTTAAGGGTTTGCAGTAGATGTTTAAACTTTTGTAGTACAATAGTAAGCTGAATATTTCTCTTTTAATTTAAATTAAAAACTCAAAACGTTTATCTAGTCTGCATAATAATTGAAAATATCAGTGTATGACCAGTTTGGGTTCAGTCTAAGCCAGTTTGCGTCCACCAAAATGGCAATCGCGTCCAGGTTAAAAACATTTTTAAATTACATTAAATTAAAGGAACAAATTAAGAAGAAATTATATAACAAAATGAAATTCAATGTTTCATAAATTAGAATAATAAAGCAAATTTTTTCCTTGAGGCTATATTTAGCTCAACATACTTTTTAGCCAAACTTGAAGCTCTTGGTCTCTCTTCCCCACCCCAGGGCTCTATTATCTCTCCGTTTTTCTTCTTAATTTTCAATGATCCGCTTTGCCTTAATTTCAATCCCATCCATAGTTTTGCCGATGACAGTAGGTACCTTGATTTCGCTTATTCCTTTGACACTCTTGCGGACTTCGAGGGAATGTCACATGTGTTAAACGAGATTGAATGATTAGATCATTAAATAACGATCTTGAAAATATCTTCGGTTGTGCAAAGTGATCGCGTCGAATTTCATGCGCCTAAGATCCAAAGCTAACGCATCTTTAAAACAATATCATCACTTAACCACTCCTGTTACTTTTGATGAAGCATTAGTTGAAAACACTAACATCTGCTCGGAAGTGCGTATAAAATTATCCCGTTTGCCTGACTAGCATAGCTCCAATGTTAAGTGGGACTTGTGGCCCTCAACAAAAAAGATATGTTTTTGAATCTGTTCATGTAACCATTAACCCCATTCGCGATATATTCTCATGCAGCCTGACTGAGAACGAACTAAAAACCCGTCTTCAGGGAAAAAGAACTGTTTCTTCAAATATGTCTCCTGCATTCATCTCCTTCATATAATTTTGCAGCTCATCTAACTATTTTCGAATAATCTTTTCAGAAGACTTATCTCTGGCATCGCTTTTTTAAAGGATGTATTCGTGTCATCGCCTTGCCTTTTTTGGGTTCTGTACCCTTACTAAGCCTACGCTGTCCATCTGTCTGTCACCGGGTTATGTTCCGTACCCTTACTAAGCCTCCGCTGTATGTATGTCTGTCAGCGGGTTGTATCTTTATGAACCGTAATAGATAGACAGTTGATATTTTGAAAGAGTGAGTAATAATATAGCTGCTATAACAACCAATAATGAAAATAAAAAACTAATAATAAAATAAAAAGTACATAGTACATTGTTCGATGGTAGTAGATGGAGTCAGACTCGCACTTGGCCGGTTTTTTACCTATGCTTTAAAGTCTATCAGGACTTAATGGAAACCCACATTTGGCTAACAACTCACATCACTTACTAGTTTTTTTTTTGGTTTCCGTTGAAATACTTCATGGTCCAATATTTTCTACACCTTCAGAATATCTTTCAGACAATTTATCCTGTAATGTTTTTTGGAATATTTTATTGGATGCTAGATGCAGTTCTAATAGAAAATTTTCCTTGTCGAATGCCTGACAATACTTCATTTACTGAATATAGGAAATATGGAAGGATATACTGCTATAAGTACATCCTTCCATATTTCCTTATATGCAATGCATTATATTAGACAAATTAATGAAGAGCTGCATGTAGGCCGCAATTTGGAGCAAGGTAAAAAAATCCAGCTCTAATTTGCGGCCACCAGTAAACGCGAACTGTCTCATGATAGTAATCTTTGATCCATTTCGCGGCCACTAAAATTAATGTGGTTATTCCAAAAATTAAATTATATTTCAAACAATATTATATATATTTGAAATATAACTACTTAAAAAACTTTTTAATTAAATAAAAATAAATAAAAATTCATAGCATTACGTTAAAAAAAAATGTTTTCTTGCATTTTCGCATTATTTACATGCCGACTCCTAATGAACTAAGCTCTGACGACTCAGATTTAACTCAACCATCCCATTGCTCACTTTAGGGGTAGCAGACATATACATGAACATGAGAATATAGAAATATCTGCACTTTAAGGAAAATACGTCGGTTTATTGCATTTTATAAAATGAAGTGGAAGCGAATTGGGTAGTGGACGCGAATTGGTACATTTACCCTACGCTGAAGTATTAGAAACAAAATCACATGGGAAAGGGGGCGGGAGGGGGCGCGCCAGTACATGACATGTACTTTTCTACAGGCAACCAGTTTGTATTATGCATAATTTCGTCATTGATTATATAGTTTGGCCCTGAATCATTGACGTCTTAGAAAGGAGATATCGGTACTTGCAAAAAAATGAGATAGAAACTTTTATTTAATGGTACAAATAAGATTTTTCTAGGATATAAAGTAAAAAATATCCAGTTATTGAAAATTATTTTATTAAAAGTTTTAAGGCACTTTCACATCAAACACAAGAATCGAAAAAATGTAAACCGAAAAAGTCAATTTATTCCACTTTAAAACAAGATTTTTACTCCAATGATTAATAAAATCATGGGAAATAGGTTAAACTAATAATTTTACTAATAAAATAGTCTATTTATCTTAGAATTTTTAAGAAAACACAACTTTTATGATTTATCGGACGAAATTTTTCGCCGATAAAACATAAAAGTTGTGTTTTTCTTCAAAATCTGAAATAAATATAACTATTTTCTCAGTAAAATTTTTAGTTTATCCTATTTCTTTGGATTTTATTAATCATTGGAATAAAAATCGTGTTTTAAAGTGGAATAATTGAGTTTTTCGATTTACATTTTTCTGTTCTTGTTTTTGATGTGAAAGTGCCTTTAAAGCTGGAAATAACAAGTAAAAGACAAGTAATGACATTGTATTATTGTGTTCCACTCAAATTGAAGCTAAGGGAAAGATTTGTAAATCTTTCCAAATAAATACACAAATATTCTATTCTATTCCTTTCTAAAACATCCATGATTTTGGGCACATTTATAAATAAATAATCAATGATTTCGTTAATTTTGTTAAGGCACTTTCACATCAAACACAAGAATCAAAAAAATGTAAATCGAAAAACTCAATTTATTCCACTTTAAAACACGATTTTTGCTCCAATGATTAATAAAATCATGGGAAATAGGATAAACTAATAATTTTACTAATAAAATAGTATATGTATCTTAGAATTTTTAAGAAAACACAACTTTTATGATTTATCGGACGAATTTTTCCACCGAAAAATGTTTTCGGCCGATAAAACATAAAATTTGTGTTTTTCTTCAAAATCTGAAATAAATATAACTATTTTCTCAGTAAAATTCTTAGTTTATCCTATTTCTCTGGATTTTATTAATCATTGCAACCAAAATCTTGTTTTAAAGTGGAATAAACTGAGCTTTTCGGTTTACATTTTTCTGTTCTTGTTTTTGATGTGAAAGTGGCTTTACTCACGATAGAGATCGCGCCTGATTTTATGCAATTTCATGCAAAATTAATGAAATTATGAATCATAAATATTGGTTTATATCTAAAATAGTTGCATGTATGTACGATCAAATGAAAGGTAGTATCAAGATATATAGAATACAAAGTATTCTCATTAAAATTTTGACACTAGAGCTGTGATGTGACGTGTTTTGTCCTTCCTATAACGTATATACATTTCTATTGAAAAGACAGAGAGAGAGGAGAGAGAATATTGTGTTCTCTGTACCGTACTTTCCTATACATTCGGACACAAATGGCGGAACGTGGTTCGTACGTAATGAGAATACCTTGTACTTCTGTAGTACCATGAGGTGGTATTATTCTAAGGTTACCAAATCTGCCAAGAATATGTAACGGTTATCAGACATTTTGGCGGGAAAATCATTAAAATTTAAAAAACTAGAAATTTTTTATTTTGACTTAGCGACATGAGTGGGTTGAAGTGATGGTTTACTATTATATGAGAGGAATATCACCTTCATACATTGGTTATATAACAAGGAAGTTACGTGGTGTTAAGAGAAAAAGTGCCCAAAATCAAAAATCCCCTAATGCCGCTAATCAGTTCCACACCGAAAATTCGGCTGTGTTTACATTATCAAAAACGAACGAATAAAAATTTAGTTGGGTTTGTACCAAATGTAAGCAAACGAAAATGAGGTTATGTAAAATCGAAAAGAATGTTCGTTCGTATGTGGAACATGAAGTCTATGTAGAACAAAAAGATACTTGACAGTTCGGAACGAAAATTTATTTCTCGCACGAAAAAACATCATAAGAATATATTATAATTGAAAGGGACAGAAACCAGGAGCAGTTAAATTAGAAGAGAGCCTTCGTGCCCTATGTTAGAGTGTTATGGATAGAGTGGGAAAAGTTTTGAAGCGACACGGTGTGAAATCCTTCTTTTTACCACCCAAGAAGGTGATAAACCACCTGCAATCACCAAGAGATTGTTTTTCACTCCAAACACCAGGCGTATACGCAGTCCCTTGTAGCTGTGGGTCATATTATATTGGACAAACACAAAGAAGTATTGCTACCCGCCATATAAATGCTGTAAGTAGGAATCAGCGGGAAAAATCAGTAATTTGCGAGCATATTCTGGATCATCCAGATTCTCTCATTGGATTCTCTCCTTGTTTCGTTCGTGAGGCGATTGAAATAAAATGTCGACTTAATTTCAATCGCGACAACAGTTTCCAGCTTTCACGAACAAGGGATCCAATCCTTAACACATCTTCAGGGTTAATCTGAAATAAGCTTTGCTTAAAAAGTGACGTAGTGAGTTCACAAAACTCTGCACAACAGCAACAACAAATGCATCAACCACAGCAACAGCATACGCATCGGTACAATCTGCGTAACAAGTCGTATGTAACAATTCAGGCAGTTACCCGTTGACCACGCTCAATGTAACTTGAACCGAAACGTTCGGGGTGAGTATCTGTTTTAGTACTTATTAAATAATTTATTTATAACGCGGTTAATCCGGAAAACATATATAAAAATGACAGAAAGCAACCGATAAAGCCTTAAAAGTTATATTGTATTGAAATAAAGCTTTAAATATGGATACTTTTTTTTATTGAATATGTAATTAGATTACGTATTGCGATAAATTTTTGTTAGCTCAGGACAAAATTTGTGTTTTTCGTTTTGGTTTTGTGATGTGCAAACGGCCGAGGTCCGAAAGTATGCATTTGATTCCAATCTTTTGAATAATTTTTGTTGTTTCTAATACTTCAACCCTCATTCTATTTCATTTAAGATCAAAAATTCAAAATCATCCTGAATATTTTATTATACTCTAGATGAAATCATAAGGTATAAGGTTTGGAACGCACAAAAATAATGATGGTAGTAAAAAATGGATTGGACACCCACGAATAATAATAAGTTATTTTGATTTTTGCATTTCCATCTGTCTGTCCTCACGATAACTCGAGAAGGCCTTCATTTAGAGAGCTGAAATTTTGCATATGGGCTTTTTTTATAAAAAGTAAATTTAAGTTCGCAAATGGGACAAATCGGGTAACCCCTTCTTGGTGTTGTCATATAAAAATGTTGTTTTTTACGCATACCGGGAATACGATCAGTCCTAGACGTTTTTATTGTACTGAAAAGTTATAATCAGTTTTGCTGTCTGACGAACGTTTCTAGAAATATAAGAGAAAAATCACTTCAAAAATTGGGCTTCCACAGATGGATCACTATAGGAATTTGTTCTTAGACCAATTTTAGCTTTCTTACTTGTTTCTAAAAAAGTTTTATCTAGTCACAAACCCCTGACTAAATAACTTTGTCCATAAGGGTGCCGTTCGTGACGTAAAGGAAATTTTAGTAAGAGTTTTTAGTAACCTTGGTTGGATTTTTTGATTTAGAATGAGTTATAGGAGAGCTTTCCGATGGGGTAAAAAAACTTACATTTTTGGGGGGTGAGGGGTGGGGTTCAAAGCCAGACTTTTCTATAAAGGGGCCTGGGTGCAAGAGACCATTTGGGGCCCTAAACTTTTTGTAACGTAAAAAATTACAAACACGGACATATGTATGTTACTAATGCATGTTTTTTTAATGCGTGATTTTCTTTTTGCTAATGCATTAATTATTTTAGAAAAATTACAATTTTTTGCAATTTCTTTTCAATGCCTGCATTTAAGCGTTCTGCACACATGCTTGACCGAAGATAGTTCATTGTTTTATTGGCAACGTAAAGAAAAGTTTGAACACAGTTAATACATTTATATATATATAGCTCATTACAAATTATTTAGTATAGTGCAATATGTCTTGTTCATTATTTACACCCCTTTCATTTAAAATCAAATCCCGTAGCAAATTAATTTCCTGGCTTAGGTTTTAATCTACATCTTTGTTATAAAACTTTACAAAGTTTTTATAACATTTTTCTAATTCATGTTTTTCTAAGGTTATATCAGTGAATAATTTGAAAACAGAAGTAATATTTGGTATACTTTTAACAACCGTATCAATTACAGTGTTAAACAGGGAAACAAGCTAGAATTGGTCTAAGACCAATTCTTATATAAAATTTCGTATGGTCACCGATTTAAGCAAGTTTGATTTTTAAAGTGGTAGAACGGTTCGTCGGACAGAAAAAATGATTATATCCAATTTCATAGGATTTCATATTCTGAAGAAGATTTTAGTACAATAAAAATAACTAGGACTGATCGTTTTCGCAGTATATGTATGTATGTATATGTATAAAGCCTAAATTGTTATATGGCAACACCAAGAAAGGGTTGCCCGATTTTGTCCATTTTTGAAATTTTATTTCTTATTTCTATAAAAACACCATGTACCAAATTTCAGCTCTCTATATCGACGCGTTCTCAGGCAGTGCCCAAATATATAGTGGAAAACGAAATTTTGGTATGGCAACCCCACGAAGGAGTTGCCCGATTTGTCTTATTTTCGAACTTAATTTTACTTTTTTTTTAAAAGTCAGTGTACAAAATTTCAGCTTTTCAAGTGAACGCGTTCTCAAGTTATTATGCGCCCAGAAGGACGGACATGCAAAAATCAAAATAACTTTTAATATTATGCGTGGGTGTCCAATCCATTTTGCTCTACCATCATTATTTCTGTGCATTACAAACGGAATGACAAGTTTAGTATACCTTATGATTTCATCTATCTGCTATAATCTTTTTCTTTCAGTTTTAATTTTATTGATTAAATTAAAAGCAGATTCAAGTACAATTGTTTTTCTTGAAATAATTTATTGATAGTGTTAATTTTGTAGTAAACATAAAATAAATAGCCATTTTTGCATTGAATGCAATAGACTTTTAGCTTTGGATACAGCTGTTTTATTGTTACTTACATCAATAAATCCTTCACAGATTTCCCCCTTTATCTCCTCCCAGCGGGAGTTGTCACTTAGCTTCAGTTCGGGCGTTAATTTCTCTGCCGGGACAGCTATTTTTTAATCCGTCCGTGACCCAAAAAAAGGACTTAGCAGTTGGCACTTCAAAGTTTCCATTAAATGTCGTTTTGTCTGGCCCAATTATCTTAAAATTTTGGGAGCGATTACGAACGTGGCAATTACTAAATATTAGCACTTAAAAACATCCGAGGAAAACACTAGGAGGAATATGTATTGTTTTCATTTCTTAACGCGGGCTATATGATATTAAGATTTTTTTCTAAAAAGTCCAGTTTAGGTGGAATCAAATAACAAAAACTAAAAACTCGCATCATCAAGAATCAATTCGAATATTGTCGAAATTCAGAAATCTACAATATTAAGTAGAAAATAAAAATTATTAAAAAAACTTTAAAAATAAATAATGTGCATACATACACTTCTCAGTGATATACACAAGAAAAGTTTGGGCATGAGTTGCAGTTAGACAATTATGATGGATGCCCAAACTATTATTTATTTATTTTAAACTTTGTTTTTAATATTTTTTTATATATTTACGGCGAACGAATTTAAGTAAATTAGGTAACTTTTTAACTATACGTTAATACTTATTGTTTTAAAATGAGTTCTGTAGCGATTTTAATTTTTTAACTATTTCCTTTGAGGAGGAAAAATTAGAAATTAAACGTTTAGGTGCACATTAGTTAGCCAATTTTCAATTGAACAGTTCCGATAAAAAGCATAGGTGAGAATTTTCTGCTGACTGGTTCAGTAAAAACCCCTGGTTAGTTAGTGACGTTAAAAGTTCTCGTTTCTATTTTTATTGTCTTTTATTCGAAAGTGAGCAGATTTTTGCTTTCGAAGCATTTATCCGAAACGAGTAAAAAACATGAAACTAGCTCGTGAAATAGGCTTACAAAATACGCTAAATTTTGAAACTTTTGGCCCGATAAACATTATGTTCAAATAGATACTGGTTATGTTGTCTCAATTTGAAGACACATCGAAATCGTGAAAAAATGGCCATAATTTTAGATATTTTAAAATTTTGTGGAAGACACAATTTAACCCTCTGCGGCCATGATGAAGAACATACAAGCTCCAAACCAGAAATCTTTTTGGATATGGTTTCATATACCAGATCTATGGATGTCGTTATGGATGAATTTTTAAAAAGCAATCGAGTCGATACAAATACCTTAAAAGCGAACATTTCGTTACATTTCAAGCAGATGAAATAACCAAGGTTTCCCTATACCTACCTACTTCTCAAATGATTATTATTCTGCACTTTTAAAAAAAATTAAGTTCCCGTCGAACGGCTTTATAAATTTTTCAATCTACATATTCGTTCTGTTCAGGGGACGGTTGATGCATAGACTTCAAAGACTTCAATTTAGCGCACAAAATAATCTCCCAAACTTATTATGGAGCTGCTATAATGAGTGGCGAAAATGCATTTAGGGATTACTGAGAAAAACAAATTATTTTGCTCAGTTTGTTCGTTGTTATTAGATTAGACTTGTGGAGGGGTGTGCAGGCGTTAGGCTCTCATTCGCTGTGACCAGAAAGATCTATTGTGTTGTGAGTCCTCGATCAACATACTTTCCTTCTAGATTTAGGCTGTTAATAAAATTAACTTTTTTTCTCCTTGATAAATTTTTAAGGGTTTTCAGCTACTCCCAGACTGTCCTTGACCTACTCGTGAAGGACTTTAAAGCCTTGAGAGCAGCTTTACTCTCCCGACGGGATATTGAGAATTGAGCCATTTGTGGTTCTTTTAATGCAGGCAATGGCGCATTTTTCTATGGCTAATGCCACAGTTTCAAATACGTTAGGGGTAGAGTTCATTTTTTAACTGGCTGTATACCAAAGCCTTGTTGGAAGGGCGTTTTAGTGGAATATCATTGTTGTCGGGTCTCCGAAAAATACGTCAAATGGTCTTACAAAATCCACCTTGGATGTGCTTATATCTGTCGTCATTTGCTCGAAGCATATCTGTTTTAAGATACATACATGACCAACCAGATCACCTGGCTTGCACTGTTTCTCCTTTTGGTGCTATGCTCACCAACTTAATTTAGTTCTTCGATAGGCTTCTTCTTCTTCTATTAAACAAAAAGTTATTTATTTTGGTAAGTACGCCTAGGGAATTTTTGCGAGTTGGGCATTTGAAAAGTAAGTGTTTAACGGATTCGATTTCTTCCAGATCCTTAGAGCTCCTGCAGAAATCATTCGTGACTATTCCCAGTTTACTAGCATGGTCTCCTATGACCCTAAATGATCCCTACTAGATTCATGGTATCAGTTCTACTACTATCAAGGAGTTCTTTTATCCTACTCCCGTCATATGCAGGTTATAATTGCCTCAAAGTATGGCAGATTTCTCTGTTGACCCACCCGAGGCTTGACTTTTAATAAGCGCATTGAAATTGGTCTTAAAAATCGATTAAATCAGCAGCGTGACTTTTGTTTTCTTTTTTTCCTCTTTGCGTCTCCGGTTTACAGAAACTAAAATCTCCAAAATGTTTACACGGTAAACTTTTATCTCTAGTGATGAAAAAATTAGGTCTCTGGAGATCATAAGAAAAAAGTCTCTATAGAGACACAAATGAAATTGATAATGAATGAATTTAATGTATGATAATAATGTGGATGTGTAAAAAATGTGGCAAAAAATATTGGTATTAGCTATTCGACACAATTAATTCTTGTGTATAGGTATAATGTAATTGTGAAACCCCATTTTGAGTAGCTACTTCGCACCGATTTTATTCCTTGATAATGGAGGAATATTTAATAGAATGCAAAAATTGAGGATATTAAAGTGTAATAGATATACCTCAGTGCGATGGGCGTTAGATACTTTGAAGTGGATGAATTTGAAGTAGAAAATTACTTGTGTATGCATTTAAGATAAAGTATGAAATGTTACTTGGTTATTTAAGAAATATTTTAAGATTCGTACGTAATGTTCAACCATATAATTTAAGAAGTGTGAATGACTTTAGGATTGAAAGATGTAGAACTGTTAGATGTAAAAATGTATACCATTTTTGAGGACCGAATACTCAGTCCATTATTTTTACATGGCAATGGTATGAGTAGACTCGACAATCATCGTTGAGTTCGTTTACTAAAGATATGTCAAGAACACCTTCCAACATCGTCACCTCAAGGTTAGCATTAATAAATCTTTAAGTTCAGATTACATTACAACAGGTAGGTACACGTACACAATTTTGAACTAAAACACATGGTAAAGACCTTAGAAAGATTTGCTGTCTCTATAGAGATTATGTCCCGGTATATACATAAAACAATACATATATTCGCTGCTTGAATCAATAGATTTTATTCTAGATAAGTTTATTCTACGCTTGTTCTCAAATAAATAGAAAAAAAATCAAAACTTACCTACAACTTTGAAGCGTAAAGGGAACATCCACGTCACCAATCGAATATCTTTGACCGTCTATTGTACAAATACTTATTCCCCAATAATCAGGGTTATATCTAGCCAATTGAGGTATATAGCTGGCACATTTGCCCTCTGTATTGTTTTTACATTTCCAATAAATTGCTTCTATATCTTTAGTGAAGGACTGAAAGTCTGGAATGATGTACTGGTGTCTAAATGCTCTTGCTATAAGAACGATATTTGGACAAACCACTCTGTAATCAAATATTTTTAATATTTTTATAATATTGAGTAAATTATATATGTATTCAACTTACGCTTTAAAGGTTTCTCGATTTAAATGTTGTGTCTCTGGTGAACCACCTTCATAGTTTGAAAGTTTGTGAACTTTTTGTAAATTTTCCATCATTTCACGTAATCGAGGATCATTACCACTTATTCCTGTCGACTTTAAGGCCTGAAATTTAGATATTTTTGTAACTACTACTATTCATTTTGGGAATTAATTAATGTTAGTATTTGAATCTATGAGACTATTTCTTGCAAGGTGTTGCTTTTGGGAATGTTACTATCTGATTCTTTGCTATTTTTTTTATCTTGACTGCTTTGACAGATCAAAAATGTTGGCTACGCTATAAAGAAAAATCATTTTGTTAAGAAAAGAAATTAACATTTGCGAAAAATCGTCAGGCCCCGAATTTATGATTTTAAAGTCGTATCAACTCAACAACAGTGTTTGCAAAAACTGAAAAGGTTAATTAATCATCCTCTAGAATAGTCCTTTAATGCGAGTTCCAAGGTGAGCGCACAAGGGCGCCATCGAATTTAAAAGGAACGTGCTGTTGTTCTTATTGTTAGACCAAATCTAGCTTTACAAAAAAAAGTGCATCCAGAGGAAATATGGGAGCTATTTTGTCTGCTATGTTGTGCATACAGGGTGTTTCCCCTTAGGTGGTTAATAGAGCAGGAGATGATAGTACTCACCTAGCCAAACAACAAATTGTATGGAGGGGGGGGCAATATAAACCGTTCAGGAGTTACAGGGCGATTAAGAAAAAAGCTATTCTTTCACAAAACATCCTGTATTTTAAAGAGTACTGGTCGCACGGTCATTGTATGCAGAACTTCATGGCCTTTCCAACAATTGCTCAATTAGCCCCGTATCTTCCTCCTCTCAGAAGTTACGGGGGCCTAAGCAAAATATTTCGGATTTTTTTACTTTTTTCTACTTTGACCTTATTTCTTTCAGCAAAACGGTCATTAACATAACTTTTTTTTATAAAAACTATAAACTGTAGACTCTCCTCTTTAATTTGACCTATTATACCCTATGTGCTATCTGCAGCTGTTATTTATGTTATACCGAAATTAGCGGATATTTTTTTATTTTATTTTTCCCTGACGGGAATCGAACCCACACTATTGTTAGAATCGGTCAAGATAGAGAATAGACGAATTTTTAAGAGCTTTTATTTTTAACGATTCTAAATTAAATAATAAATACAAGACAAGAAGAAAAAAACAACCGCCTCGTCCGGTTTTGTACTTTTTGAGATACAGGGTGTTTTGAGAAAAACTAGCGTTTTTTCTTAATCATCCTGTAACTCCTAAACGATTGATATTGCCGCCCTCCCCCTGCCATACAATTTTTTGTTAGTCCATATCAGTACTATCACCTCCAGCTCTATTGACCTCCTTAGGGGAAACACCCTGTATATTTATTTTTACTCCAGTATGTTGGCAGAATTGTACCAGCAAGCATTAAAAAAGGAGGAAAAATTCCGAAATGCCAAGTTTCGAATCGAAGCACAGGCAGCATACCAACACTCCGGCAAGGAAATAGTTTCGGTCATTTTAAAATCGTGAAATTTCTGAACGGACGGCTGTGTATTGCCTTGGATGCCATTTTTTTTTAACTAATTCTCATTACGTGTTGTGAGTTTGTGTTGTGATGCAGTTATTATCTATATCAAAAACTGTGACTTAATTTAACACGAACACAATTAACCTCTCGGAGCAAACTTATTGTGCTGGCACGTCTATACACAAGGAGAAGAAAATCCTCCCGCTTTGTGCTGAAGCGTGTAGGTTGGCCACATGAGTCACAAAGCAAATGGTAATTGCAGCTGTGGATCTTCCAAGGCGACGATAAACCAATCAAAGTGAAGCACTCAAAGAAAATGGTTGTCCCAAGCTTCAGTAGACGGCTCATGTCATGTAAATCATTATGGGGTCAATACCGAATGGCACACCACCATTTCTTTGCTACACGTTTTTCACAAAGTGCGACAAAATAGAACAAGAGTGCGAATCATTCTCAACCAAGACAATGTACCATCAAAAATCGCATCTCGCATCTGGACCAATGCCTAATTCAAACGTATAGAAAAATATATTACATATAAGGAAAAAAGCCAGAATTGGTCTAAGAGCAATACCATGAATGCCCGTATGTAATGGTTTATCACATATATTTCTAGAATAGTTCGTCGGACAGGTTATGACCAATTTCATTTCATTTTTAAAATTCTATTTTATGGATACGTTCTCAGGCAGTGTCCAAATATTAAAGTGAAACCCGTAATTTTTGTATGGCAACCCTACGAAGAAGTTACCCGATTTATCATATTTTCGAACTTGAGCCTACAATTTATTTAAAAAGGGCGTGTGCAAAATTATGCGATTATTCAAAAGTAAATGCGTTCTCGAGTTATCGAGAGGAAACATCTAAATAATGACAAGCTTAATATATAGGTGTCCTATGATTTCATCACCTAGTTAGGGTATAAAATGAATAGAAATAAAGTAATTCTGAAGTTGCCTTTTACGACTCCAAAACTTAAATAACAACCTCTGCACATATTTAGTGATTAAAGTGAATTAATTTTTGTTATTACATTTTCGTTATTTGAAATATATCTCTGGGTGATGTGCCGCATGTCCTAGTGTAGGTTACGTCTTAAGTTGTTTATAATTGCCCGTATGTATATATACATATGTATAAACATAAGTTATTTTTAAAACTATTATAACTTACTGCTAGAAATTTTCCAATTGAAATGAGGCCAGTTTCTTCATTCCGGAACATGTCAAAGAGTACATCTTCCGCATTTTTCTGTTCATTTTCTCTGTGGCTGAAATTAGAAAAGTATGCAGATTTACTTGAATTCTATTTATTTGTTACATAATAAATAAACATCGGGCATTTAAGTAACGTAAAGAAATATTCCATTTAATTATTGCTAAATATAAAAATTTATAGTTACTATATTACTTTAATAAAGAAAAACTAACGATTAAACGCAAATGTTGAACGGCAAGCAAAATTATGCAAAATATAAAATAGTATTTTGAAATTTACCTACTAAAATAAAGGTTTGAAAAATGTTTTAACATTCTTAGTACACACTCACACACCTCATCTTCAGTACTACAACAACATTAAATAAATTCTTCAGGTATTAAATTCTGAAAACAGCACTTACGGTCGTATGGAATATTTCCTCGTTTGGTTAATGCTGAAAATTATAATATGTATACCAATTTTGCTAGAATTATATTTTTTTTTTACAATTTAGATGTTAAAAAAATAAATTACATATAAATCTACATAAATAGTGTATATCTACTCCGATTTATATTGTAGAAGTAAGTAATTAATTATTTATTTACTACAGGATTTAATGGAAAAAGTACCAAAAAGTGCACAACCCCCTTGGCCCGCTCAGGTCATATGTGATATATTTATTGACTGAAAGAAATTGTGAATTATGCAGTGTTAAGTTTGCAAAAAAGCAACGCCCGTATAAAAGTATAAATTTCTTTCGCCTCGAGTAAAGAAATGAGTGAAAAATAAAGGTGGTGGGAAAGCAAAGAAATATCATCTGGTCACCGCAAATATGCCTTCGCCTAAAGTGGATAGGGTAAATTTAGGCTCTCCATCATTAGTGACGACTTTTCGTGAAAATGTATATATGTTTATATATGCGTATTTCTTACAAGCTAATTATGTTTGACATCAAATTTGCAGAGGAGCACATTTTTCAGTAATACTAAAAATTCATTTTTGTGCTAATTAAAACAAGTTTAACTTCCTAAACAATATTCATTTAATGCAATACTATTTTTCTGCATCTTTAGTGTTTCTAATCGACAAATGGTAATTAATTATGAATCGGTGTACAATTGTACGAAATAAAGGGTTTTGATAGCCTGTTCAAAATTTGTGCCATTTTAAGCAAGTAAGTCAGCTCAGTCCATTCTTATTATATATTGGTGGATGAAATGTTGGTTGGGTAAAAGTAAAAAGCAGAGATTCTAACGGTTATGAATGTTCTAAAAAAAATCATATAAACATTTTTTTTCTCCTTTTTTGTTCTAAAAATTAAGAACTAATTTTTAATTAAAAAATCACAAATAAAAATCCGGAAATGATTTTTATTTTAAAAATCAAAAATCAAAAACTGATTTACATTTTAAAAATTGAAAGTAAAAATCATAAAATAATTTCCATTTAACAAAATTGTTTTTCAGGTGGAAAATACTTCGGCGGTTGATATTAAATATGAGGTGAAATATGCCGAAGATTGTACGACAGATGGGAGTGGATGGAAATTACATACGGGCTTTCATCTAAGGTATCATGAATTGGTCTAGATTTCTTTTTGATTTTTAAAATAAAAATCATTTTTATTTTTTACTTTTAAAACAAAATCTATTTTTCACTATTATATCTGATTTTTATAATATAAATCCAAAAAGAAAGATTACTTTTTATACTTCCGAATAAAAATCATAAATTTAAAAAATATAGAAAATTTGTGTAGATTCAGTAATAAGAATCATAATACTACATTCCAATCAATCCTTCTATAATTTTTTCTAAATGATTTTTTGGTTACAAAAAACGGAAATAATTTATTGTGATTTATTCTAATAATTTGTCAGAATTAGTAGGTATAACTTGTTACATAGATACCATGTCTCCAATTTGCAAGTGGTGTCTATTCCCGGACGGGATTTTGGCCTTTGACTTGAAATCTCAATTTTATGTGCCGATTGCTAGCGATATTGATGCCGTTCACCATTGCCAACAATTGTTTTAGTTACAGAAAAATATTTGCATAACAATGAAAAGAATTGTTAAAATTAGGTGCAGAAGCTTTGATAATTCAACCCACACTCCCGAGATTTTGATAAAAGTTTTACACTATGATAAGTGAAGATTCCAGGGACCGTAATTGTTATAAGATCTATGATAAAAATTGCACTTTAATAGTTATCTTTCAAAATTTCTCCTTTTTGGTTATAAATAAGAGTTTTTTTCAATTTTGCTCAATAAATTAGACTTTTTCTTCCTTTATTTATTTATTTTAATTGGTTTATTTCATAATTTCTTCTTTTTTGTTATGAAATAAGAGTTATCGATAAGCATTTTAATTCTTCTCAATAATAAGGGTTAAGAAAGAGAATTTTAATACCGGAATCAATTCTAATCTTCAATAATTTTTTTAGAAAAGTACGAGTGCCCAAATAAAACAAGCGCCTCGGACTGGCGCAGTCAGTGTACCGTACCGTACCAAGACAATTGCTTAAGTTAAAAAGTAACAAAGTTTGATGCGAACCAGGCGGGTGCAGTAAAGTGTCACAATTAAAAATATTTATTTTTAAGTATTTAAAATGTTATCCATTGATACTTATGGAAAAATGACTAGAGATTGATTTTATATACGGCGGAAAAAATGGAATATAAAATGCAAGTGAACCGAGCAGACTGATTTTTAGATGTGTAGGGAGCCTCAAAGAGCTTAATTTGAAATTCTCGATCAATTTCCTATGAGCTTTATCTGCCATTCTGAAAAAGGAGGTAAATTTGTTTTTTTTTTTAGGTAACTCGCCTCCCTATCATAATACGAAAGTTGCATTATATACTTTTTTGCTGCTTTTTGTACGCTGTACAATAAAAAAAAAAAAAAAAAATAAATTGCAGGTATTAACATGCTCTACTAGTTTGATACTGGACATTTTTTCTATATGTATCACGAGAAAGAAGAAAACAGCATAAAACAAGTCTCAGTCTCTTAAGTTTTACTTTCTCGTACGATATTCCCAACAACAATCAACGCTACGTGAAAAATTCATGTGTCCAAAATTGTACAGGGTAAAAAAAGCAACAAAAAATTATATAATCGCAATTTTCGTATTATGATGGAGAGCCGAGTTATCGAAAAAAAAAACAAATTTACCCCTTTATTTAAGATGGCATTTGATTTTTAAAAGTCTATAATGACTGGAATATATGCTATGGAGCCTAAACTACTATCCATACAGGAAAGTAGTCTTCCAGTTATTTTAAACGTTCCGAACGCTATACTTATTTGTATACCTTACTTAGCAAAATAATAAAATATCTGAGTAATAATTGCTTAGTCATCTGAGGTCAGATTCATTTGAGTTCCTCATTTGCATATGCAATTATTACTCAGCTGAGAGTTTTTGTTTTTGTCAGGAAAGGTATAATAACTTGATTTCGGTTGGAAAGATAAGAAGCAAGCTTAAGATTATTAGAAGAACATAATTCTGTATGAATAGTAGCTTAGGTCATAGGACCTTTTAAAATCAGACTCTTGTCAGTTTTACATAAGAACACTGGAAATATTTTGGAACGTTAGGACTAAGTTAGGACTATCATGGATTAGTGAGAGAGTCTGTTACATAGCTTGTGAAGTATTTATCGAGGGTTTTAGTTTTAACCAAATAAAGTCGTTAAATTCGTTCGATATCCAAAGAGAAACGGAGTCCGGCAAAGACGTTTCGAATAATGCTGTTGTTATGATCATTCCAACTTAATATCCTATTTATGACTCGTAAATTGATCACCAACTAGATTAAGTTGAAACAAACTAGTGGCAAATCAGAAGTATCCCACAGGTATATTTATATATATGTATATACATAAAACTATGCTTCATCAGCAAAGAAGTGCAGATTACTGTGACTGACGTGTAGAAATAAATCATTAATAAATAAAGAGAACAAAATAGCTCCAAGGATTGAACCCTGCGGAGCCCCAGTATTATCCTGTAATGGTACAGAGCTGCAGACCTTATGCCATTGCTTTTAACCGATTGATATCTTTCCTTTAGATAAATTAATTATTAATTTTGTCGCGCTATATGAGAAATTAAGCTTGTAAATAAATTGTTTGCAGGGAATTTCGTGCTTGACCGAATCGAACGTCTTTGAAAAGTCTTGTAATGTTAAAATTGAAAAATTATCCTATCAATCGCTTGGTTCAAAACCTCAGTAATTTTCATCAACGTTGTAGTACAGTCATGTGCTAGATTATTCCAGATTTAATAAATTGTGTCATGAAGTATAGTCTGAAAACGAATAATATTTTCAATTATTTTAGGCAGTAATGGAGGAAGGATACTTATAGGCCTGAATTATGTTTGATTTTTATGTATAGGAATGACAATTTCCAACTCAAAGGAAAGTTTAATGTCATAAAAAAATGTGTTAAAAATATGTGTCAAGTGTTATAATCCAAGGATAAGAGCACTTGATTATAATTTCTCCTTTGACTATATGCTTTCTTGGGCTGATTGTTTTAGGTAACTATATCGTGAGTTGAAATTAATTCTAGTAGGCTACATTACCACTATTATATTCTCGAGGCCGGTGACAGTACGAGAGTAGTCGTTGGGAATTCTAGGAGAACGGAGGTGACAAGACGATGGGGCCTAAAATTAGGTGAGGTTTGATGTAGGCTATAATATGTGCATGTGTTCATGTTCTTGCATGTTTGTTTGCACTACGTTTGCTTGGCTACTCGTTCGAAACAATGCGTATGCCTGTGGGTTTTGGCATTTCATCGGCATTGAGTCCGTTCCTCCCTATTTAGGCCAGTTCCCTGGTTGTATATGTGTGTGTTGGCGTTTGTGTTGCTTATTTATATTGTGTGTACTCACTCCTCTGTATAATTTCAGGAGGGACAGAGTGAGAGACAACCGACAGGCGCAGGGGACACCACTACAATCTTTTCTCCCATTGCAAAGAAGCCCATGGTAAAACAAGGGAAAATCAACAAATGATGATAAAATTTTAATAAATTTGGATCTGATTTCATCATAGTCGCCTTAGATTTTATGCTTTCCAGGATTTTAAATCGTCGGCAATACGACCTTGATTATTTTGTATCCTCGATTTTGAAAAATATATCTACTGAACCAAAAATGTATCCATTGTCTTTTATGGTATAACTGGATTTATGGCGATTTAAGACCACCATTATGGCTATTGATATAAACATTATTTCAAACTAGTAAATCAAGCTGTTAAAGATAATCATATTATCGGAATAGAACAGATAGCTCTGCAAATGTGCGATTCAAGTTTAAAAATATATATAGCTCAGTAGTAAATAAGAACAGCCTGGAGGCTATGGGCCTGCAACGATATTTCATTGTTCTAAGAAAGATATGTGCAGTGCAATAAGGAAAAAAATAGTACCCAAAGTACCCATTGTTGTGAATACCTTAGTAATAGTTTAGTTACCCTATGAAAAGAAACGGGGATCTAATAAAATGGCGGAATATAATTTGAGAGGTTTGAATTAGACTTTCAGGTCCCAGGGCTCAGAAAATAAATGGTAAGAATTCTCCTTTTATTTTCTCTGGGTCGATTTGATAGTACAGCTTACTCTTTGTTTTGCAGAGTACACTACACCAGAAAATTTCAGGTTCTTCCAAAGTTTTCCAGAAAACAGGCATGTATTAAACAAAGACGACCAGTAT
This sequence comes from Dioctria linearis, assembly GCA_963930735.1. NCBI lineage: Eukaryota > Metazoa > Arthropoda > Insecta > Diptera > Asilidae > Dioctria > Dioctria linearis. Next base: position 259,706,430 of record OZ005740.1, on the reverse strand, counting down.
ACCTTTTTGTACGATGTTTATTACTTTACGGTTATTTATAACTGCTGTATTCTATTCTACTTAAAAACCACAGATAAATAGGATCTACAATAGTTCTAGTCATGAGTGATTGTCTGAAACAACACCAATTATAAAATTCGTTAACTGCTCTACTGCTATACTTAAAGAATTATAATGCATTGATAGAAAATTTAAGGAACTAGCTCCAGTATACTTATTCTGACATCAGACGTGCCATCCTTAAGAGAAATTAGGAAATTTACAGTAAATTCTTAGATTATACAGGGTGTTCCGTAAGTGGTGTAATATCCGAAAGCTAAGGATAGGTCATACTTAGACCAGCAAAAAATTGGCGGGGGGGGGGGGGGAATCCTAACGGTTTCCGAGATAACAGGACTTAAGATATTTGGGTATGTTTTTATAGATCATCCTATGACGATTATTTTACAATTTTTATAAAGATAATCCTTGGGCCTTTCCAACTATCTATAAATTCGTCTCTTACTCGTTTCTGTTTTGAAATTATGGCTCAGCAAAATCAAAATTTTGAAATTTTAACTCGATTTTTTTTATTTAACTACTATTGTTGAATCTCTAACTACATAACTTTGTTTGTGACTACGTAATTTATCGTAATTTAATTTTGTAGTTCATTGTATATTCATCAGTTGGTTATTATTCATGTATTAGTAGCATAGATGACAGTTAGCTTAAAACGTATCTCACTCGTGCTCAGAACGCAGTCTAATAAAGTTCAAGTTTCACAATCGAGTTTTTTCATTGTTGTAAGGGTGAAACAATCCCATAAAATTATTCGCTTAAATCTACACATTGTGGTCCTTCGAATTATTCGCATAAATCTCATAAAAACTCTTATGAGATCAATTATTAACTATTTTTATCAAAAAATACGTCTCCAAGCATCAATTTTTCGTACTGGATTTAAGAAGCCCAAAATGTTAGCTTTCAAATGACTTATCACATTCTGCACAAAAAATGTAACCCGTTTTGCATTTTTTGCATATTTTGTTTTTCGCACTTTTCCTTAAGCATATCCAGCTAAAATGGTTCAAAAATGTCATTTCCAAAAGATAATTGCCTACTTTCTGACACTTATTGAACTTTTTCAGACATTTTCCCTGCATATGCTTAAGGAAAAGTGCGAATAACGCAGAAAGGTTTAGATTTTGTGTACAGAGTGTGATAGGCCATTTTAAAGCTAAGCTTTTGGGCTTCTTAAATTCTATATGAAAAATTGGTATTGATGACGTGTTTTTTGATAAAAATAGCAGTAAAAAAAACGAGTAAAAATTTCGAATATTTAACTTTGTTGAGTCATAACCTCAAAACGTACAAGAGGAGGGAAAATTGTATATACCATTGGAAAGGTCCAACGAGTATCTATCTACCATAGTTTAAATTATCATCATATCTTAAATTCCCGTTATCTCGGAAACCGTTACTATTCCCCGTCCACCACTCATACAATTTTTTGTTCGTCTAAGCATGACCTATCCGTAGCCTTCGAATATTACACCACTTACCGGACACCCTGTATAGCAAAAAGGATAGGATAGGTTATGCAGTGTAAAATTCGTGTATACATGTGATAAGCATTTTTTGTGTTGATGGGGGATGACAAGAGGGCTTGGTACTTTATTTGTTGGCAATTCGACATGTCTTCGAATTGTCAGCGGTCACTTACATAATATTAGCCAGGAATGTAAAAGACTCAAATTTTGAGTCAACTCATCGCTCAATTCTAGCAGTGAGTCCACTCAACATTTGAGCGGTTTGCTCATCGCTCGAAATTTGTGCGGACTCACTGGTTGAGCGGACTCTCTCTGATTGAGAGGACTTGAGCTTCAATGGACTCAAGTCTCAAACGGACTCATCATTTGAGTTGAGCGGACTCAAATCATGTTTTAACTAACATAAGGAAGGTCAGAATTTGTTCTTTTAGTATGAATTTTCCACAAACAAAGCCTCGAGAGTATTTCAAAACAAACTCTTTTCCGCGATAAAAAGTCTTTTTACCGAATACAACAAAGCACTACCTAGTAGTGCTTCAGTGGAAAGATTATTTAGGAAAACTGACGTTAATGAAGAGTCCGCTCAAGCAGTGAGTTCGCTCAAGACTTGAGTCCGCTCAAGACTTGAGTCCGCTCAAGACTTGAGTCCGCTCAAGACTTGAGTCCGCTCAAGACTTGAGTCCGCTCAAGACTTGAGTCCGCTCAAGACTTGAGTCCGTTCAAACACTGAGTTCGCTCAAGTCCTCTCAACCAGTGGTCCGCTCAAATATCAACCGGTCAAATGTAAGCGGATGCAAGTCTTGAGTTGATATTGGAAAATGAGTTCCCTCATTTACAACTCTGATATTAGCCGTACAAAGGCAACGCAAAGAAATATTATCAGAAAACAAACGGGGCACTAGGAAGATAGATAAAAGTGTAAAAAATTATAAACTTAAAAATTCATTTTAAATTGTTGCGTTATAATGCGATCTTTTTTCTTAAATTTCTTCAATAGTTAACAAAGTTTCATCCACTAAATTATGTGCCCTACTTCTATGACTAAAACGAATATATCGATGCGGCTCTAATACATGAAGAAAAATGCTTAAGTTTCAATCTGAACTGCATTACGTTTTCATTAATGGAATAATAACATTACGTTAGCAGCTTATTGTATTGTAACTGTCATTCCGAATACTTCTCATTTTGCTTTGTCAGTAAGCAAGAATTACAAGAAAAATTCAGAAATTACCTATAAAAAATAATAATTCCTCAAAATTAAGGAACAGCTGGAAAATCTCGTCTAATTTGTTAATAATATTGTTAGCTTTATTTGAATTTTACATTATTCAGACATTTTGTCATCTGTTTCGAATTTCCTGAGCAAAATACACATTTTTACCTTAAAGGCTCCAAGATTGAAAGAGAATTGTGTGGTTTCCAGTAAGAATTTCTTTCGAGATTCATTCTCCCATTTTTTCGCATTTTAATAACACTTCTCGAAGTATTTACGCAAACCAATAGTTTTTAATTTTTATCACGAATATCTATATATGTATACTTTTATTAAATATCCAAGAATTTAAAGATTGGCCACCATAATGCCCCACAATGCAAGCTTAATAGGAATTTATGCAATATCAAAGTATTTCCGTCAGTTACACTACATATGAGAAAGAGACGTGAAATGAAACTGACTTGAACTCCGTTCAACAATTAGTAGCTCAAAGCTAAGTACTTATGCAACTAAAAATATGAAGTGAAAAATGAAAACATTTATTCCCATACATATTACTTCACCGCACTATTTCAAAATAATATTAACAATATTAGCGATTTGTTGATTAATTTGCAGGAAAAATTATCACAAAAATTCACGACCTTCCTTGATTTTATCGATATCAATTTTCCGGTATTATAGGTTATAGATATTTTTGTAAACCGCACTTTTTTATGTATATTAAAAAATTAAACTCTAACATTGTCACATAATTAACTAATTATTAAGATATAAAACTAATTTCAAGAATAATAATAATGGATGGTGAATGTATGCAGTACTATATATATCCACTGAACTTCGAACGAATTATGGTAGATTTTCCGAAATCAATATCACTTTCTCTATCGAATTACCTTATGAACTTGGCTATGATTTTCACTAGGGTTTCCTTTTGTTTTACGGTAAAAGCTTGAATTACATCCTGCACTAAATTTTGATTGTTATCTTTAATAAAATCTTCCTCTTCTTTCGAGGAATTCACAATATTTTCTAAAGACATTTTGCCTTTTGGTTCTTAACTGACCGACCATTAAACATGTATCGGGCTTTTATAAAGTTCTACCTGAAATTGATTTAAGTCGGTAATTGATTCTGCAAATCAACAAGTGATTTATAAGAGGTGCGCATTCTGCTGCTATTAATATTATTGCCTAATTGACAACTCAAACAAAATTTGCTAATTTTAATAAGTGCAAAAATTTGCGTTTTAAATGATGGAATATTCTAACTCAAAAATATTTGATCAAATACTTGATACTTAATTATTTCGATAAGATGAGACTTTTGTTCAGCCTCTTATTGCTTTGCCTAATTCTTAATGTCTGGTGGCTTTGAAATGTTTCAAAACAAGTAAAAGAGGTAGAATTCAACTAGAGTTCGTTTTTGAAATTTGAATTAATAGTATTTTTCTGCTCTCTACGTCTACGTGTTCTCAGATAGATTTTCAATTAAATTTTTTTTGCAGCCATTGTGCAAAATTTCAGCTCTCTGAGTATACGTGCTCTCGAGTTATTGTGAGGACGAACGGACAGAAAAATAACAGAAAATAACTTTACAAATGGAATCACAAACTTAGTATACCCTATGATTTCATTATCTAGGGCATAATAAATATAAATATATTTTCAGCCTAGTATTAAATCAAATAGAATAAAATCACGCCAACAGTTGAACAACTTGCGTACACACGCATCTATTTCTGCAAACCTTTCTAAGATATCCCAGCGGAAATTAGACACATCACAGAATGCAAGCGGAAACTCTACTTAGAAGGCATAGAAGCATGGCTTTCCGTTCCCTTCCACCAAACTTCAATGCGACTAACATGGAAGCAATTTAGAAAAAGTACTTTGCTTCCACAAGGTTTCCATTGGAAGGCCTGACTATTTTTCCCGCTGGGTAGTGATTCGAATTCATCGGACCACGGTACATTCACATGTGCGATTATTACTCAGTTCAGAGTTTTTGTTTGGGGAATCGTAGTCATTTGGTTAAGATAATTATTTAGACTTCAGAAAAAACGATGTAAGGCTAATGGGTCTGAAGTCCCTAGCAGTCTGTGCCCACTACGGCCTGCCTTGGGAATGAGGATCACTTTAGTTTGCTTCCAGATGCATGGAACATAGGAATGGAATTGGCAACTCCTATAGATCACTTCCAGCCCCGGAATTACAATATCTTGTACCTTCTGCAGTATAATAGGAATAATGAGTCTAAGCTTGTTTTGGACTGTCTTGAAGCAAATGGTTGAAGCAAACAAGGTGACACTGATTTGGGTGCCAAGACATGAGAGCATTAAGGGCAACGAGATTGCAGACCGCCTTGCAAATAACGGAGCCATATATCTGTTTATTGGCTCTGAGCCCATCTTTGGACATCCAAAAAGTCACCTCTCAGCTCAGATCAGGTCTTGGGAGGGCAGAATTAAAAATTCACACTGGCAAAATACCCCGGGGCTGAGACAAGCGAAGAAGTTTGTAAAGTACTCACAACACAACAGAGGACAAAAGTATTTCACACACTCAGCAGGAAGGCTCAAAACGGGCTTATTTACTAGGCAGCGCCCACTTAGGTATTATCTTAAAAAGATGAATAACGTTGATGATCAGACCTGTCGCGCGGGGAAACCGCTGTTTTTTTCACTTTGATAAGGACGATTGAAATTGAGACGAACAAATTTGTGCGAATAGCTGCCGCCAAATAAGGTAATGAACAACCAATTGACAGACAATTCGACCATACCTTGTTAATCTTTGTATCATGTGTAATATGTCTGTATGTATGTATACAGGAAAAAATAAAGTTCAAAAAATATAACAAATGGTAGGATTAAGAACGACATCACTTGGAGTATAAGAAGAACAAAAGTGACCTACATATGTATACAACAAAGAATGCAAAAAGCAGGACTCAAAAACGATATGGAAAATAATAAACGAAACTATAAGAAATACTAATTCGAAGGTAGAACCGGCTGTATCGTTGAACTAAAAGTTGAATAGAATAACATTAGAGACAAACAGCAAATTACACATTACATGAACAAACACTTTGTAAATGTAGGCCTCTCACTCGAGAAAAAAATTGGAGCACAAGTGCAGTTCTCGTAATCAACCAATCAAAAATGTGACAAGACCAGACTGTTTTTTTTCTTCGGCCAGTGAATTGTACTGATGCGGAGGAAGTATTATCTCTGAGGAAAGAGGACATGCCACCTGGTCTTGATGGAACAAGAGTAAAAGACGTGAAGAGTATCAAAGATATAATCACTGAACCATTAACGAAAATAATAAATAATTGTATTGAGAATGCGGAATTTCCAACTTGTCTGAAAACTACTTGCATATTACCAATCTTCAAAGAAGATGATAAAATTTATGCTAATAATTATCATCACATATCGTTCCTTAATGTTCTTAGTAAAATATATGAAAGACTAATTCATAATCAACTAACAGCTTTTATACAATCCAATGAAGGTTTTGATAAAAAACAATATGGATTCCAAAAGCAAAGCAACACCACAACTATCATGAAGAAGGCGTTTGATACTATAAATCATAATATACTAATCGAAATATTAAACGAATTGAGAATTAGAGGAAAGACTAACAAGTTGCTTACCAATTACCTGCATGATAGACAGTGCTATACGAAAGTGGAAAACTGTTATAGTGAGATAGAAGTGATGAATACTGGAGTCCCTTAAGGATCAAGTCTGGGTCCGCTCCTCTACTCTCTGTACATCCAAAATTTAATGGTAGCTGGGATGACCGCAAAATTTTATATATATATGCAGATGACAACTACTCCTGTACAAGGGAAGGAATGTTGAAGCAATACAGAGTGAAATAAATGGGGACTTAACGCGGTACACAAGATGGATATATATCGTAATAAGCTTACAATAAATACATCGGAATCAAGTTTTATGGTGTTTCAACAGAGTGGCAAGCAAAACCTGGACATTAGACTATAAGTGGAAGGTGAGCACATTAAAATAGGTTGAATCAATAAAATATCTGGGAATGATAATGGGCGATAATTTGACCTGGTAACATTACATTAAATATGTGAGGAAAAAAGTGGCACCACTTATAGGAATCATGAGGAGAAGAGTCTTTTTTAATTACTGGACAAGAAACCTGATCTACAATCCTTTTATACTACCAATAATTAATTACCTACAATATAATCCATTGGTCGCGATGTAGCAATAATCAAAGAAAATGCATGCTTAGAGTATTAAAATAAAGCAATAAAGTCCATCTTCAATTTACATGGTCTTACACCAACGCTTGTGCTGTATGAAATGAAATGCTGTATGAAATGACAAAATTCCTGAGCTTAAAGCAATTAATATACGTGGAAAAAGCTAAAATGATAAATAAGATAAGAAATAAAATGATACATATACTTATAGAGCATATATATATACATAACCACGACACGAGATTGCGACAACATAGTTATACGTCTGCCTTATGCTAGAACTCACAGAAAGCCAAAGAGTTTAAAGCATACAGCTGTACCTATATACAATGGACTAAAAAATACAAAGCAAGTGAACAAGTTCAAGAATCTGATAAAGAAGTTTGCATAAGAAAATTTTGCAATTGCATGATGTGTAAACAGAGCACATTGTAACTAAGTTAATTCACGAAAAACAAGAAAATTAAAAAAAGGAAAATTGAAAATAAGGAAAAGTGCTCTTCACTAATACCAGCCCTAGGCTATCTGTGGAGATTCTCAAAGCTTAATATTGGAAGTAAAAGGAAGAAATAAATAAATATTACTATTATGATTATAAGTGAATAAATAAATAAATAAATAAATAAATAAATAATAAACAAGGTATACACAGGCTCAGATTTCTGTATTTTTGTAAATATTTTAATATGTAGATATATAAAAAGGAAAGAATATTTTTGTTATTTGTAGGTTTTCTATTCATTTTTATTTAGCTACAACACTCCAAAACCCTTTGTTAAGGTCGGCTTTCATGACTACTGTTATCGAAAGTTTTCATTACAATTCTTAATTGTAATTAAAGTTCCATTACTAATTAATTGCAAGAAGTAATTGACTCAGCATTATTAAAAGGAGTCTGTGTTTTTGTTGCCTTTAAGTGTTTCAGTTTTCACTACCGCGACTATGGTATGATAATTCACGTACCCGCAATCTGTGAATGCCTACGGCAATGAGGCGAAATCGCAGGGTTCTATAAGATATAATGTTGTAGAAATTTATTGTGAGAGAGCAAGGAGTTTTTAAGAAGAACGTCTATGATTTTTTTACACACTTTTCTTTCGGATAACTTCTACATTTATGTTCTATTTGCTTAGTGATTATAGTTAAATGTGATCCTTTATTTCTATTTCTCAGAGCTTTCAATGAAATGTGATTAAAAGTTCAAATTCTATTAACAATGCTCTAGATACATAAAAATAAATTAAATGCACAAATATCTGTTAACCCTGAACCAGACAAATTTCCAAAGAAACGTAACTATATATGTACATAATTGTGACACTAATTAGCAAAATGTTCAGTTACCATTACCACGTGCAACTGATTTATCTAGTGCATATCCTCTCTACTAATAATCACAGTAAACAGACGTACTGAATGTGTGATAATGTGACATGCTAAAGAATTAGGTAGAAAATTTCACGTGATGTTGTTTTTTAAATATTTTCACCTTGAATATTTGTTCTTTACGAGTACCTACATGATTCGAAAGCGGGGAAGAGGTGATATCCTAATACCTTCTCAGTAAAGACATTAACGTTGAACTTACGAAATTTTCATTTCATAGCTACTCGTACATTCGAGAAGAACGAAATGAAAAAGTTAGATATTATAAAAAAGCTGATAATCATATAAAACAGAAATTAAATAAATATTATTGGTGGCTGTATTCAAAATATTTTTATTGTTAAAAGAACTGACGCAGATGAGGCGGGACTTGAGATCTAACAACTAATTTTATCGAAGGAATTTTCTTATACATCTTACACTTGGTACACACTTCTTGTGCTCAGTTACAGAGAAAAGTTTAAAGTTTTTGCACTAGGCTGTATGTCTCTAAACAGATAGCAAGTATCAGGAAAAGTAATAGGCAACAAACTCAAGTTTAAAACAAGAGAACCAGTTATAATTGATCTAAAACCAATACCCTAATAATAAATAAAATGAAAACCAAAAGTTTTGTATGGCAACACCAAGGGGTGGGTTGCCCGATTTATTTCATTTTAGAAATTTTATTTACCGCTTTTATGAAAAAACGCTGTGTACAATATTTTAGCTTTGTACGTCGACCCGTTCTCAGGCAGTATCCAAATATGTCAGTTACGTTGGACGGATCATATTTTCTCTGTTGCCAAAGAAGGATCGAAATCTTGAATTTCTGAAAAAGTGTAAAGCTGGAAACACAGAGTCATCAGAGTTCATCAGCTCAAATTTCAATTTATTCCTATAACTGGTAATGGAATAGAATGAAATTTGAGCTGATGAACGTTGATGGCGGTAGCATTGTGTTTCCAGCTTAAGAAATATTTCAGCCCATCGAATCTAGCACTCCTCTACAAGTCATCGAATGGAATATAATTCCCATATCTGGGCTGGGGCTGGTCGCACAGCTTTAGCTTCATTGAATATTGTCTAAAAGAGAGCCTTCAAGCTCATTGGTGAAGTGGCAATAACTTTTCATATTGACGCGCTCGGGCATCGCCGCAAGGTTGGATGGCTTTCGCTCCTTTATCGCTACATTCATGTCAATGTTCCGATTAAATATCTAGTCTCATCCCTTGTAGATTAATTCCTGCACGCAATACTTGGGCTCGAAGCCGCGCACATTCTTTCACCCTTCAAAATAATTTCGCCCGTACAGTAAAATTCCGTGATGCTTTTTTATCCCAAACTGTACGAATGTGGAACAGTCTACCATCTTCTGTTCTTCTGTCTTTCCTCCGGTATACAATCTGCGAAGGTTTATGACTAAAATACATCGGCACCTCAGCCACCCTTCTCATGTTCCCAATTCCTTTCCCTTTTTCCTTTCTGCTAAGCTGTCCTTTGGATCATAGGGTATCGCCTGAGCTTGACTTAAATATAAAAAAAAAATGGTGAAAACCTAAAGTTTTGTACGGCAACACCAAGAAAGGGCTGCCCGATTTAGTCCATTTTTGAATTTGTATTTGCAATTTTTTTGAATACGTCTTGTACAAAACTTAGCTCTCCACGTCGAATTGTTCTCAAGCAGTTTCTAAATATATAATGAAAAACCAAAGTTTTGTGTGGCAATCCTACGAAAGAGTTGCCAGATTTACCCCATTTTCGAACTTAAATTTATTTTTTTTAAATCCTGGCGTGTGGAAAGCTTCAGCGTTTTCAATTTATCGTGAATACGGACAGAGAGACGGACGGATGAACGGACAGACGCACATGCAAAACTCAAAATGACTTTTAATATAATGCCTGGGTGTCCAACCCATTTTGTTCTACTATCATTAATTCTGTGCGTTACAAACGGAATGACAAACTTAGTATCCCCTGTGATTTCAAATGAAGGGTATAAAAATAAAAACTGAAACCACAAACAGTTTGCTGCCCTTTTTAAATAATTTTTATCTACTCAGAAACTCCTGACTAAATAGCTTTGTCCGTAAGGGCGCAGTTCGTGGCGTAAGTGAAATTTTTGGAAGCGTTTTAGGGTAGTAAATGGGGATAAATTTACATGGGGTAATAAAAAATTACGTTTTTTGGGGTTTTGGGGTGGGGGTGGTAACTACATCTCTTGGGGTTGTCCCATTTGGAGCCGTGTATGATATGAAATTAAAGCTCTTGCTGAGTCCTATTTAATAGCATATTTTCTTTTCTTCTGTAAAAAACTTTAAAATTCGTGATTTTCTAATTTATGTGCAGGTGTAGGCTGGTGCGGGGGCTGATTTTTCTTTTAAACGCCTTAGCATAATATTTTACAGGGAACATTTCAATTTTCTATTTTTAGCCGTTATATGGGCTTTGATGTGAAATAAAATTTTCCAGTTTTTTCATGTCAAGCTCTTTTACATGGAAGTATTTACGTTAAAGTGAGATAATCTTCCAAACTACTCACCGCAGTGGAAAAAATGCATCACTATGTTCACAAGAAAACGTAGATGCGAATTAATATGCATATGTCAGATAGATTATGTACCGTTATATAATAATGACTTAAGTAAAAAATAAAAACTATTAAAATAAATAACTTTCATACATAAATTGTATTAAAAAATAAAATATAATTTTTTTCTTTATCTGTGATATACACAAGAAAAGTTTTATTGCAAAATATGAAATGCTAGAACTCAGATTAAATCTTAAAAGTTTGGGCATGAGTTGCAGTTAGACAATAGACATAACTATAGGATGCAAATCATCCATAAAGTTTTCTTCGAAAAGCTCAACGATTTCGCCTATTTTCCATATTTGACTACAAATTTTACGAAAACGCTGTGCACAAAATTACAGCGACTTGCGTCAGTGCCTTCTCAATCGCTGACAAAAGCTCAATTTCACCCATTTTCGAATTTAAAATTTTAGATCTACAATTATTACGAGAACGCTGTGTATGATACTTAGCTCTCTAGTTCCAAAATTTATGTATTTATATTGGAAATGAAAACTTTTGCATAGCTACACCAGCGTTGCCAACTATGAGATTTTCTGTCAGATGTAGCTAGAGTGGGGAAAGGCGGGAAAAAGGTATTCTAACGGCCGACGGATTTTTCAGTGAAATCGTTTTTACTAATTTTTTACAAATTGTCTCTGCTTCGAGTGGTTTTGGGTGTAACGTTCCTTCCACACTATAAATTATAGTGAAACTAATCCAAATTTATCGCCATTAAAATCTATTTTGCGTTCGCACCACTGATTGCATTTGCAGTCAACATAAAACATCAAATGATGTTGGTAGCCAACTACATTCAACTCTGCCATAATGCGAAAGAGAAAACTATAAAACTTGTGCCATTCTTTCATATAGGAAAATGACAATTGTTATAAGTCAGTGATTTGCACCAATCTACCCTTTCGGACCGCATGATAAACTGCGTTTGGTAGATTTCTATTTGATTAGTCATAAACGCAATTTGGTTTTTCGTTACGTTTGCAGCATTTCACCTTGGATGGGACTTTCACGAAAAGTAAACATTGGGATATTGCGTGACAGAGTATTTTTCATGTCAGTAATTTTTCGCGCATGGGAAATATTTGGGCAATTTTATAAAAAATAATTTCGCTCTATTTGCTATTCATACACAACCCAACATGCATCATGTATGCATGCAAGTTTTTTAACAAGTTTCTTTCCTATATAAAAATTTCCTACACAATAAAAAAAAGAAAACAGGCCCCATAGCCACTATCGAATAAATAATTAATAAGGAAGCGGGGTATCGTGCGAATATAGTGTACGTGTTTAAGCATTTCAATGACAGTATGACCTACGGTAGGGGGGGGGGGGAATGACAGAGGGCCTATATAGTCGCTATTTTGTGTCAGTTCGACATTCTGACATTCATAATTTTGAAAAGAAGCTTTCGGATTTGAATTCGCGGTATTCATGGCAAAAAATTTAACATTTTACTAATGCCGGTTTGTTTGTTTACAATTGAATTGTCATTGGTGGCTAAATTATGTCAGTCATACAAAGCTAACGCCAAGAACATACAAACATAGCACACTAATACATGTCGCCGAGCGGCTTAGGTTTTCACTCGTTATGCCGTTTCCTTATTAGCTATTTATTCAATGATAGCAACCGCCTCTAGCGACTGTCAAAAGCAAACTAAGGCTTGAATTGAATTACAATATTACAATTAGGCCTGAATTACAATTACGACTGATCTATCGATTGCGACTTGATTTTAAGGCGAAGTCGACGCTGGGGTGAAATTTGTAATTAAATTAAAGCGTCAACTGCTTGAACAAATCAGAAGTCCCGACTTCTGTGATTGAACTGAAGTTGGCAGTTGCAGTCGCAGTCGATGCCGAAGTTGCAATTGTATCTTGCCACATGCATTTACCATTTGGGCAAAGTCGTAGTCGACTGATCAGTCGTAATTGTAATTCACGCCTTACGACTGATCAGTCAACTAAGAATTTGCCCAAATGGTAAATGCATGTGGCAAGATACAATTGGAGCTTCGGCATCGACTGCGACTGAAACAAAACTTTGCTCAAAGTGCAAAGTTGGTGTTGGCTGCGGCCAACTTCAGTTCAATCACACAAGTCGGGACTTCTGGTTTGTTCAAGTTGAAGCTTTAATTTAATTACAAATTTCACCTCAGCGTCGACTTCGACTTAAAATCAAGTCGCAGTCAACAGATCAGTCGTAATTGTAATTCACACTTAATTTATTTGCAAATGAGGAAGTTTGTGAGCATGAAGCGGGAAACACAGTGCTGGCTTTTCCAACTGGCTTCACCAACTTCGACAGTTCTGTAGAATATATGAGATCAGGTTATCAAACTCCCAATGGGGCCCAATTCACTAACTCGGAGAGTTGTGGAGATGAGAGATTTTTTGCCACTTAACTCTCCACTCGGAATTCTGTAACTCGTGGAATTTGTATTGAGATTTGCCAAACTCTCTATTCCACTCGGGAAAACTCTCGGCTGTGTTAGTTGTGGAGAAGTAAGAAAAATATTTCTCAACTGACAGTATTGTCTGCTTTTATTGTCCCTTGTGAAGGTACCAATGTACCTAGGATTTTCATATTGAATTATGGATTCACTTCATATCCTGGCTATGTTTCAAAAAACAAATAATAGAAATCCTTGCAATACTTACAGAGAAATAAGGATTTTGGTGTCTCAAGGTACCCGCTAAAAATTGTAATTCACGCGAAAATGGTCAATTTGGTCGTCTTCCAGTACAGAAGAGATGCTATAAAAATTTTAAATATGTACGTTAAAGCTTGTATGTAGGATGGAATAGTTTTTGAGTCCGGTAAATAGTTTTGGAGATAACTCCAAAAGAAGGGAATCAGTCCTCTTTAAGATGAAAAAATGGCCGTTTTTTTGGTACAAAAAAGTAAAAGGTATAAAGTCAGTTATGAAGTTAAAATAATCAAAAAAATAACTACACCACTGAATTACCCGCTTCTCCCTCTTTAGTTTGATACCAAACATGACGTAGTTTGGACAACCCCCAATGACGGGTGGTACGACCCCTCCCATCCCCAAAGGTCCCTACCCCAAATATTTTTCATCTGTATCTTTGAACTCTAGACCCTAAATCTGAAGGGAAAAACCCCAATGCTCTTCGACCCTCCCACACAGGATTATAATATGTTGAATTACTTTATATGTATACTTATTGCATGAAATACTCTCTATAATAATATTATTAATAAAAATAAAGTGCGCAAAGTTGTTCCTATTAGTGGGGCTATTGTCCAACTTTCTTTTTTAATATGCAGTCTTCTTTTCACCAGTTGAGACGAAAATTTCAAATTCAACCTCATCTTCATATTCTTCTAATTCGTTAGAATGATTTTAGTCACAATCATCCTTATAGTCATGGTCAGTGTTGAAACACTGTTCAATTTCAGATTGAGCTTTCTTATTTTACGTACTCGTTGAAATTGATCAAGATTTTCTTACGTATTTTCTTGTGATTGAGTACCTACAAATATCATCATGAAAATCTGATATAAAGGCTATAGCATTATCTTGATTGATTTGAGTGTGTTTCCGTATAAATTTCTCCAATCTCAGCACCTACAGATATACTGCAGCTAAATTTACTTTACGAATTCTTTTCTTTTCACTTCCACAGCTATCCAACCACCGATGCTCCAATGTTTCTTTGAAAAACGAATCAATGCTGGAAAAATTTGCATGTCCAGGAAGCTTTCGAACAAGTTCTTCTTGATTGCACGAATATATGCCGCATTTTTTAAATCCAGACTGCAGACTCAGCTTAACATTAGTCGTCAAACTACTCACAAGCCCACTTAAGAGTTTGAAATGAATTACGAATGGTTTTTACGAATTCGTGATATAACGAATGGTTTGCGTACGAAAATAACTAATACGGATTTCAAGAATACCATATGCACAATCATTTCGAAAGGTTTTGACAGTTTAACGAATACGGAATCTGCCTTCGTATTCAAGAATACGACGCCTGTTTTTGGAGAACAACTTACTTCTGTAACTTAGCATCATGTAGATCGATAAAATTTTTCTCCACGCAACCTTCATGGGATGAAAAAAATGCAACGTCGAAGGGTTGTACTAGGTGTGTGTGCTATTTGGTGGAAGGCATACGAAGTCGATATTACACTACTTGCATTTTTGAATAACATATGGTAATAAATGCGAGAAAATATTATAACCTATAAGCACTTTCCTACCCTCGTGCTTCTTGAGCCGAGGTAAAATTAAGGAATCGAACTAATCGCTGAAGGTGTTGTTATCGAACCAGCCACTGTAGGTCCATAAATGCGATGATTTATGCACGACATAAGGTTGGAAGATATCTCCCTCGGCATTACTTGCAAACATTACAGATATCGCAGATTTACTTGTATTGCAAATCTTTTCCGGATAATTTACTCTCCGTTTGCTGATCACTTTTTATTTGTCCCGGATCATCGTTCAAGTTCGTCTCACCATAGTTCCATATGTTTTCAGCAGAAGCGCCAAGCGGAACTTTAGCAAATCTAGAATGATAACAATTTAAACCGCGGACAAGTTATTTTACTTGGCCGCCATTTAAATTTCAATGCAGGTTCTATGTATGTACCTGCACTAGTATGCTGAATGCTGATTGATGTAAGAGTGATAGACACTTGCATAGATACTTGTTCGTATTGGATGGCTTTAGAGCAAAGGTGCTTGTACGTCTACTTTTAGATTTGTTGATGGTGCAAGAGTACTTATTCCTTACACCGTATACTTGTTTTAAGTCGTCGAAATGAATATAATTACTGAATTATAACAAACGAGGTTCTTTATTGAAAGATCTTATTTATATATACAAAAAATACTTGCCTGACTAACTAACTGATATTTTTAACCGAGCATGAAAATATGTATTACGATGATACAAATAATAAGGCAAGAATATGACTTGAATATGGCTTGAAATGCATGCACGGAATTTGCTTGCTAAGAGTTTTTACAAGCAATTTGTAATGATAGAAAACAAATTACGAATTTTTTCTGCCTTAAGGTTAGCTTAAACAATTATGAGCGTGGTAATGGATATGCTCATGAACAATAACTTTTAAATGTTTCGTTATAAATACCTGCTCGACTACTCTTAATGTTTGATGTAAAGAGAACAGTGAGTTTCGGATGTCTTTTCAAAAATCTATTACCATTCACTAATGGGAAGATTATCCTTGAATTCCTTCACAGTTCTGCCACATCGATTCAGATGTGATTCAATTATGAATTGTAGTTCCACCTTATCTACTGGGAAAACATAACGTGACATATGTAGCTAGGATAGAATCAACAAAATTCTTTTCCTAATCATCGCAAAAAGTGCTAGGAAGGGCTGCCTTTAAATTGTGAGCTCCTTTTAATTTATATTGAATCATACGTCGGGGAATATTGATCTCTTGCAGAGAAATGTCGCCCTTCCTTATCTTTTCTAAGCATTCCACCAGCTTTTTTTTTAGTATTTTCGATGTATCGTCCGTCTTGTTCCAGGCTTAATTTTATAATTTCGTGGCATATTTTGGTAGTAGACGTACTAAAAAAACTCCTAAGGGGCAATTTTGCACCAATTGTGCAAAGTAACCCTAAGATATCGTTAAGGTAGACGGAAATTTATATTATCTAAGAATAAACATATAAACCTTTCAGGATACCACTGAATTCATTTAATATAAATCGACATCATTGGAATATTACTTACATCCTCCTTACTTTAAGTTCGAATATTTTCTAAATTTTGCAACATTAAAATTTAATATAAAACTTCACAAAAATGTACATATATCTCCGAAAATAAATCTCTCCCTCGCTGCAACGAACTCGAACGAACTCAATAATGAAAACGAACTAATTTACAAATTATAACAGTAGACCCAATCATGCTGCGACATGATCATTTCAATGGATTTTCTCTTGAATGGCGCAAAGTTAACCTCTTTTCCTTGTGGGTGATATAAACATGGTAGCTTCGCTTTACCAATTATCCATTCCGGGTATCTCCGATTATGATTTGCTCTTTCTGAACTACAACTTGGACCGTCCGCATAGCGGGACAAGTAACTGTTTTCAATATAGAGACTATGGTAAACTAAATTTACCTATGCTGCTTGAGGAGGCATTTTCTCTGGGATGGACCATGTTTATGACATACCTGAGGTTGATTATCAAGTCTGTTATTTTAATGAGCTAGTGATGTACTTGTTTGATAAATACGTTCCTCTTCGTAGGGTTAATGTCAGGAAAATGAAGTGTCTCTGGTTTTCCAAACACGTAGAAAAACTAATTAAAGATCGCGACAAGGCATATTTACACTGGAAAAGGTGCAAGTCTTTTCCCAATTGGGCAATTTTTCGGGTACTTAGAAACAGAGTAATGTCGTTGTTATTCTAACAAATTAAGCTCAGCACTCCCTCCCAAAAAATTATGGAAAAACTTGCAAGCAATTGGAGTGAATAAGAAAATTGTTTCTGATCCCGATATTGATCCTAATATTCTAACCAGAGTTTCTTAATTTTCGACACTTCTTCTTTTTCAGTTTCTGATATTGAGCCAAGATTAGGAGTGCGGAATCGCTTCTCATTTTGTAATGTCACTGAAGTTGAAGTCCTTGCTGCCATAAAATCTATTAAATCCGATGCGGTTGGACCTGACAGTATTCCTTTAAAATTTATTAAACTTCTGCTTCCATGTGTAACAACCAAAGTTAAATTAAATCAAATACAAAATATACCGATTTATTGGTAAACTCGTCATTGCGCCCCCAAAGCAGCTCCTCCTGAACCATACTCACTCCTGTCATCACAACAATAATAATATTAATAATAATACGTAACCATGGGAGTAGAAGACTCCCAGGTTCTTTCTACGCATGACCGCTGTGGCGGTTCAAGAAGTTCTGTTCACAATGGCGAGCTACTGTCACCATACAGCATAAGTATGGCTGGTAGTAGATTTTTGTACTTTAACGTATCCTAAGGGGAGTGGTGCTCTTACACATGTATTCTTCCGTTCATAACACATTTTTAACACTTGTTTAATGACCTCTAAATTTCCTTCTTTGTGGAAGAATGTCCTTGTGGTACCAATTGCTAAGAGGAAAAATCTCGCCTATTGTTCTGACTATCGACCCATAAGCATCTTATGTTGTCTCAGTAAAGCTCTGGAAAAAGTTATCTCCACAAGTATCATTGAATTCATCGATGTCAATGCGCTCTTGTCCCCTTGGCAAAATGGATTCAGGTCTAATCATAGTTGCACCACGGCTCTACTCAAATTAACTGATGATGTGCGTCTGGATATTGATAAAGATAGACCTACTATACTTACTCTGCTGGATTTCTCTACGGCTTTTGACACTGTTAATCACAAGCGTCTACTTTGCAAGTTGAAGAATTTTTATAATTTTGATTCGACTGCTTTGAATCTTATTGAAAGCTTTTTGGAAAACCGTAAACAAAGAGTAATATTTAAATCCAAGTGGTCTGACTTCCTTGACCTACGTTCGGGCGTTCCTCAAGGCTCTATATTGGGACCGCTCTTGTTTACACTTTATAATAACGATCTTCCTGATATACTCAAATTTGTCAACATTTTAATATATGCAGATGATGTTCAAATATATCTGAGTTGCCCTTTTGGGTTAACTGAGAACTGCATCCGACAGATGAATCAGGACTTGAGTTCTATTTTAAATTGGGCACTGAAAAACAATTTAAAGTTAAATCCTGACAAGTCTCTATTCACAAAGTCTATTAATACGAGTACATTTTCTCCATTACATATTGGTTCGACGCCTATAACATTTCTAGATAAAGTAAAAACTTTGGGTATTATTGTAAATAAAAACTTAACATGGATTGATCATATCAACAGTATAGTCTTCTCAAGGGTATATGGAAGTCTTCGCAAACTTTGGTGCAGCGCATCGTATACACCACTTAGCACTCGGTTCACTCTAGCTAAATCACTGTTACTACCAATCATCACGCAGGGAGATATAATATGTGGTAACCTCGCACCTATTTGATTGTTTGTTTTTAATTAGACTCAAATCAGAAACATTTCTATCTGCAGTCGCTAAGCTGTGAGGAAAAGTTATAAAGTCCGTCATGAAACTGAAAATAATGTGAGACATATGTATGTAGGTTCCATCTGAGCACTTTTAATCTTTGCACTTCTTTCTGTCCAAAATTTTTCTGGTTTCTCCTTATTTATATGATCTAACATACGTGTGGTGTATATAAGTGTGCTGTACTCTGTATTGACAAACCCCTTTTTGCCTTGAAAAACTATATTTGAAAATAATTGAGAAGTGACAATACACTTGAATCTGGCTTCAAACATACTTTTTAGTCTAATAATTTGAGAGAACACCTTGATGTAACTTCGGTTAATTCCTTATTATCAATTTCGTTCTTTGCATCGGCTTCTAGTAACATATAGATCTCATTCAATTAAAACTCACAAAGTCAAAAGGATGAATTTGAAGAAAATTGCTAATAATAATCTTAACATTACTTTCCATAATAGAATATAAGCAGTTTATTCTCAAGGCATAAGCTTGAAACTTCGTATTCATACCATTAATAATTTTTAAAATATACGAAAGAAAGAAGAAATAAATTTAGTTCCAGGTTTGTCCATTTGACAGCCATATTCTTTGTATATACATTTTCGTCTTCCAATTCACACGTAATAAAATAAGTTGTAGTGCCTTTCACTGTTCTAGAACTGTGTTTAGAACGACCTTAAAAGAATGTCATTAAATGTACGGAATCATGAAATTCGAAACCGATGTGGATATTGAAGTAATTCTATGTTTTAAAAGACCTGTAACAGGTCATATTTCAAAAGAGAAAATTATATCCTTGGTGGAAAAATTTGGCTGGATAAATTACAAATTTTTATGAAATTTTTTACAAAAATAACTAGATCTCTATTGACGAACCCATTGAAATTCAACAGTTTAACTAGAATATTGTTAGTTACCTGTATACGCCCGCAGTGGGCTGAAAAAAGAAAAAGGAAGAAGAAGAATCGTTTCGTGTTCGTGTTTTTAATAATTTTTTTTTCTATTTTTCTCAATTTTTTGGTTTTTTCATTTTTTCATTTCTTTTCTGTGTTCTATTTTTTCATATGTTTTTCAAGTCACTCAATTTCGCTATTCAGGACCTGTTGATGAGTCAAAACCAAGACTTGAAAGTTGTCACCCAAAATCAAATGGGTTGTGTGATGAAATAAGAAATAAAAAAAAAACAATTTTTTAGCTTTTGCTATATACCGGAGAATTCAAAAAATGCCTTCTTGAACAAGTTATAAAGAAAGTTGGATACCATAGTGAAATGTTTAAGTATTAAACACAAAATACGTTCCAAATTTTTCGGAAGTTATAGGACGTTAAAATAAAAAAAAATGGAAATATTTCCAATTATTTGCAATTCTAAATTCTAACGATTTTCCTATCAAATGGTAACCGCGCTTTGCTAGCAGAACCGAGCAAAATCGACATCTATTATTAACCCTTTGCACTCCGTTGTCGCCGCTGCGGCGACAATGTAAGGTAAACAAATAGCTCCGTTTTCGCCGGTACGGCGACATAGTAAGATAAGCTACTACTCCGTTGTCGCCGCAGAGGCGACAACTAAAAAAACATTATTTTTTTTTATTTAAATATATATACTTTTTTTACCATTTTTTGTGTGTGTATTCGTCTCGATGTCCCACATCTTTTAATGGGGTTATTTTTAGGATGGGCTCGCATCCGGCGGGGCAGGAGGGAAAAGTTTCAACTTCTTTTGCTTATAACTCCTTATCGAAAATACGCACAGAGCACATTAAGGACTTAAATGAAAGCTACCGTCGGGAGCTTCAAGTGGTCGCTGAGAGGTGGTTAGGGTGGGGTCGCTGGTAGGCGAGGGGGCGGAATGGATGGAGCCTAAATCTCAATTTTTCGTCCTATACATGTACAAAAAAGTAATCTCCGAAGGCACCCATCTGATTTACTTGATTTCAAAGCGGTTTTTAGAGAATCGCTAAGAAGGACAAGTAATGTACTACGTTTTTTGATTTTTTTGGTGAGGGAGGGGAAACAGTGGGGGTATTTCACCTCGGACCATAGCGGTGTGGGTACTCAAAATCCATATAAAAACATATTAGAATTTGTACTAGATTTTCCTAAAACGTACTATAATAACTGTTCACACTTCTTCAGGGATCGCAGTATATTATCTAAACTTTTTGTAAAACCGCTATAATTCTTTGTTTTCACTTCTCCTTCGATCTCCATACCAACTTTTTTAGTATGTTACTTTTTTTTCTAAATTATGTACTAGATTTTTGCACGGTAAATCACCTATAACTTGGTAGGGTTAAGTCCGATTGGAAAACTTTGTGCCAGCTACAATTCGTAGATTTTTTTTACAGCGGCTACTTTAAGGGTGCGGGGGGGTAGGTACGCCCGGAGGGTGTCCTTCCAATTTGGCATATTGCATATCAAATGAAAGGTCTCGCTGAGTACTATGGAATGGGTTTATTTTTTTCCAATTAAAAAAACTTCATCGATACTTTTTTTCCGCCTAAGAACCCATTATCATACAGCTGGGTCCCCTTCCCACCAGTTCCTACATATCGCATATATTTTATCACTTCTTTCATTTAACGGCATTAATGCACTGCTGTGAACATTTTTCATGGGAAATTTTTACCCGGACGCATCAATTGTTCACAATCACGAATGGAAAAAAAACTCAAATATTTCACTCAAAAGACGGCCATTTTTCTCCTTCAAAAGGACGCATTTTTTTCTTTTTCGATTATCTCAAAAACTTATCGCACGCAAAAACTATGTACATACACACGTTGAGCTCAGTAAATTTTCCAGGAAAAACTTGAGGACTTCCCTACATCAGGTCGAGGCATCGTTGATTTTATATTGGATCGAGGCATTGTTGTCTGCCTCGAATATGCTTATTCACACTTAAATAGAATAGAATAGAGTTTTTTAGGGCCTAAAAAAAATTCAGGATGTTTACTGGGCGGGAAGGAAGGGAGGACTAAATTTGAGTAAGTCATTTTCAAATATTTATTTTTTTAATGCAGTTTGAATACCCACATGCCTATGCGGCCGTTATTTCCTCCACTCCCCCAATCGAAAAACGTAGTATATAATCGACGCAGGATGTAAAGGTAGGGGAACCGTTTTCAGTAAAATTAAATCGGTTGCTTTTTGTGGGAGCTTCAGGGTTTTCCATTTTTGCATATGTATGGTGGAAAAAAACGCGATTCCGACACTAACGTAGATTCCGCCCCCTTCCCACCGGAGGACTTGAAATTCATATCAATGACAGCCCCCGCTGGGAACTTTCATTTAAGACCTCAAACTTCGAGCTACGCCACTTCTTTCATGAACTATAAGCATTTGATGTTGAAACTTTGCCGCCTCGCCCCTCCGAGAGCTTACGCCTCCCGATAAAATGGATAGAGAGAAAGAAGCGTACAAACAAGAAGTATGTAAATACCAAGTTTTGTTAAAAAAATCCGAAATCGAAAGTACCCTATGGAACAATAAATTAAATTGTAAATCCAATCACATAAGAATCATAGTTTGTTGGTTAAAAAGCGTAGGAGGAGATAGATTTCTTCGAAAAGACGAAGTTGGTTGGGGTGAAAAAATTGCTTTATTTTAATCTCGTGTTTGCGAAGAAACATTACGTCGACGAAATTTGCCACCCAAATAAAAAATGCTCACAACAGACCGCTAATGCATTCGCAAGAAAGAACGGGCAAAATATATGCAAAATGAAGGAAGGGGTGTATATGACCCAAGTCCCAAAAATCCTTTTTTAACGATAAAAACGTCCGTATGAAGTTTATAGGATCAAAATAACAACCTCTCCACTCGATCAAACTCTCTTCCCTCTTTAATTTGATACCCCACATGCCCCATTTCGGACAACCCCTCGGGGGGTACAAGCCATCTTCTTCTACCGAATACCACAAATTCAACTAAAAAACCGCATTCCTCTATGGCCACGCCACGTAAAGTTGTTTTTTTTATGAATTTTTAAATCACCGTATACCGTAAAATCACGAAGTACTATTATTAACAATATTTATTTTCGTTCAGTGCTGCAATATTTTTTTGTAAAAGCCATAAAGCATTATGCTAGAAAAATTGGTTGCTTCGTTCTCGAGATATGCATTAAAGCAGTTCCGCAATCGACAGATTTTCCAGCACAACACAAAGCCAATTTACAGAAATTTTCAAGTTTATTAAAATATACTATAGTAAAGTCGCCGAAGTGAATAACACGAACTAAATACTTATAAAACAGTAGTATACATATGCACTGATTTAGTATTTAAACAATTAATATAATAATTAAAACGGTAAAAAACCCATTTGTACTTAAAAGGACGTTTTGTATGTCCTTATGTTTTAGTCGAACACGCGAATAACTACGAACGTGGTTAGACTGACGATCTACCGAAAACTTAATCAATCAACTACGATATTCATAATAAAGTAAACAGAAATCTAACCGCGATGAAATAAAGATCTAAGTTACTGGCCCGCCGAATGGAAGAAAACTGCTTCTATAATTTCATTTCATTTTTACGCTCAGTCGTCTTGATCAAGAAATGCAATGCTAGCGTATTATTATCGCGTATTAAAGTAGCATAAGTAGGATCGTCGGAGTTTTTTCGCGGTGTTAGCATTTCAAAAGAGAAATTATCCGTGGGAATATTTTTTATGTACTGAATACTAATATAGTGCAATCAATTGTTGTTTTTATACTGTATACTTTACATATTCAATCAATCGGTTACACCATGTTAGTCTTCCATGCAATATGACAATTCAATTAGTTCTTTCCCCTGAATGTAATTTTACTATTCTATTATTTAGTAGAATACGATTTTAATAAATTTTACAGTGTTGGATTCTCTTAGAAAGAGTGAATCTCGGTATACACAGCAGATGCTACGACATTACCTTCTTGTTGGCTAATAAAAGAAATATAAGATATCCTTCTTTCTGAAGGCTCGTTAATTGCTGAAACTAAATTTGTACTAAGTACTAATATAGTGCAACCAATTGATTTACTTATTCAATCAATTGTATCCACAACACTAGCAGAGCCTGACCAAATCGACATCTATAATTAAAAAACAGCAGAATTAAAGGCTCATTGAAATCTAATTAAATGGAGAATAGAAGAATTTTTAAGAACTTTTATTTCTAACGATTCTAATTCAAATCATAAATACAAGAGAAAAAACAACCGCCTCGTCTGGAGTTTGGTCCGGACTTTCCGCTTTCCGGGTGACTGCTCTTATCATTGAACTAACGAGACAGATGATTTTCCCTCTTGTATTTCTTAATTTGTAGCTAGCCTACTAAGCCACTGTTGCTTTCAGCTGACATTAACCAGTAATGATGAAAGCGCACAAATATATTGTAAATTCAATTTTTTATTTATTTTTCCGGACGGGAATCGAACCCAGACTTGTTAGAATCGGTTAATGATGGAGAATAGAAGAACTTTTAAGAATTTTTATTTTTAACGATTCTAAATGAAATCATAAATACAAGCGGCTGTTTTTTCCTCTTGTATTTATTATTTGATTTTGAATCGTTAAAAATAAAAGTTCTTAAAAATTCTTCTATTCTCTATCATTGAACAATTCTAAAAAGTTTGGGTTTGATTCCCGTCCGGGAAAAATAAATCTAATTAAATGCTGAAAAATTGGTTCGTTTTGTGAAAAGAAATCGCATTTTAGCACTAGGCTCAGTAACAGAACCAAGTTTTGCTAGCAGAACCAGGACAAATCGACATCTATTATTAAAAAACAGCTTAAACTGAATCAGCAGAATTTAAGGATCATTAGATTATAATTAAATTCCTCAAAACCAATGTGATTTGTACGTGGAAAGTTTTTGGGCTATTCAGTGCAATGGTGGCTTTCTTTTATATATCATCAGTTAGAATATTCATGTAGTATGAAGGAATCCTTTGGTATCTTTAACTAAAATTATATATATATCTTTATGTAGCCTTAAATTCCTATATACTTATTACATCAGAAATATTAAGTTTATAAGTTTTTGTGTTTGGTTCTGTTAACTATTTCTAAAGCTAGCAGTACCGTGATTTCTGGGAAAATTATGGGAGCCGTAAATTTTATTGTTGGGCATTAAATTAGCCTTTAATTTACCACTACCTCAAATCTCATTCTGCCAGCTTTAAGTACGTAACATTTTTGACTATGATAGTGATTGGCACAAACGTAATATTAGTGAAATGACTCACATACTGATAACAGCATTAATTTTCGGACAGATACCTAGGTATATTAAACTTAAATACATTTTATATGAAAAAATACTATAACGAGGGATGATACAAGAGATTGATGCGGCTTTTAGCTTTGATAATGTCTGGCTCCCACTTTGTTCTATTAGCACTAGACTATCTATATCCTGTTTATACCCTAGAAGATGAAGATGAAACCATAGGGTATACTAAGATTGTCTTTCCGTTTGTAACACATAGCATAATGACGGTAGAGAAAACCGATTGGACACCCATGCATAATATTAAAAGTTATTTTGATTTTTACATGTCCATCTGTCCGTCAGTCTGTCTGCCCGTCTGTTTGTCCTCACGATAACTTGAGAACGCGTACTTAGAAAGCTGAAATTTTACACATGGGCTTCTAAGACAACAGTAAATTTAAGTTCAAAACTGGAACAAATCGAGTAACTGCATTTTGGGGTGGGTTGCCATACAAAAATTTCGATTTTCACTATATATTTGGACACTGGCTAAAAATGCGTCAACGTAGAGAACTGAAATTTTGTGGACTATGTTTTCTTAAAAATAGTAAATATAATTTTAAAAATAAGTAAAAAACGAGTTTTCAAACAAAACTGAGGCCAAGGCGGTTGAAAAAATAGAAAATAACCTTTTCTTCACACACAGAGGTGGACTCAGATTTTTTGATTGGACCATTTCTCTTGAATATTCTTTCTCTTCATGAATCAAATCACTTATTACCTCTGATTGATCATACTGAAATATATCGGTGATTGTCTCTGTGTGTGAAAAAAAGTTTATTTTCTACTTTTTCATGCGGCTTGGCCTCAGTTTTGTTTGAAAACTCGTTTTTTACTTATTTTATTTTCTGCCTTTTTCACGTTAACTAAATTTTTATTACGTGCTGCTTTCCATGTTTTCCACAGACTTTTCCTATTACTATGAATTTTTTTTAAAAATTTACATGAATTTTCCTCGCTTTTTCATGCAAGTTTTCATGATTGTTGAAGAGAAAGTATTGATGCCAGTAGGACGGAAAAAAAATGATTCCGCATAGCTTATAAAACTTGTTTTTCGGAAAATTTTCCGGGAGTCGGAAAATTCCGGAAAATTTTCCAGAAAAATTGGAAAATTCTGCATTTTTCCTGAAACAGATTTATCACTAATCATATCGATGATTTTCCCGCTTTTCCGGGTTTTCCACGGAGTTTTTCATAAAAGCAGCTTCGCTCTACAATTTTGTCTTAAGTTGCAAAACGCTCAAACGCTTCCTTGGTTTGAAAAACTCCGGAAAAGCGTTTTACATGAAGTTTCCTCGATTTTTTCTGCAAGTTTTCACCATTGTCGGAGAGAAAGTAATGATGCTAGTTGATAGGGAACTTGATCCTGCATAATTGAGAAAACTGTTTTACTGGAAAATTTTCCGGGAAAAATCGGAAAACTCAGCATTTTTCCTGAAACGGATTTATCACTAGTTAAATTTGAACCAAATTTTTCAAATGAGTTTCCCCATTTTCCGGGTTTTCCATGGAAATTTCCGGTTAAAATTTTAATAGATTCAATTGTCACGCGACATGAACCTGTGTGCAAAATTTCAGCTCGCTGTGATGACGAAAAGTGGGTCTACGAGAGTGTCGAAAATAGTAAAAAAGAAATATATAGACAGACAAATTCGTATACGAGTTCCTCAAAAATAGGCTAAATCAGATAACGCCTGCTATATAAAAATTTAGGATTTTTACGAATACTGTGAAAATGATCAGTTTTAAACCTTTTAATTGTACAGAAAAGTTCTTCAGAAAATGAAATCCTCTGAAATTGGTTATAATCATTTTTACTGTCCGGCGAAGCGGTCTAGAAAAAAAATGCAAAAGACCATTTCAAAAATCAAAGCTTAAACCAATTCTAGCTTTTATACTTGTTTAAATTAATTACGTAAAATATTAAAATAACATATTCAGTTCACTTTCACTGTTCAAATAATTGTTTGTTAGATCAAAATAAAAATAAATTTCAAAGCTTCCATGTTGTCGCGAGAGAAAGGTTATTTAACCATCGTATCGTGCAAGCAGCAAGAAAGTTACAAATGCAAGGTAATTTGACTTAATTCGTTATAACAACAATCTTAAGGCTCCAAACCACGTTTTTTTCTTTCTTTTTTTTTCTGAAAGATGCATTTGTTAAGAATGCTCTCAACAAATATTTTGAATAAATTTGTAAAATTGATGGAGATACAGGATTTTATATGAAACCGTTCAGTTTAGTGTGTATGTTTAATTATCCTTCAGCAAAACTTTGAACGCGTTTTTCTCGAAACTACGTTTTTCAATCTAGTTGAAAACATAAACCTATACATCCGATTTTCATACGCCAGGTCTGTTCGAAAGTACAGTCTCTATGGCACCACGTAGGGATTTTTTTTTATAAAGGGCCCCCTTCTATTTTTTTTTATAAACGATGAAATCGGAAATAAAATTCACTACTCCGCCATTTTTTTTTTTTTAAGTTATCGACATTTTCCTACGTGGTGCTGTAAACCTATATGTCCAGTTTTTAAGGCGTATGGCATAATCGCTGTCAACCGCCGAGCAGCAATTTCGCCGGAGTCTCCTCTTGGAAGCAGCGTACACCGCAAACTATACTTTAGATTCGAGTACAAAAATTTGTATAGTCTTCTATATGTATATATTGACAATGAGTATTAATAAAAACAATTCTATTCATCGTTTGCTTGAAAATAATTGCGGAAAATACATCCTCGTATCGCGCACGAACCATGGTCTGGGGCCTTAGCTCCTCCTTCTCCATTGATTTTTGTCATCCGTGTTAGTTAAAAACGGTTTTATTTAAGCACACATTAATGTGACAGATTAGTAATTTAGGTTATTTAAAAAGTAAGACAATAATTTACTTAACTTTTGATTTTAATTTTGCAATTTAAATATTTTCTTACCAAATTGTAGGTGAGTCACTGTCATAAAATGCTGCTCTTTTGCTAGTCAAAGAGTTTTCCATAAGTTTTGGTCGTGCTGGATATGTCTGGAAAAGAAGATGTATGTTTAAATGCAAATGCCATTCTATAATTATTCTTTTAAAAGTAATTGTATGTACATCAGTATGTCCAAGGAAAATTAAGATGGGTGCGATGAAATAAAATAAACCAGTATAAAATTTCGCAGGGCAAATGGTAACTAATGGGGCCATACGTAGGCCCGTATTTTAAGAACGCACCATTACCAAAAAGTATGCCACCCGAATAATTTACAAGACCCGGTTAAATATGTATTTAACAAAAACTTTAGTTTCTTAGGGAAAAGTAATTATGTGCTTGTGGGAAAGCAAAGAAATTTTGAATTAGAAATTCTTTTTCAATTTGGTAAGAACAATTGAAATTGAGACGAACAAATTTGTGACATTTGTCTCCACATGACGTAAGTACTCAAATCACAGCTGAATCTGTCATACCTTGTTAGTGTTAATGTCAAAAACGTACTCATTCGTGACATGTAGGTACTTGCCCGATTGTGTCAGCACATGCATGCTTTTCTGCATAGCCTAGCACTGAGGTCCGCACTAATCTAATTTTAACAGGTCTCATTTATACTATTTTACTCACTCTTTTCCAATATCGCCGTTGGATCTGCAAGAGCTCCTATATGTAAAAATCATAATTTTACAGGGGATGCGAAAAACTGTCTGCTCATTTTCATATGCGTATATCAATGCGGTCCATTTTTGGTTTTATAATAGTACTAATAGAATGGCATTACAATATATCTAAATAATAAAATAATATTATTTCCATTATTTATAATATAAGTGTCAAGATCGAATGGATATGATGTGAAAAGTAATTTAAGGAAAACGAAAATGGTTAAAAAATAATAATAACAACACGACAGCGTTTAATATCGGCACGGAAAAACAATTAAACATCGACGGTGTCACGGACGGAAAAACAATCAAATCATAATCGTCGAGGCCTGCTACAATTCCCAAAAATATTTTCGGAATCATGGTGAACTTGTTCTTTTTATTATTTAGCGTTGCCAGGTAACGTGCCAGCTCGGCCGTTCCTGACATGGGACTGTCGCTGCCCCTTCTGGTACGTAGTATTCGTTGTCCTTGATGTCATCTTCGTTGTCGGAAAATCTTTCTTCGCTGGTTGCGTCTAATGCCGGGTATAGTCCACACCAAGGTTTCAGCCTATCTGCCGAAAAGACTGAATGGAATTTTCGTTGCTTTCGGGGTGCACCTTCGATATCTTCTATAAAGTAACGATCCTTCCCCAGGCTTCTTAAGATTACGTAGGGCCCTTGGGAACGTGGTTCAAGTTTACGGGATTCTCCACCAACAGTCGGTACGGCCTCCACAACGACGAGGTCCCCTTCTTGATAAACTTGTCGGTATTTTATGACGAGCATTGAAGCGGTTTTTCCATTTCTCCCCCTCTACGGCGATTTTCCGAGCACCTTGCTCTCGTTTATCACTCATGAGCAGAGTTGCTGAGTTCTCTAACGGTTCGTTCTGCAGAACTTGTAGCATTCGATTTCTAGTAAGATCACGGAGGTTGAAGTCGAAGATAAGCTCGTTTGGGGTCAATCCGGTAGTTGCGTTTTGTTGAGTGTTGATTGACCATTGTAGTTCTCGTAAGCCCACCTGGACTTGTGTTCCCAGTAGTTCGTAAGAAATTTAGGATAAGTTGATTGGCTCGCTCTTGTCCATTAGCGCGAGGTGTTCGAACGGCAGTTTTCACATGTTTTATTCCGTTGTTGTCGCAAAACACTGTAAACGACTTTGACGTAAATGCCGTACCCCGATCGGTTATTACTTGAGTCGGAAGTCTAAAATATATCGTAAGGTCACTGATAGCGCCGAGAACGGGTTGAGTTTTCGTACTGCGAACCGGTTTTACTACAAGATACTTAGTGAACGCATCGGCGATTGCTAGTATAGGTGTGTATCCATGTCGGCTTCGTGGAAATGGTCCAAGGTGATCAAGGTACAGTAACCGAAACGGTATAGGTGTCACTTCATCAAAATAGATTACTGCCTCGGTTTTTCCACCCACATGTTTGTTATAACAGCAATTCACGCAGCGATATAATCCCTAACATACTTCCTTATTCGAGGAAACCAAAAGTGCTGTTGTATTCGTTTAATGGTCTTCTCTAACCCAAAGTGGCCTACATCGTCGTGACATGATTTTGCAATTCTCCACCGAACGGCAGATGGCACAACGAACTTTAGCTGTACCTAGATTTTTCTAAATAACCGGTTATTCTCTAGTAAATATTCTCGATTGAATTGTTTCGCTTGCTCGTCGTTAATTTCTCCCTTAATTGACCTCATTATTCGTAATAGCTTCGAATCTTGTCGTTGCATCGTGACTAACCAATCATCCGTATCAATTTCCACATACATAATATTTGCTGTGACTATTTCGGCTTCTTGAGGTGGCTCGCTGGGAGCTCTGCTGAGTGCATCTACATGTAGCAATCTTGTCGCAGCTCGATGCACTATCTCGCAATCATACTCCTGCAATCTCAAAATCCAACGTGCTATTCGAGGTATTAATGGTTTCGGATGTTTTGTCGAATTGATAGCAGCGCAATCTGTAACAAGTCGGAAATGCTTACCCAGCAAATACACTCGGAATCGCTGTAGTCTCTCCACCATGGCTAGTAGCTCTAGCTCATAGCTATGGTAGTGTTTCTCTGCATCGGTACAATGACGGCTATAGTAAGCTACGGGTTTCCAAATGTTCATCTGTCCCTGCTGCTCCTGCATGAGAACTCCCGCTAAACCTGCTGCACTGGCATCTGTGTGCACCTCGTGAGCACGTTTCGGGTGATAAAGTGTAATAACGGGTTCGCTACAGAGGACATTCTTGAGCTTATCATAAGACATCTGTTGTTCTTCCTTCCAAACGAATGGTGTTCGTTTCCTTGTTTTAAGTAGGGTTGTCAACGGGCGAGATATCTGGGCGTAATCTCGTACAAACTTGCGGAAAAATCCAGTCAACCCTAAGAATTGGCGCACTGTATGTATATTGGTCGGTACGGGAAAGTTTCGTATAGCATCAGTCTTACGATCTCCAGGTAGAATTCCTTCTGCATCGATGCGATGTCCAACAAATGAGATTTGTTCCGCCAGGAACGTACATTTGTGTGGTCGTAATGTCAGTCCAATTTGGCTAATTATTGCTAAAAATCGGCATAGCTTAGACAAACCTTTAGATATATCTTTACTCGGTATTATGTGGTCATCTAAATATAAAACGATTTCTCCTAAGCTCATTCGTTCGGCTAATTCGTTCATCGTTCTCTGGAAGGTACCGGGTGCATTAACCAACCCAAAAGGCATGCAGTTGAATTCGTAATGTGCATCATTCCTAACAAAGGCGGTGAACTGTCTTCAATCGGTGTCTGATGATAACCTGCCATCAGATCAAGGGTTGAGAATCGTGTGTTTCCGGATAACAATGCCAGTTGATCCTCCACGATAGGCATCGGAAATGGTTCCTTAATCGTAACAGCATTTAGCGCTCGATAATCAATACATACGCGATCTTCTCCATTTGATTTGCTTACGAGGACTATTGGAGACGCATATGGTGATTGGCTCTTTTGA
This sequence comes from Dioctria linearis, assembly GCA_963930735.1. NCBI lineage: Eukaryota > Metazoa > Arthropoda > Insecta > Diptera > Asilidae > Dioctria > Dioctria linearis. The sequence goes on along the minus strand of OZ005740.1, from coordinate 259,674,464 downwards.
ATTATGTTAGCTTGTTCCAATTCACTTACGCTTTTTCTAACTCTTTCTCTTTTAGCGAATGGTATTCTATACGGAGCTCGGTTAACAGGTTTATTTGAATTTAATTTGATGGTCATATGACTAATATTACATTTGCCTAACTGCGATAAATTTTCTGCGAAACACCCCGTATATTCTTGGAGAATTTCATCCAGCGCTGCCTTTTCCTGTTCACAAAGATTCGAGCCAACGTTAACTTTCTTGATATTTATGGTTTCTAAACAGCACTTCGATGATTACGCGTAGTTCACGATTCCCTAGTATGTAGTTATTTAATAACAACCCGACAGCGTTTAATACGTTTAATATCGGCACGGAAAAACAATTAAACATCGGCGGTGTCACGGACGGAAAAACAATCAAATCATAACCGTCGAGGCCTACCACAATTCCCAAAAATATTTTTTGGAATTGTGGTGAACTTGTTCTTTTTAGAGTTGCCAGGTAACGTGACATAAGTAACTCGTTATTGACATTTCTCTGAATTCTGAAAAAAGACTTACTGGTTCTGCCACCTATTTTTTCAAGAATAACAAGCAAAATTTAGCGTGTTACCTCAATACTGGTCTCGCTAAATAAAAATCAGGACAAATTTTCGCCAATAGCTCTTAGCGCGCTAAATTTTGTATGAAAATTTAGTATAGTACTAGGCTTATTTTAGTAATTCGAAGAATTTGACAGACAGTTCAAATTCAAATTCAGTTTATTTAACAGAACAACGACGCAATCAATTACTTCAATTTATAATTATATGTAGGACGTATGATATAATATATATGCTAATTGATATATTTTATCGTTGGAAAGATCGAGAATTATACGTCCATTGTTGCTTTTCTTTACAGGACGGCGGGCTTCGATAGTTCAGTTGGTAAGCGTGCTGACTACCATCCTAGAGGTCGTAGGTTCGAATCAAATCCCACCTCGACATAGTCCTGCGTTTTTTCTCCTTCCAGGTTTCCTTTCTACTTTTAAAGCTTCTCCCACTTAAATAGCAGGTTAGCACAATGGTCCGCCTTGGCTTTCGTGCTTGGGATCTTTAGTCCCTCTTCCACAAAAAACAATATTGGAGGGCGTTGCATAAACTTACAGATTGAACTAGAAATTTACGTTCAGAGTAGAGTTCGATATTTGCACGTGGCTAAAATAAATTAAGTATTCTATATTATAATAAATAGCTATCTACTGCGACACTATTGGTCACCTCTGAATCAATAAAAGAGCCGAAAGATATCCTGAATATTCTTCCCGTATAATATAACAAACTCTGGTTTTATTGGTGGCCAAAAAATTATGTACTCGTACTCTTGAGAAATCCAAAAACCAATTTGCAATTACGTGTTCATCATAAAGTTTTTTAAGTTATAATATAATACTTATTCTCTTTAAAACGATGCAGACAAGCATCGAGAAGACCTTTGATACAAATATTGGTCTATTTAGGCGTCACTGACGCCCTCACACGAGTACTTGAAACCATTTTTGGCTTACAGCCACTCTACCAGGAAGAAGCCGCGAGTATGCTTTGAAAAGGTCAGATGCTCACATTTCGTCCGATGCGGGACATCTCAATATCGTCGAGCATATCCACATTATGTTATGGGCATGGCCAAAGATGTTACCAGGTATAACCATTAATGGGAGAAGCCAGATATTACACAGAGGGCTCCACTTTCCGCAACGGGTATGCGCAGGGATGGTGGGTCCAGAATTGAAGATCTCCATTCCGCTTTGTGCCTCACCTTTCAATTTTCAGCCGGAAGTCTACTCTGGCAAAGTACGCCCAGTGTAGAAAACTTGTTTCTTTATTACTCAAATCTGGCAATGAAAAAGAAACGTTAAAGTCTTCTGCTATACTGTCTTAGTGCTTCTTAAAGCGCTGTAAGACAGTGTGCTTGGCAGGTAGGAGTCATGAAGCTCTCTGTTAGCCAAGCCGCTATTCCAAGTGGGAGCTATAGAGCTCTCTGTTAGGATAGCCAGATAAAAATAAGGTAGAGCTGGAGAGCTCAATTACCTTCAGGTGCTGCCATGTCGGAGCTAGGGAGCTCGCAGTTAAGATCTAAATAAATAAGATGCGCATCAGTGGAGTTCAATATAAACTCTGATTTATTTCATATAATTACACTGAATTTATACATTATGAAAATTGCTGACATTACTTATTTAGATCATTTCAACCAATCGCACACCTTCAGCCATTGCTATATTCAATTATTGATCATAATTGCTGTACATGCAAATAATGCACAGCGGCCATTACCCAAAGTTTCAGCCAGGTAGAAGTAAACAAAGAAAGCTACAATGTAATGCTTTTCATTGATTGTTTACTCTATCGTACCATATGCTGTTGGTTTTGCTTTTCCTATTGCAAAGCAAAGGCATAGCGTAAAGCTTTGCCGTCGTGTATTCATTGATACATGACACTCATATGTGCATAATTCACTTCGCTTGTCCATAAACAGGTGGACATAGCTTTTGTTTTATTTTCACATTTTGTACGGCATTCTGCATATGTATACAAAAGAATGCTGTGAATCACCTTATGGGTGTCTTGTCTGATTTACTTAATTTAATTTAATGTTGTGTCTGTGGTGATGTGCTCTACACCAGTATGAGTTAAGTAAAGGAATTCTTAACCCCCTTTCCCCCAACCATTCTGGCTGTTTATCAATGCAGTCACTGGACATGGCCCCTTCTGTAATTTATTTTTAAGAAGAAATGAAACAGCGAAGTGTGTCGACTATGGGAAGAGGAAGATGAAACATCGAAGTATATCATATGTAAGTGTTCCGCGATTACAGCTTAAAGGTTACAAATCGCTCGAGAAGCATTCATCTCTCCAAATAAGCTAATCCCAAAGGCAATAGCCGAGCCCTACGGGAGGGCACAATAAATCAAGTCTGTGGCGACATGTTATAACTTCGCATCGAAAGCGATAATCGAAGCGAAGATTTCGCTCTGGCGACAGGTGATTTTCCTTGTTTCGAAATTATTTCCGAATTTCTTCCTCTAGCACAAATGACATTTATAGATTCTTATTCTAGTTGTTGATAAATTTTAATAATAATAAAATTGGAATTTATGAATTTTTCAAGTGGCTTTATTTGTAGAGGATAACGAGAATGACGAGGAAATAAATAATTACCGGAACAAAACAACATTTTTAATGCAGCGATATAATGTTAGGATATGCCTAACAAAATGTACTGCCTTATTAAGTTTTGTAACTTAAAGTTTGAAGAATCTATATAAGTAATATATAAAATCATTTATATTGAATAAATTTCAAAAAATGAACATTTAAATAAAATAAAAATTCTACATACATTTTATAATCTTCGCTTGTACTATAACTCTCAGCAAAACTCAGTGATGTTCTATCGAAACTATCGCCTGTCAAGAATGTTACAACATACCAACTATCAATAAATTGTCGAACCCTTGACCCTGTTCGTGATGTCCGCAGCGTCGTATTGGCTTAGTCGCCCTTACTTTTAACCTAACTTAACCAAGGTTAGGTTAAGTAAGAGGGATACTGCTAGAGATATCTAGCCTGTTTTACTTAAATCTACAGCAGGTCCATTGTGGCCTTTGACCCGATGAGATAAACCACCCTAGACCCATCCTTCTAAAGAATCTTAGAACACATCTGGCGTCTTTACTTTGCAGCTTCCCCAGATTTGAAAAGACCTAATAACCTACCTCTTTTATTTACCAGAGCGGGCCACTTACGAAGTACGTGTCGGACAGATTCGATCTCCTCCCAATCTGTACAACTCTTTTATCCTCTTCGTATTTTATGCAGGCCATAATTGTCTCGCAAAACGGCAGGCTTCTCTGTTGATCTACCGGAGGCTTGCCTTTTAATAGGCGCTGCTGATGATCTCATCTTTTAAAGCTCCGATCGGGATCCTCATATAAGCTACTGCTGCGAATCTACCCATTTCAGAGCCCTTTTTGGCCAGCTCATTAGCCATCTAATTACCTTGGATATCCCTATGACCATCTTATAACCTAACCTAACTTGTTCTCTTTCAAAATTAGGAGAAAAATATAATAATGTACATTATTTTAAACCAATATCAATATAGAGCTATATGTTTTATTGTTACAGCAATCGCAACATTAGAACTCCTAACTTTGAACCAAAGTAAAATTTAAAACAAAATCATTTTGCAGCATTTGGCTTTATAAATGGCAATTTAATAAACACAACTAGTTGTTATGGTCGTAGCGTATTGCATATAGCAATATATACTGCAGCGTGTAGGCCGGCTGCGTCAAAAAAAAAAAAAAAAAAATGAACGCACCCCGACCGAGAGTAATGCGCTTCCTCAAGTCGACATGACACGTTGGTAAAGAGGAAGATTGAATCCATTACTCTCGATTCAGTGAAGCAAGTGACAGCTGGAGTAAAAGTGACACTGCGAAAAAGAATATTATCGGAAAAATTTTCTAACATCACTCCCATAAGGTAAAATTTTAAAATGAATTTTTAAAATATTACAATATTCACCTATATTTTGGTATAAATTAGGGCAAGAAAAGAAATCAAATAGGAAATTAATCCCCAAACCTTGAGAAATCATCGCGGCTGCTGGTGGGCAAAAGAAAAGAAAACTCGGACCTGGCACGTGGCAACAAAAAGAGCCTGCTAAAGGACACTATCGTAGTATTCAGCCCAAAAGCGCTTCATCACCAACAGGAAATCCTCGAACACCATATCGGCATGTGCATTATAAGTATAACTGGCCACAGTTACAAGGCAAGATCTATTTTTGTTACATAGTGTTATTAGTATCTCGATTTGTCCAAACCGGCGATTGCCTAATGACAATCCTGTAGTCCAATAAGCAATTTAGGTTACCACTAGCCGCTGGAATATTAATTCAACGTTTTCAAGAAATAAAACCTTGCCATTGGGATTGCAGAAGTGAAGAAAATCTTAAAGGAAAAGCATCAGCTACACGAACCAGTTCATTTGACTATAACTTTAAAGTACGCGTTCGTACGATGTATATATATACGTAACAAATAGTTTCCTCTATGATAGCTAGCGGTGCACCTACCGGTAAAATAGAAACAAAAACCAAAATAATTAAACTATGTAAATTAATATCTCTCATATTGTGTGTGTTAAATCACCTTCGTAGTTATAAGAGAAAAAAAGTGCAAATGTTCATTTCATTTCCTTTGTTCAGCATCAAGGATTCTGACATTCTCCAGCTCATTAATATAGTCCGACGTTCAAAGCAATTCAACTTAGGTAGGAAACTTCGAAATGCTATACCATAATATGAATACTGTTTACCTTTGGACATTACATTCGTTCACATATATGCATATATAAAGCTGAACCTTTTTCACGGCAAATTTTCGAAATGTAAAAAGGCAGTAGGATCGTCTTTTTTTCTCACAGTACAAATAAATATATCACCTGTATATATTTTTGGTTACGAAGTCTTCAGAATAAGAATTCTTTTCCCCATTGCTTTGCAGTATTATCTTCATTAAAGCTTGAACTTGTTTTGTGAGATATTCCATAACATTGAATAATAATAATAGAAAGAAAGAAAAGGATAAAGATAACTAGTTAGATCAGGCACATGTTATTTTATATATATATAGATCTTAGATTAGGTACCATATAGTAGACCTATATTTAAGGCAAGGCCTATGTGAAGATAACGGAAAATAGTCCAATTTTAACGGACCAAGTCAGACTCTTTATCGGAGCTGTACCAGCACCGTCATAGGAGGTGGGCTTCCTTCCATTACTTTCATATACTTGCCTCATGCCTTGTTATGTTTGATATATGATGTCGACATATGATGAGCACATGGTATACAAGGTGCACGATACCTTCATTGAATTCGTTTCGGATAACATATTTTTTTTCGAAATTATTTTGCAATAACAGTATATTAAATTAACTCTAATTGTGTTAGACTACCATTATCGTAAATTAACGCAAATTATCTTGAATTAGCAATATTCGTTCTAAACACGTAAGCTTAGCATCCACTCATGTTTATGGTGGTAGTTTCTCTTCTTACATCACTTTCACCTGATATCCTAATTGTAAATGTACCAAGAGTACGCAAGTGGGGTAGCTGTACAAACAGTAAGGAATAGAATGGGAAAGCCATTGATGATATTCAGAGTAAATCGCGTTGAACGTTCGCGAGTCAAAGCTGGAACTGCGAACTTTTAGTGGTATTAACCTTAAGAGTACCTTATTTTTCTTCTCGATTTTAGGACGCCTAATAAGGTGATTCCATATACGGCATAACTTTGTTCCATTCATACAGGTAAATGCAGTCTGCTGGAGCGCTTCATCAGGTTGGAGGAGAAACAAACAATGGTAAATGTAAGTACTTATCAGTCAATAAAACATTGCTATATTGTAGATTAAGAACGGGCGAAAAGAAAAATGAATGTCACTGGGATTCATTTACGATCCTTTTATTAATTATTATTGAAAATTATCGTGAGTAATACATACATATCGTTTTCATAATAATCTTTCGGTCTATCTGTATATGAACTGAACAAAAGTTTTCGTCTAAAAATAAATGTCATTATATACTTAAAAGGGCATGCCATTATAGAGCCTGCTACATTTTAAACAAACGTGCCGCATTTGATCACTTAGAAAGGTTCCGCTAGAGTAACATTAATTTTTCCGTAGTTAAGCTTTCGGTTTTTCCAAGCAGTAGTATTCATGAAGTAGTATCTGTCCGTAAAATAAATTAATGTACCGCTCAAGAATCGGTTGGCAGCTCTACGGTTGACGGGCTTCCGCCTACTTGCTCTTGGTCATAGTAGGATGGTCGAACCATTAGCAAATCCTCGAAAATTAGATAATGCTACAGGAGAAGAGAAGGAATATAGATTAGGAACCATACATGTGAGCGTTTAATTATTAATTTATGGAATTTCCACACTAATTTAGTCCACGCACTATAACGATACTTTTATTATTAATGTCTCATAGAATTTTATAGAGTTTCATTCCTTTTGTCATTACTACTTCATAGGATTTTCATGGAATTTCAACTAGTGTAGCGTATATACTAAATGTAGTTCTCCCATCTCGGAAGGTTTCTAGAATTATCATACGACATTGTTAATTAAATGTACTAACTGTGTTCTCAATATTACTACTTCGTAGGACCTCATAGAATTTCAATCATGATGTAGTCTTCATACTATAAGAATATTCCTGTTACTATCTTGTAAGATCGCTAAAGTTACCCCCCCTACATTGTTCAATAAACCTTTATAACGAATTGAAAATGTGCTAACTTTTCTTTTTCCTCCTTCACATCCTGGAGCCCTCCCGAATAAAATGAAGGTCGTCTAGGTTCGCCTAGTCTTTCGCTCTCTTTCACAGGTCAGCCAAGGGACTTTGGAAACAGTGCCACCCAGAGTCGATGGGAGGATGGGGCCTGGCAGGAAGGCATGCCATCTGCGCCTTCATGAGAGATAGGTAAGTGACGTAAAAGTCCCTTCAGGACTGAGTGAGTGCTCGTTTTATGTATGTAGGCATGAAGAATTTTTTTGATTATGGATGGTGACAGCGGCAGGTATTTTCGGGAACCTCCCCACACTCTCCGCCACTCTTAGCCGAGGTGCTAGCATGCCGCCCTGTGCTATCGCTGTCATCGAGTGATCTGTCAGCTCATGCTGGCAGTTTGGACTTCACGTCCTAACCAAGTCACTCTTTAACATACTACCATAACAAAAATGGCGCCCAACGAGGGGCCACCTCAGTTGGACTTCGGTGGTCTGATTATGACTTTGACTGAGGACTGAGATTACTTGAGATATGGACTTTTGGCTGTTAGCTACATAGTCTGACTCGGTAATCTCATAATCAGTGGGAGTTATAGGCAGACATGAGTCCAATTGGTTTGTTAGTTGAATTTTTTTGTAAAGTAAATTGTAAAGTAAAGTAAAGTTTTTAAAAAGTTTTTAAGGTTTTTGAAAGTAGAGTAACGTAAAGTTTTTGAATCGTTTGAGTAATGAAAGTTTTTATTGAAAGTTGAAATTCAGCTGTAGGTTTGACTCCGGTCAAGCCTCAAGCCTGAACAGTTGTTGAATTTTTTAATTGTTTTTGAAAGTTTTTGAAATTGATCTTTCCCGCTGGCCTTCTGCCATGGAAATGGTAGGTGGCCTCACGAAATTTTTCGTTTGAGCTCTTGTGGAGACATGTCTCTGTTGGCCAACTGCCTGGACAGAGTTATGAATCTGCGAGACAACTCCTTGACTTCCAGCTAATTAGTTGACCAGACTCATGACTCTCCCCGGCTAGCGAACTAGCTGGACCCGAAGATTCGGTGAGGAGAAGAGAACGAGTTCTCGGAGGATGGGATTGATGCTGGAGATTTTCAGTGATCAGGAGTTGGTATACTGCTAACTGCCTGGCTGAAGAATCTCTAGCAGCATTCTCAGTCTTTGATACCTCCGACTTTACTCTTCCCAGATTTCTGCAAGAGCTCTGACTTTTTCAATGCACACACTCACGTCACTTGCTTGTATCTGCTTCTGGCCTTGGAAGAAGGAGGGCGGCCTGATACCTTATGTGAGAGTTAGCTCCTGGAAGTGAAGGAGAAATTGTCTAATCTTTGAAAATTGTTGAAACGTTTGACTTGTCTTTGCGATTTTTTTGATTCTTTGTAGTTTGCAGAATTTATGAGAAATTTTAGTCGACGAAGTTATTGACGCTTCCTGACATTGGTTTTTGTTCTGGGGATTCAATCCTCATATTATCTCGATTTAAGAAGCTTAAATTAACTCTCCGAATCTTTGTTTTGCAAAAATTTTTTAAAATTTCTTCGGACGCTTGGGAAGATATTTCCTTGGATTATAGTATCTCATCCCAACTTTCAAATTTTCAAATTTAGTAGGCGTATAAAATAGCGCGGAAGTCTCTTAATAGTATATAGAAGCTTCCTCTTTTACTTATGGTAACTATTTAGAAGACAAAACTGTAAATTTATGAGAAATTTCGGACTTTGTAGAAGAGAAGTTTATATTGTTTATCGGCCCAGTAATTCGTTTTTTATAGGAATATACAATATTTTCCTACATCCGAAGGCTTTTCGTTGCTTATTGCATATACACATATTACATACCAACAATGGATTTTTATGTTACGAGTATGTAACTGTTGTATATAACATTTTAGCGATAATAATTATCTTCTTGAATTTAGTTAGCTACGTTTGGTTATTTTTAGTTACATGGTACGCGCTAATAAATTTAGTAGCTCGTTAGCTTCGATCCTGTTTGAGCCTGTTGATCTCGATTTTTGACTTTTTAATTTTCTCTGACATTCTCCTTCGAACCTTTGGTTTGCAAAGCGTTCTCAATTTTGACTCACTATGGCTACAGTAAGAACGCCACCACCTGCGACAAACGGTATGTCAATGCTACCTGAACCATGCTCCATCTGTCGTGATGCAAGCTGGTCAGTCGAAAGGAAGCCTGTAATAACCGTATGTGAACACATTTTTCACCAGGCAGCCTGCAGCTTTGGATAGGTGAACATGCTAGTTGTCCTAACTATCGGTGCCATATTACACAACAAGACTTTATCGAATATACAGGTGCAATCCCAAAGAGACCGAAGAAGGTGAAGCCTGTGAAGTCTACTAAGCACGACGTGCCGAGCTTCAATCTGCCTACTTTCGACCTACCACCACCTAATAGACGCTCTTTGTCTCCAGGAATGCCTGATTTGCATCCCCGGACGTTCACTAATCCCAACTCACGGCAAGACAGTCCATTACCATCAGCCCACGGCCACACCTCAGCTGCTACGGATGCGTTGCTGGCAGGCCTGCGCATTCAAATGAAAGACTTGGTACGAGAAGGTCTCGAACAGAGCCTCAATGTCTTGCGGATTGAGTTCGTAGATAATATTCGCCAACAGATCACAGCTGCAATGCCGCCAATGGATTTCTCTAGACCGCCCCCGTCTATGGGTAATCCAAGAACGTCGAACGATTTTCCCAATACGAGGAGACAATCGTTCCATAGACCGCCTTCAGCCTTTGGTCAGCCTATGCCAAACCTCGCTCCACCTCAACCAACACCACCTATTCGTGTTCCTGCACATGTAGGACAGCGACGATCCGGAAGTCCCATCCGTAGATGGAACCTGACGTACAATGGAAATAACGCAGAGCTCTCGGTAGACGAATTCATTTTTAGAGTCGAAGCGCTCACGCACTCCGCTCTGGCAGGGGATTTCGATCTGCTGGTAAGGAACATGCTTACGTTATTAACAGGACCAGCTAAAGATTGGTACTGGTCAATACTGAGGAATAACCCTTTTCCAACTTGGGAATTCATCAAAACGGGATTGCCATGGAATGGGGAGTGCCCAAGGATGATTTCAAAATACGATTACAGCTTATGTCTCGAAAGCAAAAACCTGGCGAAATATTCGCTATGTACCACCACCATTTAGTATTGCTGCGTGACCAGCTACAGACCGCCATGCCAGACCAAGAGTTTCTAGAGATTGTTAAATCCAATTTGCTGCCTGAGATCCAGGAAAAAATATGTTTGCACCCCACTGATACTATAGGACAGCTGAGATCGCTGGTTACGCGTATCCAAGCTACGCAGACACGCATTGCTACAGCTGGTAGTTGGAATCCTTACCGGAACCAACGAGTGCACGAAGTTGACAATTTTCAGAACTTGGACCCTGAACTGGCAGCAGCGACAGGCAGTGACCACAGCCTAGGTGACGTATCGAGCATCTCAGCCAAAAACGCTATTGTATGCTGGAATTGTGACCAGTCCGGTCATTATTATCAAGATTGTAGACAAGAGAGTCGAGTTGTGTTCTGCTATGGATGCGGACGCAAGAAGGTTTTCAAGCCTGATTGCCGCTACTGCAGACAGAAAAACGAGAGACGGGTCGGGAATACCAACACCTCTTCCCGACCAGCGTCAACGTCGCAAGCAGCAACTGTAACGAACCATCCAGTTCCAGCCTTGAACAAGGAGGAAAGCCCGCTCCATTAGTAGACACTCGTGATAACTCCCTAACATGTCCTCTGATATCATTCAGTGACTCTGGTGATATCAGAAAAACACCGGATTGTACAATTACTTCACTGGCAGAGGCGGAGAACTTAATAGACTTCTCCGCAGATCTTCAAGCTCCCATTTCCACTTCTGGGGAGCCCATGACATTGCTAGACACTTCTCTAAAAGAGTCTTTAATCTTCGATGTCCCGTTGACACCTATAGCACGTGTAGCTGACAAGGCTGCTGAGCAGGAGATCTGGCCTCCTGTCATTTCTGTGTTGAAACGGCCACCAAGCTCTGATATGACGAGTGGGCGTGAGCCAGTTTTACATCCCCTGACGCCGTATCATACGCGTCTGCAGAAATACAAAGCAGCCAGAGACCGAATCTTCTCCTCAGTAGCGGAGTTAGCTGAAATAATGTTTCCTGACCGGGATATGCGACCGAAAAAGAAACGATCAACCGTTCGTTGGCGGGAATACTGTCGACGAATGAAACAAGGAAAAAACTGGCACAGATTTCCGTGTCGGTGCCAGACGACATTCGACCGTATGCCGAAGTAAAGCTGCTCGGGCGAACTGAAAATGGATTACTTGATAGTGGTGCCACTGTCAGTGTTCTAGGCCAGGGAGCTTTAGAGAAGCTTGCGGAAGCAGATGTCGAATGGAAGAAGTATCAGACACAGGTCCAAGTAGCTAATGGTGCCATGACGACTGTTCATGGTCATGTGAACTAGGACGTCACTTTCAGTGGTAAGACCCAAAACGTGCGTTTTTACGTGGTTCCTGGGCTCACACAGGCACTATATCTGGGAATAGACTTCTGGCGTCTATTTGGGTTAGCTCCAGATGTCCTGGGTATAGTCGCAGAAGTGAATCCAAGTGGGATAGCTATCTCTGACACCGATTGCCATATCCTTTCCGGTTTTGATCATCAACGCTTAGAAGCCACAAAACAGCTTTTCCCCTCTTTCGCCTCTTTAGGCCTTGGGAAAACATCACTGGTCACTCACAAGATTGAAACGAATGACGCCGCCCCGATAAAACAGCGCTTTTATCCGATTTCGCCGGCAGTGCAAAGTTTAATGGATGCTGAATTAGAGCGAATGCTATCGCTGGGTGTGATATAGGAGAGCCAGAGTCCTTGGAGCTCTCCAGTCGTTCTGGTAAGGAAGCCTGGAAAGGTCCGGCTTTGTTTTGACGCCAGGAAGGTCAACTCGGTTACGAGTCGACTTCCACCGGCAAACTACATAACGAGCCTGGACCTGAAAGACGCATTCTGGCAGGTCCCACTGGACGCTGATTCCAGAGAGAAGACCGCTTTCACAGTACCTGGTCATCCTCTCTTATCAGTACACAGTGATGCCATTCGGCCTATGCAATGCTCCACAAACTATGTGCCGCCTCATGGATAACTCTTAATGAGCCATTGAGAGTAGACGCAGAAGATAAAATGAGATTGATCCGTGCGAGAGTGCAGGAAAATTTACAGCATGCATTCGAACAGGGTTCACGAGCCTACAATCTCAGGGCGAAACCTGTCGAGTTCAAAGTGGGTCAAGAAGTATTTAGACGGAATTTTGCCCAAAGCAATTTCCAGCAGCAGACCAGTGCAAAACTGGGACCGAAATTTGTCAAATGTCGTGTTAGGGCCAAGAAGGGAAACGCTTACTATGAGCTTGAGGATCTGCGGGGAAGACTATTGGGAGTCTATCACTCCAAAGACATCAGGCAGTGATCATCACTATGAAAATGTCGTATATATATACCTATTGATTATTCCTGGTAGCCCTAATAAGACATCCAGCCAGCTTCACTGGCAAACTATAGGATGCCAATGTGCCGCTTAGGACATTCCCAGCCTAGCGGCCGACATACCTTTTTGACAATAGTGCAAATTTTCTCCTTTTCCCTTCTCCCTAGCATAGTAATGCTACACTGCGTTAATCCTTCCTACATGGTAAGACTGCGGCAGATAGTCTGTCGCAGGAATCCCATTTGCTAAAAGTCTATGTAAATTTTAGGACGAAGTCAGCATGTCGATACTTCGACGACGCCTTGGAGACACACCCTTGAACAATCGCCGGTCTGAGATCGGGGTGAGATATTGCGCCGGGAAAGCCTAGTGATCAGTTCTTTAGGTTGCTGATCGCAAGGCTTCCTCAGCATCTCGGTGAGGGAGGGCAGAGAGGCATCGACCGGCTGGATTCTTTAGGTTACCAGCTTGTCGATGTACCTTTGACTTCCCACACGGAGAGGGATGTCGAGGTCTGATCGAGGACTGACGAGACTTCAGGGATGTGTCTTCGACGGAAGTAGAGTCTGAGGATGAGGAAAGCATTGGGTCGTGGGTCGAGACACACATTGAGCGCCCGCAGTGATGAGGCCTATGTTTAAGACCGGCTAGCTCAGTTGACCATTTTTCAGAGTTGCCTGAACCATGGATGGCCCAGACCACTCTGCCCTGTTATGATCGTAGCGTATTGCATATAGCAATATGCTACATGAAATACTGCAGCGTGTAGGCCGGCTGCGTCAAACAAAGCAAAAAAAAATGAACGCACCCCGACCGAGAGTGATGCGCTTCCTCAAGTCGACATGACATGTTGGTAAAGGGGAAGATTGAATCCATTACTCTCGATTCAGTGAAGCAAGTGACAGCTGGAGTAAAAGTGACACTGCGAAAAAGAATATTATCGGAAAAATTTTCTAAACATCACTCCCATAAGGTAAAATTTTAAAATGAATTTTTAAAATATTACAATATTCACCTATATTTTGGTATAAATTAGGGCAAGAAAAGAAATCAAATAGGAAATTAATCCCCAAACCTTGAGAAATCATCGCGGCTGCTGGTGGGCAAAAGAAAAGAAAACTCGGACCTGGCACGTGGCAACAAAAAGAGCCTGCTAAAGGACACTATCGTAGTATTCAGCCCAAAAGCGCTTCATCACCAACAGGAAATCCTCGAACACCATATCGGCATGTGCATTATAAGTATAACTGGCCACAGTTACAAGGCAAGATCTATTTTTGTTACATAGTTATTAGTATCTCGATTTGTCCAAACCGGCGATTGCCTAATGACAATCCTGTAGTCCAATAAGCAATTTAGGTTACCACTAGCCGCTGGAATATTAATTCAACGTTTTCAAGAAATAAAACCTTGCCATTGGGATTGCAGAAGTGAAGAAAATCTTAAAGGAAAAGCATCAGCTACACGAACCAGTTCATTTGACTATAACTTTAAAGTACGCGTTCGTACGATGTATATATATACGTAACAAATAGTTTCCTCTGTGATAGCTAGCGGTGCACCTACCGGTAAAATAGAAACAAAAACCAAAATAATTAAACTATATAAATTAATATTTCTCATATTGTGTGTGTTAAATCACCTTCGTAGTTATAAGAGAAAAAAAGTGCAAATGTTCATTTCATTTCCTTTGTTCAGCATCAAGGATTCTGACATTCTCCAGCTCATTAATATAGTCAGACGTTCAAAGCAATTCAACTTAGGTAGGAAACTTCGAAATGCTATACCATAATATGAATACTGTTTACCTTTGGACATTACATTCGTTCACATATATGCATATATAAAGCTGAACCTTTTTCACGGCAAATTTTCGAAATGTAAAAAGGCAGTAGGATCGTCTTTTTTTCTCACAGTACAAATAAATATATCACCTGTATATATTTTTGGTTACGAAGTCTTCAGAATAAGAATTCTTTTCCCCATTGCTTTGCAGTATTATCTTCATTAAAGCTTGAACTTATTTTGTGAGATATTCCATAACATTGAATAATAATAATAGAAAGAAAGAAAAGGATAAAGATAACTAGTTAGATCAGGCACATGTTATTTTATATATATATAGATCTTAGATTAGGTACCATATAGTAGACCTATATTTAAGGCAAGGCCTATGTGAAGATAACGGAAAATAGTCCAATTTTAACGGACCAAGTCAGACTCTTTATCGGAGCTGTACCAGCACCGTCATAGGAGGTGGGCTTCCTTCCATTACTTTCATATACTTGCCTCATGCCTTGTTATGTTTGATATATGATGTCGACATATGATGAGCACATGGTATACAAGGTGCACGATACCTTCATTGAATTCGTTTCGGATAACATATTTTTTTTCGAAATTATTTTGCAATAACAGTATATTAAATTAACTCTAATTGTGTTAGACTACCATTATCGTAAATTAACGCAAATTATCTTGAATTAGCAATATTCGTTCTAAACACGTAAGCTTAGCATCCACTCATGTTTATGGTGGTAGTTTCTCTTCTTACATCACTTTCACCTGATATCCTAATTGTAAATGTACCAAGAGTACGCAAGTGGGGTAGCTGTACAAACAGTAAGGAATAGAATGGGAAAGCCATTGATGATATTCAGAGTAAATCGCGTTGAACGTTCGCGAGTCAAAGCTGGAACTGCGAACTTTTAGTGGTATTAACCTTAAGAGTACCTTATTTTTCTTCTCGATTTTAGGACGCCTAA
Source organism: Dioctria linearis (assembly GCA_963930735.1). NCBI lineage: Eukaryota > Metazoa > Arthropoda > Insecta > Diptera > Asilidae > Dioctria > Dioctria linearis. Next base: position 259,658,852 of record OZ005740.1, on the reverse strand, counting down.
TAAGGTGATTCCATATACGGCATAACTTTGTTCCATTCATACAGGTAAATGCAGTCTGCTGGAGCGCTTCATCAGGTTGGAGGAGAAACAAACAATGGTAAATGTAAGTACTTATCAGTCAATAAAACATTGCTATATTGTAGATTAAGAACGGGCGAAAAGAAAAATGAATGTCACTGGGATTCATTTACGATCCTTTTATTAATTATTATTGAAAATTATCGTGAGTAATACATACATATCGTTTTCATAATAATCTTTCGGTCTATCTGTATATGAACTGAACAAAAGTTTTCGTCTAAAAATAAATGTCATTATATACTTAAAAGGGCATGCCATTATAGAGCCTGCTACATTTTAAACAAACGTGCCGCATTTGATCACTTAGAAAGGTTCCGCTAGAGTAACATTAAATTTTCCGTAGTTAAGCTTTCGGTTTTTCCAAGCAGTAGTATTCATGAAGTAGTATCTGTCCGTAAAATAAATTAATGTACCGCTCAAGAATCGGTTGGCGGCTCTACGGTTGATGGGCTTCCGCCTACTTGCTCTTGGTCATAGTAGGATGGTCGAACCATTAGCAAATCCTCGAAAATAAGCAAATGCTACAGGAGAAGAGAAGGAATATAGATTAGGAACCATACATGTGAGCGTTTAATTATTAATTTATGGAATTTCCACACTAATTTAGTCCACGCACTATAACGATACTTTTATTATTAATGTCTCATAGAATTTTATAGAGTTTCATTCCTTTTGTCATTACTACTTCATAGGATTTTCATGGAATTTCAACTAGTGTAGCGTATATACTAAATGTAGTTCTCCCATCTCGGAAGGTTTCTAGAATTATCATACGACATTGTTAATTAAATGTACTAACTGTGTTCTCAATATTACTACTTCGTAGGACCTCATAGAATTTCAATCCTGATGTAGTCTTTATACTATAAGAATATTCCTGTTACTATCTTGTAAGATCGCTTAAGTTACCACCTACATTGTTCAATAAACCTTTATAACGAATTGAAAATATGCTAACTTTTCTTTTTCCTCCTTCACATCCTGGAGCCCTCCCGAATAAGATGAAGGTCGTCTGGGTTCGCCTAGTCTTTCGCTCTCTTTCACAGGTCAGCCAAGGGACTTTGGAAACAGTGCCACCCAGAGTCGATGGGAGGATGGGGTCTGGCAGGAAGGCATGCCATCTGCGCCTTCATGAGAGATAGGTAAGTGACGTAAAAGTCCCTTCAGGACTGAGTGGGTGCTCGTTTTGTGTATGTAGGCATGAAGAATTTTTTTGATTATGGGTGGTGACAGCGGCAGGTATTTTCGGGAACCTCCCCACACTCTCCTACAGCTAGAGGGCTCTTGAAGTTATCCTCAGCATACACCCCATGACCCCATCGATATATACGTCAAGAATGGGGCGTCATTCGCTGCGCTGAGGCTGCATCTCAATTTGAGCTGGATTCACACTGGCACAAGAGTTCCACTTAAATCCATCTTTGAATTCGTGCAGTCCATCGTACCTGTCATAGACAGGGACAGCAATCACCTCTTCGGGACTATGCTGAAGACCAATTCTAATTCGAAAATTCCAGATATCGCAGAATGGGAAGAACATACCGTGCTTCAACCATTGACAAACCTTATCATATATACAGATGGCTCCAAATCGGAAGAGAACACTGGAGCAGGTGTTTCTGCGAGAGGCCTCACATGGAAATTTCCGTACACCTTGAAAGCTATGTAACGGTTTTCCAAGCGATAATGTATCTCCTAAACTCAGATACTAAGGACAACGAGATTGCAAGATGCTCGGACAGCCAGAGGACTGGTGCTTTGGATGCCACGTCACAGCGGTTTTAACAGGAATGAAAAGGCGGACGAACTTTCTCGTCTTGGTGCAACCTCGGAAAAAATCACCTCCACAATTGGGATCGTACCATAACACCTGTGCCTCTACTTGGGCCGACTGCCAATACTTCACCTTTGGTTGGATCACCCAACCCAAATGAAACGAAAACGCTACTGGAATTAAGCAAGCCAACCCTGAAAACTATTGGCAATTCTCACTGGACACTTTCTTCTCAGGGGTCACTTGCATAGGATGGAGCTTGTTAAAGGGGTCTAGGAAAATTTAATTTCTTTAACTTATTATTATCATGACTGGAATGACGTCGAACGACGACCGATCTGAAATATAAGAAGTCGAAATCTTCATGGCCCAGTTTTTCCAACGCAACGCAAAGAGTTTTACGAACGAATATAAAACATCATGCAATGGAAAATTGTTCATACAATTGTATCTGTTGTTAGCGCGAAGTGAGCACTTATATGCCGATGGGACTTTCAAAAATGTTCCCTTACATTTTTATCAATTGTATACGATACATGGATTTAAGGACAAAATATAGCTTCCATTAATCTATGCATTACCTATTGCCTAACATATTTATCCCTACTAGAACAGCTTGAAACCAGCTATGTCTCCGTAATCAGTAACGATAGATTTTTTGAGATGACGATGATGAATGATTGCGGAAGAGTTTTCCCTGACGAGCTTGCTTTTTCCACTTTTCACAATGAATTTTTCGTTCCATTCAGAATACTGGATTGAAACAAAGTTATAAAACTGATGCTATCATTTTACTTTAAGTATGAGAATTTTGGCAGCAATTCCAATTCCTATTATGACGATCGTTTTTCAAAATTTGTGTGAAACCGGTATTTTTTTTCCAGAATCACAAGAAGTTGTTGATTATTTTGAGGATACATGGATGGGACGCCCAATCAAAGCAAAGTATTCCTATATGTAATGTGGAACGTCACCAGCTTGTGCTTGAAGGATTACCAAGAATAAAAAAATTTGTGGAAGGCTGACATAGAGGATTTAAGAGGAACAAGTCCCTGCTTCTCATCCCAACATTTGGAAATTTATCGATTATATTAAAAAATGCCTACTTATGATAAAAATAATGAATGAGAATAAAACGAGGAAAAAAACACATTGCGCATTGAACAATATTTAAGTGGTAGTGATCCGGGCAACAACAAAAAGAAGTATCGCGTCTGTGAAGAACGAATTAAAAGGCTTGTTAGTGCATATGATGATAAGGATGATACTGTTGATTGTCTGACAGGAATAGCACATAATCTTTCTTATTAATAATGTGCTGTAAAATTTATATAGTTTCTTAGTGACCCGCCGTGACCGATTCTGAAGATCTCTTTAATATTCATTTTGAGTTTTTACAGTGTATTACGTCTTACCTAATGTTATAATTAGTAAAATTAACCAATTATTATTATTTACAAAATGGATTTTTTACAATTTATGTGATACACGTAACTATTAAAATACATATTTCTATACATGTGTTTTTATTTCCGTACTACTCTCCTACAACAGTGTATATTCCCTCATAGTAAATTATATTATTATATATTATATATAAAAGATACAATACAATGCATCCTGGCGATAAAATATGCTAGCGATCAATTGTAGGGGATAAATTGTTTATGCTATAAGCCGACACGGCGGTAAGCTGCTAGCGAGTAATTGTTGGTGATAAATTGCTGGCGATGAATTGCGGGCGAAAAATTTTCCGGACCCCTTGTTAATGATCCGGAGGATGCGGAGAGGAATCTGAAACCAGGTGCGGATCTAGCATTGAAATTAGGGGGGGGGGGGGGGTCATCTTACAAATTAAATCGAGCAAAAAAACATCCAACGCCGTAAGTCGGTTCGCATAGCCACCGCAGTACTGCACAGTACTTGGAACTAGGAAATCCGCATTAAGCGGTGTGGATGATGTGTCATTTTTTAGTATACTTTTTTTTACAAAAACTAATTTTTTTAATAGAATAGGGTGCAAATTGCAGGAGTCATTCAAGCCAAACTTTTCTCAGTTTTACACACTGGCATATATAATATGGACTGCTCGATATGCTATTTCATGCGGGTACAATTTTTTGTGTCAAAAATAGTTCATACGTCGGTGCCAACATTGAAAAATCCATTTTCGGAAAGTTGAAAAGTGAAACCTCTCGAATTTTTATTAACCCAAATAATTAATTTAAAAACATTTATTTCGACAAACCCACTTATTTATTTATTGTTTACAGTCTTTTCTCAGTTCGCACGTTACATAAAAAAGTGACCCAACTCAAAAAATGCAACTTTTCAGGAGAACGCAAAAACGAAAAGCTGTACATAGAATTAATTCTAGCTTAACGTAGTAATTGTTTGCTAAAAATAGTTTGAACTCTTAAATTTGTTAGTAAATTTATTTCTGAAGATTTATATAAAAGAATTTTTATGTTTTTGCAGTTGGCGAGGTTAGCTGTTAATCCCGCATGCTCTTAAGTTGTGTCGCTTTTCTTTGTTGCGAAATATATATTTTTACAATTTTTTTTAAGTGGCACAACTCAAAATACGATTTTTAAGAATTAAATTCCGTACTTTGAACTTTGTGCAAAAATGTCATAACTCAAAATAAAATTTGTAAGCAATAAATGCTGTTTTGTGGAAAAGTGTCGAAAGCATTTTTACATTTGTAATGAAGATCGTCACAACTCAAAAAGTGACACTGACACACTGTTCTATGAAGAATATCTCTGTTCTTAAGTAACAGAAAATTGACACTATCGCTATCTAGCGGCAAGAACAATCATAGTAGAAATATGCCAATTTCATGGTGTAATTAACTAAAAACTACAAATTTTCAGTTAGGTCACATTTCTATGTGACGTGCGAATTAGTAGTTGGTGCTTAAACCGAAAGAGCACGCTATATAGAAATGAGCCCACTTTCTGCAGTGTATTTCTATGGACGTAGTCAGTCCATATTTTAAATGTCAGTGGTTTTACATAAGAACGCTGCAAATATTTTAGAATGTTAGGAGTGTTACATGCCAAAATTACCTGAATTATCTCTCTTTAAGGCGAAGAAATTGCCATGAGCAATTGATTCAAATTCCTCAGTTAAAAACAAAAAGTATTTCCCATAGAACGACTTGGGACAAATAAAAGTTTTAAATTTCAACCCAAGTCGTTTCAATAGAAAAAAGCCCCACGACAAATCTTACCTTCAGTAAGATTTGTCGAAAATACGATATGTATGTACATATACGATATGTATGGGCGCATAAAATTTCCTCGGTGAAGATTTACACGATCAAGTCTTCACCGAAAAGCCTCCTTTCAGCAAATTGTCGCGAGCGGCATACATTGTGGGTGCAACAATGTATGCACGATAGCAAGACGATGGTTTGATATTTATGAAAATATCAAATTTCTTTTCAACCATCGTCCACCGCGGTAGGCTGAACACTAATTGTAAACAGGTAAAGAAAATAGAAGTGTCGATAAGAAAAAAAAATAAACGTTTTGTGAAAATAACCATAAGAGGAAGTTTGTGAAATAAAAAGTTTGTGAACAAAGCAAAAGTAAAAAGAAAAATATATAGAAATAAAATAAAAGTGCGCGAGTTGTCTTAATCATAGCTTCCTGAAACGGCGTAGAGTGATTGCCTTCGGCTAAGGTAAGCCCCGAAATATAACAGGAGTTAGAACTAAGTTAAGTTAGGGCTCTGATGTGGTAGTGAGGGAGTCTGTTTCATGGCTTGGGAAGTGTTTCGCTTGGATCACCCAAAGCTGAAGTCCGAAACTCAAATTCCGAGAAAAACCTATACACTACATCACATGCGTGCAATAGCATTCATTGAAATAAATTTTTTTTTAAAGTTTTTTAAAAATATATTTTTTCAAATAACTCGATTAATTAAATATTTTTTCTTCATATTTAGGGGCCCCCCACCGGTCCACCACTGTCTGAAATGGTGACTCATTTTCTTTCACTGTCCGGCCCTCTCAGAAAAACGTTACAGATTCCTTGGATTAAACTTCCTGGAAGAACTACATGAAGCCGGAGAGAATGGTTGGGGGCCAATCTTGAATTTTTTTAGAGCGTCCGGTTGGACCTTATTAGCATTTGCTCATAAGTCTGGAGGGTGAACAATGGACTTTATTGTGGCCTACGTTTCAGGGATCCTTTTCGGGTCTCATCCTCGGTTCAATCCAATCCCAATCCAGGGGCGCACCAAGGGGAGGGACGAACGGGACCGGCCCCCGTCCAGAATGAGTTTTATGAACATAATTTACAAATTATGTATAAAATTAAGTCTGTATATTATTACAAAGTCTAATAAAATAAAATAAAACATTTAAATATACAATAGCAGATCTTAAGTGCACAGATGGACGCAGGATGGGTCTTTAAAGCCCTATTTTTCCGACTCCTTAAGACTTGGGACACCTATGGTCCCCACAAAGCCACATCCTGGGTGCGTTACTGTCCCAATCTATCCCTATGTAACACACTAAAACACGCTTCATAAGACGCTCCTGGAGAAGATCGTTACTGCAATAGTCTGTCGTCTGCCGTCGCAACTGTTTTTATGCCCTAATTCCTATCCTATTTCATGCTTCATTCTGTTGTGTTGCATTGTGGGCCTTGTTCTCTTCTTTTGAGATCTCAAGCATAAATATTTTTAAGCTCATTCAAATGAAAGCATGATTTCACACGCAACCCCAAAACATTTCATTATAACGCATGCTATTTGAGCAGGCGATATTAATTTGTACTACATACATAGTAGTTTTCCTAGTTTTTAGAATTCTGAATTTGCACGGTTGTTTAAAATTTTTTTTTTTTTCAAAAGTTTTTGTAACCGTATTATACTGAAAATTAGTGTAATACGAAATGGAATTTTTCCTCATTTTTTCAGTCGTGCTAAACCGAAGCCGTGCAAATCGAGGGTTAGGTGTACATGTATATCTGCAACCTTCTGTTATGATAAGGATTTCCACAGATTTTGTATATCTAAGTCCTTATCTGAATTTTTATTACCCGTGATCTATGCTTCTAAATTGTAATTATGTACCTACATAATCTGCAAATATACACTCACAAAATAAATTAGCGCATTTTATCTAATTAAGTTTCGTTCATTTATACTAATCAAAGACTTCACCACTCATTTCAGTATTCTGTAAGCACTTTAAGATCGCAAGTTTTTTGTACCTAACTACTTTAATAATTCTGAAAGTGTTATGACTTTTTGGGGATACCCGATCAGTATACTATCTACTGATTGATAATGCCCAAAATGACTCACATTTTCAGAGTTAAAATTAAAAATAGAAAATCATATGTCTAAAGAATTTATTTATCATACAAATATACCCTTATCACGTGCAGATTATACTTATCTTATTTTACATTGTTAGAATATTTGTTAAACAATACTAATCATGGATATAGGTAATTTTTATAATTTTTAAATTAAATTCTCATCATCCTTCCTTCCGGATATGTATAATTATTATCACACTTTCTATTTCACTGAAAAATACTTGATCAGTCATTTCTTTCTTATCAGTTGAATAACGACATTTACAAGGTTTTTGGTTAATAAAAATGCTCGTAAAATTTTTAAATAAATCTGGTCTCGTGAACAGAGCGTTTAAAATTGAATTGTTACGCAGTTGTTTTCAAAGATGTTTCTAAAAAAAGAATGCTATAACGTAGAAAATACATATACAGAAAAGCGTGAAGTAAACATATTTATCTGGTGAAAAATTTCAACAGCATCGCATTAGAAAGAGTAATTATATGTATGTACGTATGACATATCAAAATTATGATATTTTCATTCAAAGTTTTTAAAGCCATCATATTTATTATTTACGAGCATATTTGCTAAAAATTATGGCAAATTATGGGTTGTAAGCTGTTTTTAGTTTTAATTAGATCAAGCGCACATTTTAAGGTTATTTTAATTCTCAATAATATTATGGTTCAAGTATATACGTTACCCTGACCGGCACAGGTATATATATATATATAAATTATGGAAGGTATGTCTTTGCAATTCAAATACTTTTATTACTTGTGTTTACAAAGATATTACTGCATAGCCATGCATTTCAATATCTTCAGTGAAGTCTTCACAAGTGAAGTTACTGTTTCATTAATCTTATCTCCTTTAGCACGGAGTTTTTATTTGCTCCAGTACGGAATTGAATGGAGTTTACTTAATTATAAAATAATGATTTTAAAATATGGGGTTGAAAATTTATTTACAAGTAAGTATTTTGAAAAATGAAGGGCAGGTAGTCTAAATTATAAAAAGAGAAAAGTGCACAAAAACTCGCACGAGACATTAAAAAACAAAAAGAAATTTATATGTATAAAGAATTTTACGAAATTGAATGTGAATCCACTTTACCAGAAATTAATTCAAGTGAAATATTGATCTTTTACCAAATCTAACAAATACCTAATAATGTTAACTTTCCTGCTTTCTCCGACCTCTCAAGTGCCTTAATTTTTGATGGCAAATTTAACCTTCATTTAATTTAATACATAATTATGTTTTTTTTTTTTATACACATATATTATTAAGGCAAGCTAAGCCTTTTTTTTCTTTATATTATTAAGCCAAGCTAAGGGGATACCATATCATGAGAAGCACAGCATGACAGGAAGGAGAAAGGGAAACGATTAGAGGACATGAGGAAAGTGGCGCAGGTGCCGATGAATGTCACTCTTGAACCTTCGCAGATTGTAAGCCCGAGGGAAAAAAGAAGATGAAAAGTATCACGGAATTTTACTGTACGGCCGAAAGTTTTTTGAAGGGTAAGAGATTTGCGCGGCTTGCAGCGTGAGTAGTGCGTACAGAAATTAATCTACAAGGGATCAGACTAGATATTTCATCGGAACATCAGCCATGCGTGTGGCGATAAAGGAGCGAAAGACATCCAACATTGTGGCGGTGCCCGAGTAGCCGATATAATAAGTTATTGCCAAATCGCCAATGAGCTTGAAGGCTCTCTTTTGGACAATATCGAATGAAGCTAAGGCTGTACGGCCAGCCTCAGCCCAAATATTTGAGTTATATTCCATTCTATGACTTGTAGAGGAGCGCTAGTTTTGATGGGCTGAAATATTTCTTACACCTTTTCAGAAATTCCAGACATTTCGATCCATCTTTGGCAACAGAAAATATGTGATCTGTCCCGCTTGATTTACTGGATATGTTAATGCCAAGAATGCTTAGTGACAATCTGAAATTGAGGCTCCATCAAATTAAATGGGAGTGGTTAAATGGTGATCTTGTTTTAAAGAAATGAAACAGCCGTAGACACACGACGCTAAATAATGATAATTGACGCAAGAATTGCTCACATCGTGTCTAAACATAATTGAAGTTATGATCATTCCTTTCATCATAGTTTCATCATTGATTTCAATGATGAAATTAGAACCTCATACAGTAAGTTTGCATGAATACTTGAGTACTTGACTTGAAATCCACTTGAAGCTCAGGTAGGGCGGTTGATTGAATTAATTCCATTTACTTGACATGAATTTTTCCTGAATTTATTTTTCCAACTACTTATGTTGAAATTTACGCGTTGAATGAGCCTTTTCATGATATTTTGATTACTTCAAGCATACTTCAAGTATACTTCAAGTATTCATGTAAACGTACTGATAGATTCGTATTATGTAAGTTTTTGTCGGCATAGACGCTCGCGGTGGTAAGATATCAAATTTTTTGGAATGATTTCCGATCTGTCAAATCGAATTAAGCCAGAAACACATCCAAGCAAGCCTCAGGCCTGGCCTTTTTCGTCTTCCTCGCAGGTCGCTTCAAGGCTTGCCAACGATAATTGAAAATAAAATGATACCACCGGGCTCCGTGCTGTCATTTTGATAGTATTTCCGACAATTCCTTTTCTGGGCAGAAATAATTTATTATCGGTTTTCAAAAATGTTGATTATAAATTTCAAGTGATTCCAAATATCTCGTTTGACAGAACAAAATTAAAAAAATAAATAAATCTGTTGACAGAGAGAGAAAAATTTCCAATAATGAGCAAAGCGCATCTTGTGGCTAGTCCTTGAGGCTAGCTGCTAAACTTTTTTGTGTTGCTCATTTAAAAACTCGTGTTGAAAATTTAGCTGCATTGAATTCGACGCGATTCGCTGTGCCCAAGCGGTGATAATATCAAGATCGTTATTAGATGATCTGGGGATAGAATCCATAATAGAAGAGGAGGGGAGAGACCAAGTGCTTTAAGTTTGGCTATAAGGGCAGGATGCCAGACTCTATCAAATATCTATCTTTGAAATATCCAAAACAACGATTTTGGATTCACCAAAATTTAGGAGACTGCAATTTCAACGTTTCGTAAGAAAAGTCAGCAAGTCTCCAAATGAGCATCCAGTCCGGAAGCTACATATATTGGCGAAAGTTGACGAGTTGATGAGTTTACTTCATTAACTTGAAGTTAATGATAGATTCAAAAACCTTTGAATTAATCGAAGTGATTGCAATTGGTCGATAATTTGATGGATCGCTACCCTCTCTTTTTTCGGGAATAGGTTAAACGTGAGCTAGTTTCCAAACTGTTGCAAAGCTTCCTGTCGAATAAGACAAGTAGAATACTTTGCGTTGAGGTTTAGTCAAGGATGAGGTGGAGCTTGTAATTAACAGGGGGCGAGAACTCATCAGGACCCGCCGCCTGGGATACGTCGATCCCCTTAAGGACGTTGAACAAACCTCTCGTACGAATGTGTATCGGCTCTCATACACATCCACACGACGAATGTAAAACAGTTATCGGTGAAGTGGGTGGAAGCCGAGAATTTGCAGCGAATCTAGCAGCCAGAATATTAGCCTTATCTAGGGAGTCAACTACGACTTCACAATTGTTAAGTAGTGAAGGTATTGAGGAAGTGGTGAACTTAGTCCTTATGGTTTTGGCGAGAGTCCAGAAAGCTTTGCTACCTTTGAGGCTTGCCAAGATTCTTTGTCTAATACTCTGGTCAAAAAAAAATTTCTCTCTCTGGATAATGGACTTGCAGGTGATCCGTGCAGTCTTGTAGACTTGTTTCAGCTCTGGACATAATTGATAAGCACGAAAAACAGACTCCTTAGCTCTTATAGCAATTGCACTTATTAGCTGTATTCTTTTGTGTACCATATACTGGAGAGAACAAATGGCTCTGTTCTGCGGACACAAAAAAACACAGCTATTATTATTATTAAACCAAGAGCAATCTTGCTGTTGCTTAGATCTGCTGTAGGAATACGGAAAGTATTCGTGCATGCCATGTTATTTTTTTTTCCTCTTAGATATTAAGAATGAGTATGAATTTCTGTTCTATTTTTAACTTGTCTTGGTTTTTAAAAAAGTGAATGAGTTAATGTTATACGATTATTTACAAACGTGTTTTGTTGTTGTATTTTCATCAAATTTAATGCATATTCGACACACGCTTGGGCGTTTTTTTTATTTAATTTTTGTGCATTCATATTTTATTCGAATTGAATTATTGCAAAATGAATTCATCTCATCGGCTCAAAATGCATTCTTTGCAATCGATATAAATGTAGCGAGTTAATAAAAATCAGATTTAGTTTTTAACTATATTTATTAAAATAATTAAAATAATGAATAGGTTTCTACGGTCTGTGGCACTGTGCAGTTAAGTTGCGACTGACTAAATCAAAAGATTCCTATCTAGCTCTCGGTCGCTATTGTTATTGCTATCGGTATTGTATTGTTTAGTGCAATATAAATGTGAGTTATTTCTGTTTTATCACTCCTGCTTGGTTCTGGTATAAAACATTCAAAGTAGCTATAAAGTGTTAGTATTTTATCGCTACAATAAAATAAATTTGGTTTTTTCGATTCTGAATGGATTACGTGTTATGCAGATGATAATCAATTAGCTGCAGCCTATATGACATGCATGTGTAAAAATGATTGATTGGTTGTTCATACAATAATCAATTTTAACTCGTAGAATGCATTCTGAATTTATTCAGAATATAGAATAGTTTCCGAACTGGGAATGTTTTCGCTCTTTTTGGCCACCACAGTGCTCAGTTGGTATGGCTTTGAGGAAGAAATATTTTTCTATTCAAGCAATCCATTGATGGGCTCAAAATCATCTTGGCGAACTCACTAAATATAACCGATTTGGTATGCATTCAATAAATTCAATTGGACATTGCCCAATCTACTTTAACATAAATCTCAATCCTACTTTAACTTTTGTAAGAACTTTTTATGTACTATCAAGTCGATGTCTCTTTTTTGATGACATGTTTACAATGAAAAAAAAAATAAAACCGTCATTATTTATGTAGGTATGCAAAAAAACCACCTTACAATGAACCGCAATATATGTACATATAGTTTGATATATCTATAAAATCATCACCAAGGTCTTTGCTGACTATATCAAATAGCAATGTAATTTCGGAAAAAAAATCTTAATAAATATTGTAGAAAATATTACATTATATCAAATCAAATCAGTATTTATTCAAAAAGACCCCTGCTTAAAGCAACGTACAACGTTGGGCACTACGACAGTAAACAGCTTAAAATAGATACGATTAACATACTCAGCAAAACAAACAATAAAGAATAAAGGTTTAAGAAAGTAAAATAATAATGTATTAAACAGGAGGAGGCAAATTGCCATGAAACAGATCAAAAACAGCTCAATAAGTACATACATAGTAGAAAACTTAATAGTTTAATTACTTATTGTAGATATATTTATAGAAGCATTTAATTTTGTTTCTGTAACAAAATTAAAGTTGAACATAAGCTTAAATTTAAATTTAAAATTTAAAATGAAATTCGAATTACTCCAATTTTTTTTTTTTTTTTTTTTATAATAATAAAGATACAGATTAAGTTCCTTCATTTCTCTTATTTTCTTTGCTCTATATATTCTTTTATTGAATCAATTTCTTTGATTATCAATTTCTTTAATTTGGACAGTCTTATTCAAGTTACAGCTTTATGTCACTATGTTTGTTTAAATTATTGTCACAGTTTTACTTACTTAGATACAGATTTAGTTCCTCGGCTGACAGACATTTGAGCTATTGCTGAATAGGTTTAAGGATATGATATTTAGTTGATAAGCTATTATTGACTGTGTTCATGTCACTGACTTACTATTGTTGTTTTGGGGTTGAGATATGAATATGGATCGGGGTGTTAGCGGGCAACTAGGTTAATGTTAATATTGATAGTAATACAGACGACTCAGGCAGCTCTGATGCAGCCAAGAGCCTCCCTCTTAAAATCATTGACGAGGGAGATATCCCTGACCTCCAGTGGTAAACAATTCCACCTAGTGACGCCCTGTGAGAAGATACTTTTACTCCCAAACTGGGTGTTGACACGTGGGTGAATTAGACGGCGGTTTTCTCTTCTGCTCCAACCTATCACGTATGTACCCAGGAAGAAGACCAATTCTGGCATTGTGAATAAAAGAAGAATTGGGTATTCAACAGCTCAGATAAATTTTCAAATACGGTAATTGAAAAGTTACAATTGGTAAGACCAATTCTTATGATACCCTAGATGAATACCCGTATGTAATTTCATATTGTCGGTCACCCACCCATCTGTGCAACTTTGATTTTTGAAGTGGTTTTTCACATATATTTATAGAATGGCTCGTCTGACAGTAAAAATGATTATAACCAATTTTATAGGATTTCATATTTTGAAGAATTTTTCAGTGCGATAAAAACGTCTAGGATTGAGTGCTTTCGTAGTATACGTAAAAAAAATAATTTTTATATGGCAACGCCAAGAAGGGGTTGCCCGATTTAGCATATTTGTGAAATTGTATTTACTATTTTTATAAAAACGCCGGGTAGAAAATTTCAGCTCTGTACATTGACGCGTTCTCAGGCAATGTCTAAATATATCGTAAAACCGCATTTTTTGTATGGAAACCCTATTCGAAGGAGTTACCTGATTTTTTCCATTTTCGAAATTGAAAAAAATGTTTTTTTTAAAAGCCCGTGCGCAAAATTTCAACGCTCTAAGTAGACGCATTCTCAAGATATCTTGCGCACAGACGGATAGACGGACAGTCGAAGATGCAAAAATCAAACAAAAAATTTAATATTATGTGTGGTGTTCAATCCATTTTGCTCTACCATCATTATTTCTATGCGTTACAAAGAGTGACAACTTAGTAATGATTTAAATTAAATTTTCGGTCCGTTGGCAACTATGATCTACGTACATTTTTTTCGGGGATATGCAGCATAATATAAAAAATGTAAGCTGTATACTATACAAAAACATAACCGAGAATATTTCTAAATGAAATTATAATATAAGAAGACTCTGAACATATTTTATTAACAATGTTTATTTCAATTAAGCGGGGGAGTCAAAGTTTGATCTAGTACATTTGGGAAAATCTAGTACAGAATCGGATTCCTTAGTTCCTGAGAAGAAGTTTGAGTACCTATACTCCAATACGCGGAGGCTTAAAAAGCCATCCCCATACTCACTATTTTAGAGTTTCCCTTTTTTATTCGAACTGAGGTACTAGATTTTTCGCTAGCAGAGCAAAATGAATTGGATAGACACCCATATCCGTCTGTCTGTCTCTCTGTTCGTCCTCACGATAACTCGAGAACGAATTTATTTAGAGAGTTGAAATTGTGCGTTCTTATAAAAATAGTAAATACAATTTTTAAAATGGACTAAATCGGGCAACTCTTTTACCAAAGTTGTATACGATGGAAGTTTCACGGGTTCCAGTAAACGTCGAAAACCCTGAATGAGGTGGCAAGTAATCTTCAGATGCTGTAGGTTGTTGATTGGCGGGGTTGTACTCGATATAAATTTCAATGGAGAAGCCATGCTTCACTACATGGCATAGCTAAGAAAGACCCTGTACCGGTGGTTACAGCAATGTGATGATAATGATGACTTAAGGGGAGGTTACCGTCGTATGAATAGAGAATGAACTTTGGAAATTTTTTTTACATAAAATAAATACTTTTGGAAATGGGTTTTAACGTATTTTATTCTTCTATACAGTTTTATTTATAAAAAAAAATCAAAATGGCTGCTCCAGCTCCCATCAAACAAAACCGTGCACGGCGTATTTTGGTCTGCGCGGGGCGATCCACAGCTGCTCTGCCAGTTCATCCGAAACGATTAAGGTTGAAAATGATTAAACTAGATAAAAATTAAGGGGCCTTACCGGTTTTCGCTTTCAAAAAATACTCTGAATACTAAATGCCAGCCGTTTGAAAAAAACAAAAAAACACAATTTTTGGCGGTTTTTTTTTTACTTCAACGGACGAAAACACTATTTCTAAATCAATTTTTGACAAAAGTCCCTGCCTGGTCGCCGCGCAAATTGAATTTTATTTTCTATTGCGCAGAGATTTGAATCGGCTCATCCGTTGAAGCTGTAGAGCGCCCCGCGCGCTGAAAAATGTTGTTCCCAGAAAAACTCATATAAAGTTTAACGTTATAAAAAATCTTTGACAGCCCTTCTTCCTCTTCCAAGAACTGATTGTCCTGAATCTGTAGGTTAACGATTTCCCGAAATTTATGAGAGTACCTGAGGTAACGAGTTTTCCAGCCGGCGGACGATTCCGCTCTCAACAGGCTGTGAATTCTAAAATACTTTAGATATCAAAATATCCTTTTACCAATTTGTTCTAAACACTTTAAGAATGATAATTATGCAAAAAAAAAATTTAATTTTTTATCGTCCTGAACGGTAAGCTCCCCTTAAGAATTAAAGAATTTGTATACAAATTTTTCAAATCAAATAGACAACAAAGCGGCAGTGGTAAGGTAAGCCAAAGTAATTAATCGTTGGAAATATTTTAAACAGACAATTTTTCATATCTAATATAATTATTAAATAGATGCGAGTTTTATTTATTTTTCATTTTTGCAAAGAAAATATGTTTAAGTACATAGTTAGGAAATGCCGTTTAGTCTCTAGGGTAATTCATAATCTAGTCTTTGCTCAGACAGCCAAGTTGTACTTCTAGCTCTGTCCTTTCAAGACTTTCGAGTCGAGCAACTACTCTGCAGATGCCACACGAAAGTCCAAACTCTTGGATCCATAGACAGGAAAGAGTGGAGTGCTCTGGAGGCTAAAATATAATAATCTGTCAGGCTGTTTATTGATGCAATCACTAGACATGGCACTTTCTCTTATTTTCTGTAAAAAACTCGTTAATCTAATTTGCGTCCTGTATACGTACCTAACTTCGAAGGAAAACATAAAATAAAATGTTTAATTTCTAGCTATACCTACACGCTTAAGTAATTTATATTGCACCCACCTGTAAAGTATTATCATGGAATTGTCTAGTATTGATGAGATAATTTCCCTTTCCTTCAGAATCTCCATCGTATTCCTTATATGCAAGCAGCAAACGTTCACCTTGGCCTCCATTCACACATTTCGCAACATCAACAATCTTCGAATATTTCACTAGATTTAATCGATGTAAATTCCTAAGCAATTGCCGAACTGTGGGACTTTTTATCATTTTTGTAGAAATTTTTTATTATTTGTTGTAAGATTAAAAAAAGTCCTCGTTTTCAACTTAATAAAATATTGTGCGAATTGACTTTATATTAAATATTTAATTGACCCACCAATGCACTTTTAATTAAATTACATATTATAAAATAAAATCACAGAATGATTTGCATCGTCTTTTTAATAAACATTAAGCTTGATGTTTAGATAACTCACAAGCTACTGAGAAAATCCTATCGCCTGAATTGTGGGCTGAACACGAGCACGACACACCACAGTATAAATGAATTTAGTGAATAAATTCTTCTACATAGGTATTCCCCTCTACTATTTAGGAGAGCTTTCTTACTTTATCGAGCTATTAAAACAGCAAACACGTTTCCGAGCTGATAAGATTATATTTTTCATTTCGACGTCATACATAGGGCGACACACCTCCTCCGAGTACACTCAAGCGCATGTCCAAAATATCGTCATGAATTCTTCAGATACGAAAATACAAGCTTTTTTGTCGTTAAATGCTTAAAAGCGACTTCCTTTTTTTTATAATAGAACTCTACGAAAAGAACAAGGTCATTTGGTTTGGAATAGCAGAAGAGAGGCTCTACACGACACTTTACACCAATATGTTACTCTTTTAAAAACCAAATGCTTATAGATATTATTGCTAGATATATTTGTAAATCTTTGATAAAAGTCGTAAGTATATAACCAAATAACAAAGGTATGATGCGTATTTTATTACAAAGGAATATAAAATTATATCCTGTAAATAAAATTTTTATTTTAAAAAGCATCACTTTATGAATATCTGGTAGAAATTGAATCTTTAAAAGTTATGAAATTATTTGCAAGCCCAAGTATGTAATAAATAGGAAGACAGAAATGCATGTTAGGTATAAATAATAAATATTTTCTAAGATTGACTTAACTAGTTAAACAGCTAAATTTATCTACACTGAAGGCATCCCTTTCCTTTCCCTTTCCTGTACAAAGGATTTTCGATAATGTGAATATACAAGCACCACAGATATCTAATCTATGTTATAAGTGCACAGACAATCTGTTGCTTTTGATGAGGTGAACTCACAGAAGAGTGGCGCTTGTAATAATACAATTTAAGAATGAAGCACGGACGATTTTTTTTAGTGCAAAATTTATTTTGCTGTATAAATACTAATAAGAATATTATAGAAATTATTTACTTTCGGAACCATTGAGTACACAAAAATACATTTCGTAGTAACGACTCTGATGCTTATAGGTACTGTAGAATCCGGCAGATAAGAAGAGAGGACAGTTCGTGCAAGTCGACATCAAACGAAAATAATACATAACAAGGAAAGACTAATTCTGACGATGCCATAAGGTGCACGTATGTAATTTCGACTATTCGTTTGTAAAATTTTGATTTTTTAAGTAGTTTTTCTAGAACGGTTCGTCGCGACGAACGCGTCGGACAGAAAAAAATATTATAACCAATTTCATATGATTTTATATTTTGAAGAACTTTTCAGGGCAATAAAAACCTCTAGGACTCAGCCTTCACTATATTCAATATCCAATAATATCCTATCTCGAAAAATATTAATTGATAAATTCTCAAAAGTGTACGAATCGAAATCTAAGCCAATCGTGCATTCAATAAATCGAACTAAAACTTATCCAGCTGATAATTGATAAATTACAGCGACTGTAAAAAAATGTGTTCGTAAAGAATATCTATGGATATATGGTGGGATATGTATGAAAGTGTACTGTACGAAATGTACGAAACTGTACCTTACCTGCGCCAAATAAAGTCCGTAAGGTAATAAGGCCACATTTAAAAATTCCTACTAAAATGAATCGCAGCAATCTCATACTTTATGCACATGTGCATTAAGTCGACACGAACGCCGTCAACAGAACGCCATCTTGCCAAACGAACGGTGCGTCACCGAGAGAAGTACGGCTGCTTGGAATCATAATTTTTGCCTAGACAAAATTGAAAGTTCTCTTTGTTTAATTACTATTTCCATATCTAGTAACTGGTCTAGTTTGAACATTAGGTAATATAGCTTATGATTTCGGTGTTTATTTTCGTCCAGAGTTGTGTTTATTTGATAAATAAGTAATTTTGTAAAATCTTGTCATAGGTCTAATAAGGCCCACTGGGGTAGACCGTGAACCTTATTACCCTACCTAACCTGCATGATACAAAGATAACAAGGTATGGCCGATTCGAGAGGAATTTTTTGTGTTGCAACGTCATGAAGTGCCTACTGCCATTTCCATCGAATTTGTTTTCAGTTTTTCGTGTTTTATTGACTGAAATACGTTTTGAATATATTAAAATATTTAACAAAATATTAGTTTCTTCGTTTAAATCACTTCGGGAAAAGTAATTATGTGCTAGTGGGAAAGCAAAGAAATTTAAAAACAGAAAATTTTTTTCACTGTGAAAGGATGATTGAAATTGAGACGAACAAATTTCTGACATTTGCCGCCAAAGGAGGCAAGCAATCAATTGACAGATTTTCCGGCCATACCTTGTTAATCTTTGTATCATGCCTAACCTATATCTCAATGAAACTAATATCCCTATATAGAATTATGATTGTGACATTATTATTTTTTTTTGCAAAGAATGAAAACTGTTTGGATTTACTTTGTTGTATGTTAAAAAATTTATAACTAAAGCTGTTGGGGGACCTTATTATCACCCTGGAGGTTAAAAGGCCCATTTTTATTTTTATTAGAAATTATTAAAAATAACCGAATTTTGTTGATTTTAGTTGATTAGTTTTAGCAAGTTTAAAGGGAATCATTCCGCTGATCAGATAATGAAAAAGTTAATTTTTGCTTTGGGCCTTATTTTTCTATGATAGTTTAATAAAGCCCATGGAAAAGATTTTATAAAACTGCTTTTTACTTTTGAAATACTCACTCTGTTAAGGCACTTTCACATCAAACACAAGAATCGAAAAAATGTAAACCGAAAAACTCAATTTATTCCACTTTAAAACAAGATTTTTACTCCAATGATTAATAAAATCATGGGAAATAGGATAAACTAATAATTTTACTAATAAAATAGTATATTTATCTTAAAATTTTTAAGAAAACACAACTTTTATGATTTATCGGACGAATTTTTCCGCCAAGAAAGTTTTTCGGCCGATAAAACATAAAAGTTGTGTTTTTCTTCAAAATCTGAAATAAATATAACTATTTTCTCAGTAAAATTTTTAGTTTATCCTATTTGTTTGGATTTTATTAATCATTGGAACAAAAATCTTGTTTTAAAGTGGAATAAATTGAGTTTCTCGGTTTGCAATTTTCTGTTCTTGTTTTTGATGTGAAAGTGCCTTTATAGTTTTTCTATTTTTTATGTTGTGCAAATAAATATACTTCACGGAAAACTTGTGTTTGTAGTTCTATATCACCAAATACTTGATTTATTGCATTTTCAAATTATGTAGTTGGGCCTAATTTGCCACAGGTACAGGCCACAGGCATTCGCAATTTGCTGCCAAATACTGCATTTATGTGTGTGTAATGCAAAACAAATAATATGAAATAATTAAATGATCGGCAGGAAAAAGAAGCAGGAAAAACAAAAAGTCGGCGACATGTCCAAAAATCTTAAATAAAACCAAACAAAATGATAACATCGATCGCTCATATGCGGCTGTATTAAAATCGAGCCCAGTGTTAATAATGAAACCAAAAAATTAGAGGCAAGTGTGCAAAGATACGAAAAAAGATTAATGCAAATAGTTAGACCAGACGAAATCCAAATTAACAAAATCCATAGCAAAAATAACGATTTAAGCAGAAAGCGAAATTTAGAAGACAGGTAGATATATCGTTTTAGCACCAAGAATGCGAAACCCTAAAATTACCATTTGTGATATAATGCAACAATTCACTAAAGGGGAGCTGTATACAAAATTTAAATACTTTACTCGAAAAGTCTGAAATTAAAGTTGTTAAGTCTATGAGTCCAAGATTGCGGGTAGAGTTGAGTTGGATGCTGAAAGCCTCAGGAGTGTTATGAATGTTGGAAGAATGCAGATCAGACGGAAACCATGCAAAATATTCGAAAATATTAACGTGAAGCGATGCTTTAAGTGCTTGGGATACAACCATGTGTCGACTGATTGTTAACATTTGACAAGAATATAAATATTAGCGATCATGAATCGATTAAAATTCAATTAAGGCTGCATAAAAAGAAAACAATTATATTAGAGGTATAAGATATAATAAAGAAATTCTTTTAAGTAGAATTTGTAGTAGTAAATATACGTTTAAACGGGATCATGGAAATTGAAAATTTTAATGAATGCACTGACAGTTCAAGGAGTTTCTTATACTAGTCGATGATAACATAAAAATCAGTTATAATCTTTACAAACAATGAACGGTATAAACGGGAACTACAACAGCTAAAGAACTCAAAAATATTTTTACGTGCAATAGAAAAAGGACAAGCGACATCTGCATATTTCGCGTGAAATAACTATTTAAGTACGGACATAAAAACTTTCGGAGAATCGTATCGCAGAAAGGGCAAGCGACAT
The DNA here is from genome assembly GCA_963930735.1 of Dioctria linearis. Lineage (NCBI taxonomy): Eukaryota > Metazoa > Arthropoda > Insecta > Diptera > Asilidae > Dioctria > Dioctria linearis. Next base: position 259,637,859 of record OZ005740.1, on the reverse strand, counting down.
CTTTACGTTCGGAGTATTGATGTTTCGAGAAAGGAATATTCAGGATGGTTCTAGGACGATTTATAGAGCATAAATACGGCGATTCTCACAGACATAGTAAAGTGAACGAAGTAAACTATTTATATTACGATAATTAGAAGTAAAGTACTAGCGATAACTAAAGTGGAGTTGATTTGATAATTGTTTGTGAATGCTATAAAAATAAACAAGATAAATAAAGAAAGAACTTGTGAATAATATTTGTTTGAATAACGAACAAAGAACAATATCAGTACGTTTACATGAATACTTAAGTACTTGACTTGAAATCCACTTGAAACTCAAATAGGGTTTTTGGTTGAATTAATTCCAATTACTTGAAGTATAGTTTCAAGAAGCCATGTAAACGTACTGTATGTAAATATGAAAAAGCTAAAATTACGGAAACTGATGAAGGTTGGGCAGAATATGTGTTAACTCGGAATACTGCAAAATTCAATTTCAAAACAAGGTGGTTATTATAGTTTTTTTATATTTAAAAAGAGCGTTCGAAACAATCAGCTGCAGTATTTTGCTTAATAAACTAAACAAATATGGTATCAAGTCAACAACCCGAAGAGTCTACGAACCATAAACCTCTCCTCATTCCTTTTGAAATGCCTGAAGAAGGTCGTGGATAAATATATCGAGGGAGTACGCTTATCGGAGGGGCAGATCTACGGAGACAGCTCTTCATTCAATGGTTACTATCATTGAGCGGGGACTGGATTGTGGACTGTTTACCTTGGGAGCCTTTCTGGACATAGATCGGGCTTTTGACTGGGCCACCCCGAGTCGCTATGTGAGGCATTTCGTCGACATGAAATTGACCGCACTGTGGTCCGATGGATCGCCCAAATGTTAAGACAACGATACTTAACTGTGGAGGTGGGTGGCCGAACCTCTCTGGGTGCTGGTAGAGAGAGGCTGCGCGCAAGGTGGTGTGCTTTCCCCAGTACTCTGGTGTATGTTGGTTGACTCACTCATCACGGTGTTGAAAAACGTAGGATTCTCATGTGAAGCTGCCTTCTCCAGAAGACGTAAACTGTACAAAACTGTTTCCTGCTGGGCCCAATAGGAATATCTCAGATTTTCTCATGGGGCTCGGAAGGAAACAATGTAGAACTGTGGTTGGCATCATCACCGGCCACAGCTCGTTTTACGCTCATCTAATAAGGATGGGAGTTGTTGATAGACCTGAGTGTCTGTTCTGCGTGGAGGGAGGCCTGAGACAACCGACCACCTTTTGTGCTTGTATCCGGCTTTCGCCTAGAGCAGGCTAGATACTCTAGGATCTGCCCTTCTATATGTGGATGAGCTGAAAAACCTTCCTCACCAAGACCTGATGCGCGTTATTAAGATGTAACGAACTATATTGTAGGGGAAACTTTTATAGAGACGATTTAATTTTTGTTCAAGTAAAATTTTCGTTTATATAATTCACAATTGGAAATATATAAGTAGAGGCATCATAATCAGGCAAATGCACCTTTTCCAGTACCCGAATCGTAACCTATCCCGACGTTTAAATACCGAACTGGCTTGCCCGGAAAGCATTTAAACGCCCAGAACGCAATCCGACGTTAGTATCTGTGCTAAAACGGAATCCATACCCGCGCCCATAATTTCAAGCAAGTACGTGAAGAACGGAAAGCTGTGTGGCTGTACGTGTGATACAACGGAAGCCACTCATGTACGTGTGAAACGGAAAGCCGTCCCAACTTCTTTGTTGCCGAGTAATTACGTGAAGAACGGAAAGCGAGGGGTTGTACGTGTGATAAAACGGAAGCCACTCAGCCTGTTTGGGTACAACGGAACGCTAAGTAGTCTGCGAACTCACATCTTACATTTGTATCAGAAACACACACACAAAACGCAATAAAGCAACAAACATATAAAAAACCAGCTATTGTCATTTAGCCCTGTACTCCATTGCAGCTACCCAGTGACAGTTTGACATTTCCCACTCGTCAATGCCGCCCGAGCAAATCCTAATGACCGAACAAAAAGACGTCACAATTTGGCGCCCGAGCAGGGACCGTATAAGACAATAGATTTGACAACAGCAGAAGCTGACCTGGGGTGATTCTGGAGGGTGGTTCTGATCTTTTGTCGTACTTTAATGTCAAAATATACGCCTAAATGAAATCAACTTTTATTCTGATTTATATATATATATAATATTATTTCGAATTTAAGCACTTGTATTGCTCTAATTAGATGTAGAATATAAATTTAGTACAATACAAAATTTTTGTGACAACCTCGGAAGCAGTTGACTAATTTGTCGTACTTTAAGGCGTGTATTCTGACATTAATTCATGCAAATTCATTTTAGTTTATTTTGTGGTTGATGAAAAAGATAAATTAAAATGAATATGGTGAATATAAAAGTATGACAACTTTGAGGTGAAATGTCAAAATATGTGACTAAAATATACGCCTAAACTAGGACAAAGAGATCAGGGGGTGGTTCTGATCAGCTAAGTAAAGAGGAGCTGATAGAAAAACTGGAAGAAAATGAACTAGAGACCGAGGGAACTGTTGACGAATTGCGAAAACGACTGTTTTTTTTTATTGTAGGGAAAAACTATATCAATCGCCTCGCATATAAAGGATTTAAGTGCTGATTACATAGTGTCCGTTCCGTTACATTCCATTTCGGACCGTTTCTACTCAGCTATGAAGTGATCACAACGCCCCGGGCCGTCACGTTATTTGACTGTTATCTTCACTTTGTTTTTAAAGAAGTTTGTGAAATGGTACCAGCTAAATGGAGCATTTATTTGCCTTATTTCAATTTCTACATTGAACATAAAATGTTTCGGGGTGTCAGAAGGGGCGTTGAGTAAAACCACTAAAAATGGAAAGGGATATTTCGTAGCAACATACCAAAGGATGAAGAAAACAAAAGTCACAATTAACAAAAGTCTCAATTCGGGCCACAAATATTTCGAATACAGACTGGCGTTATCGTATTACAACATTTTATCCCAAGGTGTGAGCACTAATATTTATCATCGAGATTTAAAATGGGCAATAAATAGCACAATCAGAAATATCATACTAGATATATTACCCACTTTGTCCATTTTATATATGTATATACTCACTTTTAAATCATAAGTTAAGTTATTTAATTTAAATTCAATCAAGTAGCACCACAGTTTACAATTGTAAACAAACAAATTCCGAATTTTGGAGGTTATGTCTTCCGTCGAAATTGAAATTTGCTCAACTTATCCGTCCCGTTCCAATCCGTTTCTTACAATGTGGCCAATTACACAGTATTGGGTATGTTCAAATTTGACAGCTTTACGTGACGAAATGGAACGGGCGCTATGTAATCAGCACTTTATAGTGAAAGACTTCGTTTTTACGGGTTGATTTTTTATACGCTAGGCGAATTCTATAGTGTATACTAAGTTTGTCATCTCGTTTTGTAACGCACAGAAATAATGCTAGTAGAGCAAAATGGGTCGGACACCCACGCATAATATAAAGTTATTTTGATTTTTGGATATCAGTGTGTCCGCACGATAACTCGAGAACGCGATAATTTAGAGAGCTGAAATTGTGCACACAAGCATTTTAAAAAAAAGGAAAACTAAGTTCTAAAATGGGACAAATCGGATTACTCCTTCGTGGGGTTGCCATACAAAAATTTCTTTTTTCACTATACATTAGAACATTGCTTGAATATCAGACCAATTTTAGCTTTTTACTTATTTAATCAATGAATCGGCAGAGCTACACATATGTCTCCTATTTTCACAAGATGCCCTTTCTCACAGCGCTGTGAAACGAAAGGGCGGCAGATGGTTTTTGTTTAGCTCTTCATAACTTTTAAGTAATAATTCATAGGTATAATTCAAATATTTAAATTTTTAAACTTTATAGGAAAATTTGTTGCACCTATGGTAGTATAATTTGTAAATTAGATTTTCATATATTTTCAAAAGAATATCAGTATCAAGCAAAATTAGATCTTATTTAACTCGCCGACGTGCATCACCGGTGAGTCGCACTCGACTGTCCCATCAGGCGATGTGCATCACCGATGGGTCGCACACGATTGTTCCATTGGTCAGCGTGCAGCACCGATGAGTGACACTTGAATATTCGATCAGACGCTGCGTACCATTAAAAATGAAGTTTGTTTACTTTTTATTTCAACTCAATATTATAAACATAACTTATAGAAATTTCGTGATCATACGATGAAACGTCATTTTCAAAAAATCATATCGCGGGAACGGAGCAACCGATTTTTTTTATTCAAATGGCAAATGAAGTTTAATACTTTGTTTTTTATAACAAAATATAGCAGCACCGAACGAAAAAAAATCTTATTAATAGTATTTTTTATTTTTATTTTTTTTTTCAAAAAATTGTATTATTTACTATTGAGAACTTCTAGCACTTTTATTTTTGTATTTTTATTTTGAAGCTAGAAACCTTATCTATCGATGTACAAAAATTTGCGATGGCGTTCGGCATCGTTTTTGAAGGCAGAAACACATCCAAGCAAGCCTCAGGCCTGGCCTCTCTCAGGCTTCCTCACAGCTCGCCTCAAGGCTTGCCTCAGAGAAATGAAAACAAAATGACACCACCGAGCTCGGTACTGTCATTGTAATTTTGATGCTATTTGCGATAATTCTTTTACATTCTGAGCAGAAATAATTTATTATCGGTTTTCAAAAATGTTGATTATAAATTTCAAGTGATCCTTAAGTGGCAAATATCTCGTTTGACAAAGCAAAATTAAAGAAAAAAGAAATCTGTTGACAGAAGTAGGCCTGAGAGAGAAAAATATTCAACATTGACCAAAGCGCGCTTTGCGGCTAGGCTTTGAGGCTAGCTGCTGGCTTGGTTTTGTGTTGCATCACTTAGAAACCCGTGTTGGAAATTTTGACAACACCTCGAGGAAGCCTCGAGGCCTGGATGTGTTTCTGACATAATATATGAATTTTTAAAGTCACCGTATACCCAAAGTAACCTATATGGGAGCACTGCACTCAGGGGAATGTATTGTTTTTTCCACTGAGGATCTCTATCACTTTTTTTTTGTATAATTTTTTGCGAAGCTAGAGGCCTTATTTATCTATGTACAAAAAATTGCGATGGTGTTCGGCATCATTTTTGAGATATGAATTTTTGAATTGAATTTATGTGCATTGTTATAACACATGTAATGCTGGGTTTGGGTTGTTTTTACTGATCAGAAGAGAATAACTATATTTCTCTTAATTTTTGCCTTGAAAGTTAAGTTGTTATGGAGATATGTTGAGCGATTGGCTTGGACGTGAAGTCCAGACTGCCAGCATGAGCTGGCAGATCACTCGGTAGACAGCGTTGAAGTGCAGGGCGGCACGCCAGCTCTCCTCGGCTATTGGCGGAGAGTGTGGAGGGGTTCCACGAAGACCTGCCGTTGTCACCTGCCATATACAAAAAATGTTCGTGCCAAGAACAAAAAGCCGCAACACACCCGGTCCAGAAGGGACCTTTACATCACTTACCTTACCATTACCTCCTGTGAAGGCGCAGATGTTCTGCCTTCTTTCTGCTTGCCCCATCCAGCCAACGACACTGAGGGCAGAGTATTTTTCAGTGTTCCTAGATGATCTGAAAAAGAGAGTCGAGCGGACCTAATCAACCCTCATCTCACGAGGGCTCCAGGAGAGAGGAGCAAAAATAAAGACCTTCAGAGCTTCGTTACGTTACAAGATTTTAATACTCAAATACACAAAAAATTCCTGAGTTATTTTTGAAATATACGTATTATTTTAATTAATATGTAGGTCCCAGTCAAATAACCTGGTAGTTCCCTAAGGACAACTCTACATAATTATTTTTTTTTTAATTTCATATTGGCACCCGCAATTTATTGACGAAATTGATAACTTTTTACTTCATTAATTGTTAAGAACTGAAAAATAGAATGAAGAGAAATGACCTAAAACACTATCGAATATGTTGATAAAGATGCAATACCGCTGGTTAGTGAAAAATAACAAGCGAAATAAAATAATTTCCTAGACGCGTAGTCTTTTTCTGTGTAGAAGAATTTTAACTATATTTTGCTTGTGAGTATATTATAATTAGTATAAGAATGTCATTGATTTGATATTGCATCCTTATTAACAACATGTAACATGTATGTAAAGTTTCGATAATTCACATCGTGTCATAAAATATAATTATAATATGTAATATTGTTTGCAAACATGATTGAGAATATAGTGATAAGAGAAGGTAATAAAAATGTAACTCACGTTTTGACCTTTCCCTCGAAGGAGCTTCCTGGAGCGGCTACATGTCAGTAATAGCTTAAATCAAGAGGTTAGATAGCTCGGGCATTATTTAACACTGACATCACTATAATCTCTCCTAGCATTATTACAATGATTGTACAATTTTGGGCTTTTTTTTGTTTCTTCTTTTTTTTGTATCTTCATCACTCTTTTTATCTCGCTGATCTCAATCTAATCGGTTTCAATACAAATTATGTAGTTTTGTGATCTTTTCTGCATTTATTTTCCTCTTCAAAGTGTGGATTTTTATAACTATATAATCGGCTGCATCAAAAATTCTCGATGTTCTGATGTATCAGTGTACAATACCATGCTTTTCGATTAAAATACATGAAATCACCTTCGAAATTCTTGAATTTATTGCGACTACCTACCAACTAAAGACATTGATGCAAAAGTATGAATAGGCCCAGTAATTCATTATTACAGCAAATTCTGTTATTTGTAAATTTACACAGAATTTGGAAATGGTCTGTCCGGTGCTCCAAACATAGAAAATGTTATATACTGCTTTGCAAGGAGCTCTAGTTCCCTGCCGTCCACTCCAATATTAACAAACAGGTCGAAGCCTTAATAATATTAAGTGCAAGCTAAGTAGAAAATAGCGGGATAAAACGCTGGTTTTTTAAAGATAATGAACAGCAAAATTTTTTTTAACCTCTGGAAATGGAAGAACACGAGAAGAAAATTCCGTATTCCCGGAATGCAAGACAAACTCCATTATCTTCTTCTTCTTCCTCTGTCACCAAACTTAGCTGTATGGAAGCGCTCCTCTGTGTCAATTAGGTAGCGTTCGGTTTGCCGAATCAGGTCGCACCGTCCACATAGGCAATAGCTTACATGTAGCAGGCTGTTGCTAGCTTCATGTAGCATACTGCTACATACAGTATGCTACGACCATAACAAAGTAATAATAAATTAAAGTTTGTGACGTCAGTGACAGATCAAATTTTAATTCTTGCAGATCTAAATATACCTAGCCTATACGTCCGATACCTGGGATTTTGGGTTTGCTTGCACATTTTCGTATTTTTTAGTATTTTAGCACTTCAGTAATTCGTAGTTTACATGTTTTACTCGAAGGTGTAAGATCAATCCAATCTTGAAAATAAAGCCCTAATCTGGCTAGACCGACGACGGTTCTAAAACGGAGAAAGGAGTAGGCACAGGAATATATGGTGTAAAGCCAAAACTCACACTTATCAAACCCTAGGAAAATAGTCAAGCGGCATTGAAAACCATCTCATCAACTGAGGTCCATACGAAGTTAATGCGGGAATGTATTCAAGCATTAACAAAGATTGGCACAAAGAACCACCTAAAACTTCAATGGGTACTAGGACACTCGAGAATTGATGGGAATGTTAAAGCAGACTTTCTGGGCAAAAAAGGAACATCCATGATCCTCATATTACCGGAACCAATTTACGGTATTTTTGCCAATACCGTGAAGCTTACCTTCCAAAACTGGATACAAATCCAAATGGACCAAGGACGGACTGAATGATAGGGTCCAGATAAGCCAAAAGATTCATTAAAGGACCTTCATCAAAGAAGATCCGGGATATTTTAAGGCTCTCTAGGAATCAACTCAGAATCATCACAGGAGTCCTAGCCGGACACTGCCACATATGTACTGTACAAGATCAATCCAAAATGTGAAGTAAATAAATAAAGCGATCAAAATGCCTTACTGAAGTTTATAATTTATCTCTTTTTCTAAAAAAAAGAAACTAAAGATCTACGTATGTGGTTAAAAAAAATATAGTGATAAGTAGTGTATTGGAAAAAAAACAAGTACAATGAAGTGGAAATGTAGTGTTTGCGAACGATACAAAAAAGGATTGTTAACGGCAATTTAGTTAATCGCGCAAAAATTCTGAATATGGTGTTGAGAATTGGTAAAAACGTGAGTTGTATTTTCTACTTTAAAATATACAAAAAAAACAATCTGTGGTGCCATACATCCAGCCAATTCTTCAGGAAGCTGTAGGGCTATCCAACCGTTAAGACATGGCTTTGAGCTTGCCTGATCTTGAAGTTGATTTGCTTTGCTCATCAAATCCAGGCTTTACAAGCACGTTAGCCCGAAATTCCGTGGGATTTGTTTAGCCTGAGTTAGAATCTCTCACCAAAACCCTGGTGGGAAGCTCTCCAATGGCTAGAAAGAGACTTAAGAAAGGAAGCTACCAAAGTGTACTGATTAAAGGTGAAATTTGGATCCGGATTTTCTAATATCCGGATCTACAAGCTACCCGATTCCTGAAATCTGGATCAGAACTATCCGAGTCCAAACTAAGCAAAAGAGGTTCAAAATTCAATTCAAATTGCGGGAAAATGGAAATTAATACAATGCAATCTGGAAGAAATTTAGAGCCTTTTTAGGTATACGGTGACTTTAAAAAATCATATATCAAAAACGAAGCCGAACACCATCGCAATGTTTTGTACATAGATAGATAAGGATAGCGTCACAAAAAACAAGATACGTCGTCTCGCAGTGAAAAACATGAATATCGGCGCCGGCGTGAACTGTTATTTCTCTGTATATTTTGTCATAAGTATGAAGGCAACAGAATCCAACACATTTTCTCATTTTTATGTTTAGTTATGTTTGAGTGAAAAAATATAAACAATTTTATTAAACGAAGTACAGGTCGGTCTTTTAGTATGGAGTTTTTTTTTTAAGTCAGAGGGACTTAAAGCACGGAGGCCAAAGCGGCCCATTGTGCTGGTCTGCTAGAAGGCCATTCACCAAAACCTTCCTGTCCTCTTAATGAAGCGCATCAGGTCTTGGTGAGCCAGGTTTTTCAGCTAATCTACAGATAGAAGGGCAGACCCCAGAGTATCCATCCTGCACCGGGCGGAGGCCGAACACGCACACAAAAAGTGTTCGGTTGTCTCGGGCTCTCCCTCCAGGGAGGACAGACACTCAGGGCTGTCAACAACTTCCATCCTTGTTAGATGAGCGTGAAGTGAGCTGCGCCGGTATGATGCCAACCACAGTTCTACATTGTTTCCTTTCGAGCCCCATGAGAAAATCGGAGATATTCCCATTGGACCCATCAAGAAGCAGTTTTGTACACCTGCAATTATTCATGTTCGCCCATCTCTGCTGCTGCTTTCTACGAACATCCGCTTTGATGAGAGACGCGATACTCGAGGTGGCAACGCCTACTGCAGGCTCCGGTCCGAGGAACGGAGAAACGGAGCCAGCCCTAGCTAAAAGGTCAGCCCTTTCATTCCCCATGATCCCCATGTGACCAGGAACCCACAGAAGGGACACCTTGTTGTGGATACACAGCTTATCCACAGAAGGCCTGCAATCCCCCAGTAACTTGATGTTATCCGAGGGCCACTGAGAGCCATCAAGGCTAAGACAGCGGAAATATTATTAGTCTTTGGTATGGAGTATTGTGTACATTATGCAGCAACTTAAAGTTGAAAGAGGTATGAAAGCAAACTTCTTTAATAAGCTCAAAGAAATACTGCAATGCGCAATCGCACCGAAGTCCAACTCCAAAAATATTTCAAGTCCATTTCTATTCTTTCCAATATTGGAAATTGTCTGAAAGACTTCTATGCCAACATATTATGAACGTATGTGATGGGGAAGTCGGCATCCATCAAGATTTCCAGTTTTCAGTTTTAAAGTCCAACAATAAGCTTAATATGCCCCACTCAATTTTTAGTGAGTATAGTGCACAGTAGTATATTTCTTGGATTTTGAAAGAGGTATCAACTCCGTTTTGGAAAAGGCCTAATTTTCTAATAAATATCTAAAAAAAATTGTGTTCTCAAGAAAATTCTTCGTGAAACTTGAGAACTGCAACTAGGCAATCTTGTTATTGAAAGCTGGAGTCCGTCAGATCAACCGCCTCGGGTGGGAATTTCTACTAAACGACATCAGAGCCTCCGGCACTGCCCTCATGCCCCTGATCCTTTTCCTTTCTTGCTTCGGAACAGCAAGCAATTGTCTACAATCAAGCAACAGTGTAAAGAAAATCTTACAAGGAAACCTGGTGAAATCTCTAGAGCTCATGAAAGTAAGAATCTAATCTATCCCTTTTTCCCATCACGCTCAACTATATCAAATGAATTATGCGTAGTAGGTATTACACCGAGAATGAATCAGTTTCCGGATCCTGCAAATTGGTCCACCTTAAATAGAAGATCTATCTGTCCAAATTATTTGCCAGTGACTTTGACCCATTCTTGAACCCCAAAAAATACCGTACGAGTGTCCATCTGCTAGTTGGGCCCTTATCATGGATGATGTTTGAATTTCTATGCTATTGTGGGGTTGAGTAGGCAATACTGCAGAACTGCTGTTCTTGGTATAACTTCCCATAACACCTCTCACGCCAATTTATTACCAAACAATACCGCTATTAATCCAGATTACCTTCCAGATCTGCTTTTCAAAACGTCCAAGAACTTCCATCAAAAGCAAGGAAGGAACCACAGATCTTATACTACTGTTAATGAATAATAGAATATTCAATGGATAATTTTGAGAATGTCTCAATTCTAGCTTCCATCAACAAGACTAAACGTTATTTTTGAAAAGATGTTTGACGGTTGGATTGAGATTGTTTTAAAGAGATCTATCCAGGTTGGTAAGTACTTTATACCGCATTTTTGATTACCGAATATGACCCCTAAGGACATATGAATAGAAAATCTATGAAATTATATTAAGCAAATTTTTATCTTAATTATTTATTTATTCAAATTATTTATACATTTTCTACTTTGCTAATGATGTTTTTTAATGTGTGCCTTCATATGATCACCACGAATAAATCTTTTTGGGCAGTATTTACATCCAAACGGTTCCTCTCCAGTATGTGTTAGCTTATGTAGAGTGAGGTACTTGGACGAATAAAAATCTCTGTTGCAAAGATCACACGTATTTTTTTCGTGTTTTAATCTGTGAGCTCTATATTTTCTCCTATCATTAAATTGCATAGAGCAGACTTCACAGATATGACAAGGAATAGGATTTGTATGCATCCTCATATGCTTCTGCAAGTCCGTTAGTCTTCCAAATTTCTTATCACAAAAGGAACACACGTGCTCTCCTTCTCCTGCATGTTTTTGCAAATGGAATTTAAGATATTTGGCTGAGAAGAATTTTCTGGAGCATAAATGGCATTGATGGTTAGGACCAAATCCACTAATTATGTGTCGTTCTATATGCTGATCGTAGATTTGTTTATTGATGAAGCTATGCCCACACATTGTGCATTTGAAATTCTCCTCCCCCGAGTGTAATTTCACGTGAAGATTTAAATAGGCTTTTGAGGAAAAATGTTTGGAGCAAATCTCGCATTTGAAAGGTTTCTTGCTCGTCCTTTTGTGAATTTCCATATGCCTGCGGTAGTCATGAGGTCTCACAAATTTCTTATCACATAATTCACAGGCATACGGTTTTTCTCCCGTATGATTCGCCATATGATACGTTAAACATTTTCTTTCAGTGAAATTCTTGTTACACACATTACATTTGAAACGAGTATCCTTTTCTTCTGCGTGAATCTTTAAGTGCCTTCTGAGACCACTGGGATGAGCAAATCCTTTCTGACAATAGGGACATTCGTACGGCCGCTCGCCAGTATGTACATATCTGTGATGAATAAACTGCTGCTTGGTTCCAAAATCTTTTGGACAAAAATCACATTGATACTTAAAACGCACACCAATCTTTCTCTTTGGCCTATCAATATTAACAGTAAAGCCACTGGAAAATGGATTTGGGAATATTAAATTTCGTTTTCTTTTAACGAATTGATGAAATTCCCTGTGTTTGAAAAATAAGCTAAGCACCGAAAATATTAACCCGCAATCATCGCATCTTAGTTCTAAAATGGAATCCAATGTATTTAAGTCTCCTTCCCCATGAAAATTCTCTTGCATTCTTGCAAGCTATGATAAACTATCTTTTTGGGTGCGTAGAGAGAATATAACTAAAACACTAGCGCGAAAATTTGGAGGATTAAAATTGAATTCAAAAACTTTTCCGCAATACTCAGAATATTCGTTTTCATCGTACACTTTGAAGCACTTTCAACAAAAATCTCCAAGATTTTTCGTAAATTGTAAACAAATTACCGGTTCAACTAATGACAACTGACAGTTTGGATGGCTGTCAAAATTGCACTCGACTTACGAAAATGAACCGAAAAGGAATTTGACTTGTTCAAAAACGTCGTCGATATGGCCCAACCCAGACGAGAACACACAGACTTTTTCCTACGTCCAAATAATTCTCACCCGTCAAAATTACCAAAATCCTCCACTGTGTAGGGTATCTTAGAATATATAGCAAACAGGAATGACTGAATCGTGTATAAATCGTGTATACGAGCGTAATTATTTTAAGAGCAGGACATTACAATAGAAGTAGGTGAGATGCAGGACGGAACCATTGTTAAAGCTGAGTGCATGATTGTCAAATGTTCTTTTGTTTTGTGAACAGGTCTATGCCAAGGTATATAGAGACAAGGTAATCCCATTAAAATTTTGACACATCACAGCTGATAGTCTGTGACGCACTTCAGTGAATGAATAAAAAAGGAAAAGGAAATCTGACAGTGACAGTACAGAGAATTCTCTATTAAAGTTTTTCTAAAAAGTTGTTTCTTTTAAATAATTAAGAGATTTCGAAAGTTTCTAGTGTGTTTTAAATATCGAGTGCTATCGGTCAGAAGTTTAAATGCGCCCTGAAATTAATTTCGAATTTCAGTAATACAAATTGTTGTAAACATTAAAGAATTTGCTGAAATTGAAGACAATTATTTGATTTGGTGTTCGAACATTATTTGCTTTTAGGCAGACCTGCTGGTTATCGCACAAAGTGAAAACGTATATTGTTAAAGTAATTTGCAATGAAAAGTATTAAAAAATTACTGAAATATATTTTCTTAATTGAATATATGTATAACTCATCAAAATAATTTTTTTTTCATTCCATTTTTTTTATAGTTCCAAGATGAGGAAAATTATGAAAACAGGGAAAATCGTACGTATCGTAATTTGAACATGCTCTCATAGCTGGGATTGACAGGTATCCAAAAAATTGACGAAATTGAAGAAGTCTAAGATTAAGCCATTCTTAAAGATTCTAAACTATAATCACTTGATGCCTACGCGCTACACAGTTCAAGATATTACATTTTAAAAGGTGTCTGTCAAGGAGCTGAAGGATCTAGTTAAGAGGAAAGCAGAACGTTTCCAGACCAGAGTAAAATGTGAACAGAAGTACAGGGCTAGTAAAGATAAAGGGTTCTTCCAGAACGTGCGTTTCTAGGTGGTATCTCTACATAATAGCCATTTCTTAAGCTCTTATTAAATTTAATAAAGGATAATGTAAAACATGAAGTACATGTATTATTTCTGATTGAGACATTTCAGCAAACATTCCATATATCGCTACAAATAGCATGGAGTACATATTCCCTCAAGAGTATTTTATTTTTAATGCAATGGAAAAGTTTAAATTATAAAGCAATCCAAAGTACTATTCTAGGAGATTTGAACGAAAGATGTACTTGCATTGTAACAAAACAAAAGGAAGATCCTCAAAATCAACTGCAGTAAATACTTCAACCTAGGAACTTAAACAAGAGATAATTCACTGTAATCGACAAAGCGTTAATCTTGATAAGCATTTTGGAACTCGAGCAAGTCACCCCGCCCTATATACTTTTGATTTATCAACTGGAAAACTCAACACATCCGGAGGAGAGCAAAACTGAGGACTTTCCATGAGATAGGGTTGAATGAAGGGTTAAGGTTTCAATCACTCATCATCTACACATTAAAAGACAAATAAAGGTTTCTAATTAATTTTATTAAGTGCGGGGTATCAGCATAAAAGGAAATCTTGTCCAACTCATTATCTGAACATTGAATGAATGGTTGTTTCTCACCAATATCTAATTCCCTCCATAAGGCCACATTAGTTAGTCCCATGTCGGAAACTATCGCAACCACGTAGAAAGATATTTCCCGAAGACATAATTTATACATAATAAACATAAAGACATAATTCAGAACATCAGAAATATCACAACACACAAATCACGCAAAATAATTTACCAAACCAAAACAAACCTATCAAAAGCGCCAAGAATTTTGACACATTGCAGCTGATGCCCTGTGACGTACTTCAGTGAATGAAGAAAAAAGGAAAAGAAAAATTAAGAAAAATGGCGGAACATGGTTCGTGCCGGGATTACTTGTCTTCTATATACCTTGGGTCTATGCAATCTAAAATTCTTTTGCAAAATTTAACAAAAGTACGAAATCAGTTTTTTTCAAAACTATTTAATTTTTAAGTTTATTTAGTGCAAAGTTTTATAGTGCTACTAGTGTCTGTTAAAATCTTCATATCAATTAAAAAAAACAGAGATGAAGTGCTCGGTCAGTGCTTGCAAATATAAATTAGATTATAAACTAAGAAAAACATGTTTCAGGCAACTGCACTATCTAAATTATCTTTTTTGTTAATAGAAGAAAAGATTTATATAAATTAATTATGTGAATTATTTCAAAATAAAGTAGAAAAAGTACATTTTTTACACCACAAAACCTTTGTTTACTTTTTGCAAATTGACAATTTGTTTAGAATAAGGACGGCGTGTAAATGCATGTAAAACATGGACTACCAACACAACCAGAATTCGTTTCGCGAAATCTGGCTTATCACAATTCCTGTTTGCTATATATTCTAAGTGGGATGTGCCATAGGGTTGGGCCTATGTCTATGGAATGGATATTACACAGTACAGATATACAAGCTATTCTCATTACAAACCACGTTCCGCCATTTGTGTCCGAATGTATAGGAAAGTAGTATGGTACATAGAACACAAAATTCTCTCTCATCTCTCTGCCTTTTCTATAGAAATGTATATACGTTATAGGACGAAACACGTCACAGGGTATCAGCTACAATGTGTCAAAATTTTATGGGAATAGCTTGTCTTCTATATACCTTGGGATATTAAAAATTTGACAGCGAAATTTCGTCGTCGTTTTTCGTCGCTCGTCGCAATTGTGTTTAAGGCTACAGAACAGACTGATTCATAAGCATCAATTTATTTGAGTACACTGGGCGGCAGCGCCATATCTTAATTTCCCTTACATTTTACAGTTGAGTTATTGGCTTGTAATCTCTGCCGGTTTGCAATAAAATCCACATTTTTTTAATATAAAATCATTTATTTTCAGAAATTTAAATATCGTTTCATTTTGTCATGTTTTTTCATAATAGATTTAGATCTGGCATATTGGCAGCAATGGAGCGCCAGCGTTAAATTTAGGATTAGAGATGGGTCGACGACGACGCCGGCGTGGGTAATGTAATGCATTTCATACATGCAGTACTGTCTCTAAATATTTTTGACATAAAACGACGACCACGCCGACGTTGGCGTTGTTAATTACCATGTTTACATGCAGGGTTGAACCCTAGTTCAACTCGGGTTCAACTCCATGTATACGCGATTCGAGTTGAAATTAGATCGACTCGACCACGCTTGGCTGGCGTAGTCGAGTCGAATTGGTGTCCTATAAACGCGGATTGAGTAGTCGAGTTGGCAGCTTACAGTTGGAATTTATTTTATTCATTCTTTACTCGAAAGTTTTGGTATATTGTGTATTTATTGTGAGTTTATTTTGTTTATTTAAACAAAATTTATAACTTTTATAACTTCATCACAAAAAATACCATAAATAATGTTATGTTTAATTGTCACTTCAACTATAGTTGGACCCGTTCTCAACTCAATATCTCAACCCTGCGTGGTCAAAAACACGAGTCGAAAACTCAACTCAATCTCGACTCGATCTTTCAATTCTGCATGTAAACATGGTTAATGTAATCCGGCCAATAGCGCTGGGCACATCATAGATAGTAGATTAAAGGCCGTGACCGTAACCCCCGCAAGATACAAGCCATGAACAAAGTCGAAAAAAGAGAGCAGCGGGCCGGTCAGCAGACGACATCCACAGTCTTCTTGCCTTGTCTTACTGAAGGAGTTTTTCATATAAAAGTTGCTTGTATTTTGTTCAAAAGCTATAATTTCCGTAAATTTGTTCTACATGCTATATTTTTTTAATACTATTAGAAAGAAAACATGTTTGGCTGCAATTTGTTTTAACTTCATTTTGCTGTGGGAGCGACAGTTTTGGGCTTTAGGACCTGTTTAAAATAAAATTTTAGTTTTTCCTCCATGACGAGTATACAAAAAGCAGTGAGAGTGAGCTCTTACTACATGCTGTACCCGGCACGTTAAGGCCTTTTGATGTGTCGGTGCCTTCGGCGACTTCATGGCTTGTATTAAATTCCGGGGGTTACGCCGTGACACATTAAAAGCAGAAAGCAGCGACAGAAGCAGGGGCAGAAGCAGAAATTTTACATTTCTGCTTTGCCAACCACATTGAAAGCAGAAGCAGAAAACAGATACTTGTCAACTACAAATGTCAGGTGTTATAATAGGTCTGTTCGCGTACTCAGTTTTGGGACAATGCATTGCAATGAATTTGCATGAACTTACCCAATTTCCGATCCCGTACTTTCTCGTGCACACAAATTTACACGAGTTTTGCATACGTCACAGCTTCCCCTCTTGCATGAATTTACCCGAAGTTTTTAGTTACTGCACACTTCTTGCAAGGAAAGGTTGACAGCTGTCATAGGAAGTTAATTTTTTTAATTTTCTGAAAAGTTTTTAAAGCGCAATCAAAATGTCGAAATAAGATAGTTTAAACATTCAATGCTCTCATAAACTTTTCAAGACTGCAACAAGTTAAAAAAAATAAAACAATACTTATTCTCAAATGTTATGCCACACTTCTTCTTCTTGTTTTTCACGAAGTTGCATGAAAAGCGTTCCCGTACTTTTTCATGCATTTTACATTCTTCTCCCACCACACGAGTAAGTTTTTACCCAGAAAGTTTTTGCACGAGAAGTACGCGAACAAACCTAATTTTCAAGAATTTAATGTTAATTTGTTATATCTAACAAAATTAATTATTTTGTCCTCCATAGACATTTTGTTTTTCTCGCATCAATCTCTTTGACAATTTTAAAAGAAAGTACGCCAACAATGAAATACAAATTTTAGCTCTCTTTATATTGGCAGTACTAAGCAGAAGCAGAATTTTTCAGATTTGATCAACTTTCAAGTTTTGCTTCTGCTGCTGCCGCTGCCTCTGCTTTCAATTTGTTAGTGCTCGAACAGTTGCATGGTTTCAGAAAAAATTCTGCTTCTGCCGCTGCTTTCTGCTTTTAATGTGTCACGGCCTTAACATTGTTGCCATGGAAGAAGAAGAGCTGGATGTTTAACCTTATTTTATTTATATTATTAAGTTTGTTTGCAGGAAAGATGTTGATTTTACGAAAAGCAAGTCTTAAAAGTGCTCTTAATAGGTTAACACCTACTAAAAAGTTGCCATTATTATCTGTTCGACTGTGTTCTACTGAAGAAATAGCTTTAGATACAACAAATTCTAAAGGAGGATTCGCTCGAGCTTTCGATAAATACACAACGATCCCAAATTTAAAGGTTCCAGAAGATAATCCATCTTTTGCATCGCTGTTGAGAAAGTCTAACTTCATAGATGTAAGTTTTAATAAATGTTAGATAAGATTTTCCTTCGGGTACCATACCGTTATATATACAAATTAAACTCATTAAAGTAGACCCTCAATGCTACATAATAACGAGGACATCGTGCGTTCACTGCTGTGTTCAGTTGAAGCGATGTGACTAACGTTCATTAAAATCTTTAAAAGTATGAAATAGTCTGCAAATTTTGACTAAGGGGATCCTTAGGATAGGCAAATAATGGATTACGCAACGCAGATAGATGAGATATCGCCGACAAAATTCTCATACCTCGTATCTCATTTCAACAAATTAGTACAGTAGAACAAAAAATTTGTTGACTTGGCGTAGGTGTAACAAAAATCTATTCTATTCTATATTTATATATTTTTTTCAATATATCCTTCCAAATCATGAAATAGAAATGCATATGGTCTAGTACTAGACTTATCTTTCTCCATCATCAGTTATTGCTACTTTGGTAAAGCAAAAAAACGTGAATATTGTCAAAATCATACTCTTAATACTAGGGCCTGTCCGAATCCAAGTTTTCGTCTTCGCCTTGTTATTACAGACGTAACACAACAAGCTCAGCTATTATTATTATTTTTTTTTTTATTTTGGAAATGGTGTGATTTATTTATTTATTTATTTTTCATTCATTCACTTATTTAACAAGTTTAAAACACAATGTCTCTTAAATTTCTAGTCCAATTCTAGTATAATTGCAGTGCTCCCCACTCAGTCAGCAAGGCTGGTATGAGAGTTGGGAAAATCCGTCACAATTGCATTACAGCCGCTCCCAGAGACCACAAGAAAATAGTGGCCAGTGACGTCCTCAAATAGGAATTGGATAGCAAACATAAGAAAAACCAAAATATCTACAGTAAAATGCTGTGAGTTGCAGTAAATGCGAAAACTAGGTCAACAAACATTTCTTTATTTTTTTCATGAATAGTGGTAGTGCCGGAGTAGTCCTGATATCAATCGGCAGAGCATTAAAGATTTGTGCAGCCGTGGTTAACAGCCCCTGTCGTCTTCTTTCAGTTCTTTGCCTGCCTAGTGTTATATTATTCCTATTTCTCGTGAGGTGTTCATGAATATCCTGATGTTTTTCCACTACTAGATTTGACCGTATAGTCCTATTTACTATGCTGAAAATAAACTTCGCCTTTTCAATTTGAATTACTTGCTGCAAGGTAAATTGGCATGCAAACTGATAGACAAACAGAGGACTAGTATCCCACGGCAGCCGGTATAGCGCTTTTAAGGCTCTAGTCATTAATATCCTTATATCATCTTTCAAGCCTATCGTACAATGCGACCAATTTATAATGCCATAACGAATGCGCGACAAAAAGTGTGCATTGTAAATTAAGCTCGCAACATGCCTCTGCAGGTTAACATTTCTTCTAAAAATTCCAATCAATGGTGTTAGCTTTCTAACTAAGTTCCCTATATGCTGTGACCAGCATAGTTTAACCCCAATCAATAGTCTCAGATAATTAATTTTGGCGGTTCTCTGCAGATATTCCGTGCCAATTCTAAAGCAAATATTAATATCTGTTTTGTTTTACTGTTTGAATATTATATATTTGGTCTTTCTCTCATTAATCATTAACATGTTCCCAGCAATCCATTTGTTAAATACCTTTAGGTCATTATTCATCAAACGTTCAAGATCATCCGCATTTGAGGCTCTACATAAAATATTGGTGTCATCCGCATACACATGGTACTCGCCGCATAGGTCCGTGTACTGCAAGTTATTAATGTACAACAAGTACATTAGCGGTCCTAATATTGAACCCTTGGGAACACCGCATTTTGTCACTAAAGATTCACTAGTCACCCCATCGAGCCTTGTTTTAACTTCCCGCTTCATTAAATAACTACTCAATAAGTCATTAACAACGCCCCTCATTCCTACCGTGTTCAAAAAGTCCAGCATCAGACCGTGGTGAACAGTGTCAAAGGCCTTTGACAAGTCAAAAAAGATTGCACCTACATAGTTAGACCAATGACTTATAACAATGGACTGAGCGATTTGCTATTTCATGTGGCACAAAAGATATTGTGTTTCTGTATATCACCGTTATAGCACCCTTTAAAACGATTACATAAAAAACATGTAAAACTCATCTAATCTGATGAAATCTTACATTCGAAAATCGAATTAAATTAAAAAAATATATTTTCTTGTGCCCAAGTGATATTTTAATCGCTTATAAGGAATTAAACTCATTCCGACTATAATTTTCAAAAGATATTCTTAACTGGATCCTGCTTATGGGCATGAGAGACGGTGCATGGTAAACACTATCTTTACCTTATTCCTTCTGAGGTGTTTGCATCTGTAGCCAACATAAAAACATCAAATGGCATGAGCAAACGTTCCAAAGTCAGTGAGTTAGACGAAGACGAAGCTAACTTGCCCAAATTCGTTCGTTTGCTCAGCTTGATTTCACAGACAACAAACAAACATAACCTCACAATACGTTGTCTATTTAAATAAGTCCACTCGAACCTTGACTGTGATCAAGCTAACCAGATGTCAAAACTGTTATACAAAGTAGCAAAGCTCGGTGGCATAGACATGGATTCGGATAGAGATAGTCTCGATGTTACGTTACTAGCTGTAATAACAAGACAAGACTTGGATCCGGACAGGCCCTGAGTATAATGTTTCAAACACATTAGCTGTGTTCTTTTGTGTCCGCAGAACAAAAGATACACAAAAGAACGCCTCATAAATTTTCATAGAAGGTACATAAAAGAAGACAGCTTTATGGTCATGGGTCTCATACATCGTGATACTGATAGTCCAGAATTGGTATACCTGGAGCGATTTTGACACTTTGCTAAATTACTGTTGAATGTTTCATAGCACCGATATATATCTAAAAAAAAAGTACATAATCCTGTCGCATAAACTATTGTAGTCCTCCACTTTTGATTTGATATTGGTCTTTCGAGTTTTGGCCCTCACTTTTTGGGACGAGTTTCAAATCTATTGGTTCAACCCTAAGAGGTATAACTCCAAGAATTATGTCTAAGCTTGCCAGCGTTTATATGCTGTAATATTGTGATGCTTCAAAAATGAGAAATTAAAAAAAAAACTATTAAAAGGCGCCTCAAGTTCACACCCATAAGGGATGTGCACATATTTATTTTTTATTATAAAATAAAGGAATAAAGGATATCCTCACAAGAGCGTTATAGGTCTAAAAGATGCAACATCGCAAGATCCTTCAACTGCTGGAGGATATATTCCTGATAGATTCAGGCAGGGAATTCCACGGGGAGGTTCCCTGACTAAATAAACCATTGGAATCAAATCGGGTATGCCTTCGGTGTGAGATAAGCCTTGAAGCATTAAGAGAGCTCCATGAGAGCAACTCACATATGTACCTCGATAGCAGGTTCCACCTACCTTTATGAATTAAGCATAGAACTCTGAGGTCAAAGAGTTTAGTAAGGTAGCCAGACAAGAAAAGCTGCAACAACTAAGAGACATGAGAATTCCTCTTGAGAAGAAATATGTATCGCACGCAGCATTTGAGCGTTCTGTTAAGTTTGGCTATTTCGGAGGCCTGTAACTGATAAAAAGCAGTATCAGCATAGAAAATATGCGGCATGATAAGAACTGATACAAGGGACTGCCTAACGGATTGTGGCAGGTGGTGCGAGACCGCGTATAAAGAACGGAGGCCGTAGTAAATTCTTGAGCACATCTTGTTCACTTGAGGCCGCCAAGTGAGTTGGGGTCCATAAGGAGGCCAAGATTCTCGACATGACTGCTCAATAGGGGAATGATCTGGTCATAGAGACGCGGGTTTAGAAGGGTGTCAACAAGCCTAGGAACATTGGTTCGGGCAGAATATCTTATGGCTTGGGTTTTAGCAGGATTTAGGGCCAGACTATTGTTTAGACAGCAACCAGATATATTATTATAAGTTAAATTGAGCTCATCACAGTGACGGACGATCGCTTATTCTGGCAGCCTTATAAATCTGAAGGTCATTGCGTATATAGCGCTGAGGTGATGTCATTAATTTAAACGGAAAGCAGAAGCGGAACACGGATAGCACCCTGTGGAACTCTTGAGGAGAATGCCAGGGGGCTGAGCGACTACAATCACTGGAAACAACGAAAGTTGTATCAGCGAGATAGTTGGTATGAGGGAAATTGCAGAGGAGCTAAAGCAAAATGAAGTTCCGCGCCTGGCAACAAGCAGATCATGCAGAACGGAGTCAAATGCCCTACTGAGATCCAACAATATATAAATCACACTGTTGCCGTCATCACACAGTCTGCGAATATCAGTTGTGAACTTAACAAGTGCACTGGTGGAGGAATGCTTATGACGGAAGCCAGATTGATATTTGGATAGAAGGCCATAGTCTTCAATGAATTTGGATATCTGATCGCCAATTAGTACTTTGAAGACTTTGGAAATGGATGGAATAGTTATGGGGCGCCAGTCATTAGGTCCAATTGGCGATGAATCACTAATAGCGGATAGAGATTGGCAAACCAACCAAGGAAAAGAAATAGGCACATTATGTACTTATAGTGCAGTATACAATATGTTAACAAAACTAAACTAAGCGCCGCGCTCAAGATTTATGCTCTGAGCTTGTTTAAGCTCTCTGTCGTTTAAGTTGTGAAGTGACAATAAATTTGTAAATAGATTGCAGCCATTGCTTTGCATTCGAATTTATTATTTTAAACAAGTTCTCGCTGTACCCTTTTCTTTACAATTCAAATGGTTGCTTACACATATTGTTGAAGTATTGCAGAAGCTAATTTGGCCGTTCAATTAATTTCGTGCAGATGTTAGCTTGTTTTGCCTGCAAAGATAAGCTCTAGCCTACACAAAATAGCTTAAATAAGCTTAGAAGCAAGAATCTTAACGCGGCCTGGGTAGTCTGAAACTAAAACAACTAAAAATGGTAAAACAAAGAAAAAAATAATACTAAAACAAGCTTACAGGCTATACTTAGCAAGTGCAGCTAAAAAACAAATTCTCCCCTTAGTTTTCTGCACAGGTCTGTAAAATACAATGTAGTTACGGTTAAAGTTTATGGAAATGTGGAATTTACAAAGTATCCCATCCCATAAATTTACTATACATACATTTCAATGAACATTTTCTAAAATATATTGAGTTAAATTTCTTTTAAAACAATTTATGATTAGGAAAATCATTAACATTTTTTAGACCTTTGTATAATAACGAATTTTGCGTAATAACTGAATTCCATTTCTGCAACCTGACACAGTGACAGTACAAGAGAAATAATTAGCATTAGACCGGTGTTTATACTCAAATATTGCCTAATTCTTCTTAAGAAACCAATTCTCTTTGCGATTTTTCCACATATATAGTCTGTATGCTTATGAAATTTTAATTTATTATCCATTATTACACCAAGCTATTTAAATTTTGCTACATAATCAATTTTTTCATTGCCAAGGTACATATTTTCTATATATTAAAGTATTTATCATCTGCAAATAACGTCAATTGACTCTGTTTTATTACTGACTTTGTATCATTTTTGTACAGAAAAAACAATGTGACGCACCAGTACTGAACCTTGGGGAACTTCCAATTCCACATTTATTGGATCAGACATTATACCATTCAACCTCAGTTTCTGTGTTCTGTTAGAGATATATGAGTTGTACCACTTATGTCCATTATATCATGGTCTCCAAACCGTACTAACATTCAGATCCTTGCTCCCTCGATTCTTTGATCAAATGACAAGTTCCTTTATTGCCTTCCATGCGTTTCTTTGGCTTTCCATTTTATTTAATACTAGTAATTTTATGTATTCATTCTTTCACCTTTATAACGATTCTATGCATCCCTTTCATCACCGTACACTGCTTTCTTATATGCTACGATTTTTTCTCTTCTCATTCTATCTAGATCCGATAAGTACCAGCTGCATCCACAATCTCTAATAGTTTTTTTCTGCCTCATCCTTTTTACGCATGCCTTTAGCTGTTCTCCCAATTCAAACGATAGAGCCTCTACATCATCGATGTAATGTAGTGAATCAAAATTTACTTGTCTTGAAAGATCATCTCTTTGGTATATCTTAATGTATTTATAGTTTTATTGCCTTGTACACTACTTTTGATTATAATCTGTATATGTAGTTTCATGATCAGAGATTTTATTTTCATTATCTATTTTATTGTTAAGTTTATTAGTAGTTATTCCTGTCATGATCTAATCTATCAAGGATTATGAAAATCTTGATCCTTCATACTAGGTGAAAACGAATTGTTGATCAAATTTTGCGAACCGACCACAGGCCAAATACCCAGAACTGGTGATATTTGATTTTTATTGTTACACAATACACACATTTCAGATAAATAATTGAATAATTAATTTAAAATCGACCGACTTTGGCGTCCTGTTGCTAACAAAACTCAGAAAGAAAATGATCCAACATTCAGAATTTCAGCACTAAAATATAACCAGTGCCGTATGCAGATTGTCTACTGTTCATAAATTATTATTTAGTTTGCATTTTTATTGTTCTTCTGTATTGTTGTATTTTAAGTAATATGTATGATAAAAAAAGTAAACAAAATGTGTTCTTAAATAATAATTACTTTTTTATCGTCTAAAAGTTTTTTTTTTCTCTCTTCATGGAATTCTGTAGATAGGCGGTTTCTGTTATAAATAATTCAATTATTATTGTCTTCGATGTATAAGTAAAATCAATTGATTTTTGTTTCTTCCAAGCAGTTTACTTAATTTTTCCTTTATCATATACAGGGTGTTTCCCCTTAGGAGGTCCATAGAGCGGGAGGTGATAGTACTCACCTAGACGAACCAAAAATTGTATGGCAGGGGGGGGGGGGCAATATGAACCGTTTAGGAGTTACAGGGTGATTCATAAAAAAAGCTAGGTTTTCACAAAACACCCTGTATATTAAAAACTACAGGGCGTATGGTCACAGTTAAGGGCTCACTGTATGCAGAACTTCATGGCCTTTCCAACGATAGCTGAACCAGCCCTTTAAGAGTTATTAGCTCTAAACCTATTCTCAAACTTATTTTCAAACCTATTCTCAACGATAATTTGTTCCCTTAGCACGTCATTTTAAAAAATATCGTTTTTTTTCGGTGTGACCTGAATAGGTTATGAGTTAATAACTGTTTAACGGCTACAGTTAACACATAGGATGTAATAGGTCAACTTAAAGAGGAGAGTCTGCAGTTTACAGTTTTAATAAAAAAAAGTTATGTTAACGACCTTTTTGCAAAAATAATAGAGGTCAAAGTAAAAAAAAGGGAAAGAAAATCCGAAATTTTTAGTTTAGACATTCATAACTTCTGAGGGGAGAGGGGTACGGGGCTGGTTGAGCTGTCGTTGGAAAGGCCATGAAGTTCTGCATACAGTAAGCCCTTAATTGTGACCATACGCCCAATAGTTTTTAATATACAGGGTGTTTTGTGAAAACCTAGCTTTTTTTATGAAACACCCTGTAACTCCTAAACGGTTGATATTGCCCCCCCCCCCCCCCTGCCATACAATTTTTGGTACGTCTAGGTGAGTACTATCACTTCCCGCTCTTCCTAAGGGGAAACACCCTGTATACATACAGTATAATCCATAATATAAATAGTAAATAGAAATATATAAAATAGTACTTCAATGAAAAAAAATAATAATAAATAAATAAATTTAGAAAATAGTTTTTACTAAGATCTTTTAACTGTAATTTTTGCAATAAATTATTAATCTTTCAAGCTAGGTGATGCTGAAGGTAAAGTTGTAAATGGAAAAATCTTTCATGTCGTCGGTGATGACTTATATATAGATTTCGGTTGGAAGTTTCATTGTGTATGTCAGCGGCCTTTACGAAGTGGGAGGTATGGACATATAATCTTGCAATTGTTAAATACTAACTATTTTTGTTTGTTTTTGTTTTTGCAGCGATTATGTGAGAGGAGCAAAAGTCCGGCTGAGAATAAAAGATTTAGAGCTATCGACGAGGTTCCTAGGATCATCTAAAGACCTTACAATTTTAGAAGCCGATTGCCACCTAATAGGGTTAATTTCTTCTCCAACACGGTCCATGAAGTTACAAAAGCCAGTAAATACTGTTGAAAGTAGTTAAGTATAGTTAAATAAAACTTTTCATAAATTGTATGTCTTTCTGACTTTAAATTATACGTTAGTTATACATAATATAACAATATCGTGATTTAAATTTGTTGTTTAAAAGTCATATGTTGAGAAATACTAGGCAAATTTGTTGTTTAAAAGCCATATGTTGAGAAATACTAGGCAAGCTAACTGTAAAGATCCAATTTTTTCCGTTTATAATTTTCTCTAATATGCAAGTTAGTAATCATAAAGGAGGTGGTGATTGTGGTGTAGTATTCTGACTGAAATAATCGGAATGTTACAAAAGATTACATGTCAACGCTAATTAAACGTAAAGCATCAATTATTTTTTTTTCTTTTGTTTAACCCAAATTTCAACGCATTATTGAACTTTTAAAATTTATTTGGTGCATGAGATTCGATAAGATTTGTGTAGTCCTTACGACTCTTACGATAATATCATATGCTATCGTAAAGAGTAAATTAATTAGAAAAAATTAGAATCGGTCTAAGGTGAATTTTCTGGATACCGCAAACTACATAGATGAATGACGGTACATACAGTGGCGTGCAAAAGTTTCCGGCCACATATTTGCTATTTCCCACATCTAATGATAAAACTAAATAATACTACTACTGATAGTAAATCAATATCCTTATTAAATAATATTTAGCTATTTATATAAAATGTCGAAAATTTCTCAATACTTTAGAAGAAGTCAAACTTTACTTTTGTCAATAGTGTCAATTAATCGATAAATTTCAGTTACGTTGTAAGTACTCTCGAAAGATGGGTCAGAATATCTCAATTGATACGCGGAACCGCATAATATAACTGTCAAAGGAAGGAAAGAGATCAAGAGAAATTGCAGCTTTGTTTTCTATTGGAATCACATGTATATTACTGTTAATAATACAGGTGAGCATTTTGTTGTTGATGTTTCTAAGCATGTTTTAAAAAAGCGTCTGTATAATATTTAATTTTTTGTTCTATTTGATTTTCTTTTAAATTTTGTTTTTTGTTCTATGTCGGATTGCATGTATTTTCATCAGGTTTGGTTTGTTTAGTTTAACATACTAATACTAGCACCAACTAAGTGATGAAAAGCATGTATTGTTGACCGTTTATTTAATTTATTGAACGTGTGACTACTGCGAGCTTGTGTTAAGCTTGTTCTGATAGTCAATAAGATATACGGTGATAAAAAATGATCAGGCTGAAAAAACAGCAATCCGGGTGTACCGAATTATCAAAAGGAAGTTGTCAATTGACATGTAGAAACGGCAATTGATATCACTCGTGAACGCATAAATCAGTCGTGGTCCTGTTACCAGACGACTGCATGATGTAACAACCGTTGGACGTTTTGGAGCTAAAAGGCCGCTGATAAGCAAACAAAATTAGAAGGCCGGCTTAGGATTCGTTCACGAACATCAGACGTATACTGTTGATGACTGGAAGAAGGTTGTTTTCGGACGGAAGCAAATTTAATTTGTGTGGAAATGTGCGGTAGACGCTACGTGCGGCGTCCAATTGGTAGTAGAATGGACTCAAGATACGAAATACTAGCAGTTAAACACAGGGGTGGAAGGGGGGTGTAATCATTTGGGGCAGGCATTTTTTCAGCACAAGTCGTAGGACTTCTAGTGCAAATTAGCGGCGCTATAGATAATCGTTCGTATAAAGAAATCTTAGAAAACACCTACTGTCCTATGGCCAAGATAAATTGCAGGAAGGTTGGACCTTCCAGCGCGACAACGACCCCAAACATCTAAATTAAATAGTTAAGGTATAGCTTTGAAAAAAAAAGAATTCGCATTTTAAAGTGGCCGGCTCGATCTCCGGATATTAATCCGATTAAGCATTTATGCGAGGGGCTTGCACGTCGAGCTGGCATGGGAAAACACTCGAATAAAACGATTTGATGGAACATCTAAAGGAGAATGCGAACAAGTTCCACAAGATTGCATTGATCGGCTGATTGCGTTAATACCACGACGGTGTGATGCCGTAATAACAGCAAAAGGGATAGCCATCAAATACTAATTTGTGTGATTGTTCTGAAAATAGTGCATTAGTGCTTCTTTCCTTTAAGCTAGAATTAAAAGATTTAATTTGGTACATTTAAATTTTGGCCGAAAAGTTTTGAAATTGAAGTTTTAAGTATCTTTATAAATAAATGTGTTTATTAATGCTAAAAGAATTAATTTAATGTAGCTTTATTTCACTCCTTCTCTGCCCAACATGGTTATTCATCGGTGTTAATTTTTTTTTTATATAGCGAAATTGACTTTGGGTGGAAACTTGGCACGCCACTGTATATAAACTAGAGCTGAAAATTGGATCCGGATTAGCTAATATCCGGATACCCGAACTGAAAACTATCCGATTCCTGAAATCCGGATCCGAACTATCAGGGTCCCGACTAAGCAAAAGAGGGTCAACATTTCATCCAGATTGCAGTTGGGAAAATATAAATTTCGTAATATTTGGAGGAAATGATGAAACTTTTTTGCTTAGTCTGGATCCGGATTTTAGGAATCAGATTCTAATTATTCCGGATAATCCGGATAGAAAATTATCCAGATACTTTCAGCTCTAATATAACGTGCGTTTATTTGATTGTTAATAATATACCAGTACTACGTGCAAAATCAACCCAACGAGAGTTGTCCAATTAATCCACTTGTGGACTCACATCTACAATTTTTATCAAATATCCCAACATTCCACCCATACAAAATGTTAGCTCTTTTAAGTGAATGAGTACGTTTAGAGACCAGAGCTATTTAGGACTAGGTTTATGTAAGACAATTTACGTAGTACCAAATATATAACATATAACTTAACAAGAAGCGGTCGGGAAGTAACATGGGAAGAAGCAAAGATTTGAGACTGAAAATATATCTCTTCTCCGCCAGCCATGCATAGTTTTATGTTTCACATGTTGCCTGAAGTTGAAGTGACGAGCCGGTTTTTCTATTTATTTAGGTACTCGAAAATTTTTCATAAGAGCTTTTGCACAACATATTTTGGCTACCTACATTTCTTGAAAATGCTAAGCCTGAGTACACGAATCAATGCAATGACTGACTGGTACCCCCGTTCACATGAAGCGGACTGGAGTGGATTAGCGTACTTCGGAGTGAGATAATTCGCCATATGAACACTAACCGGACTGGAATTACTTGCACTGGCGTTAGTTTGGTAGTGGAGTGGAATTAATTACATGTGAACACTTAAGTGGATCGAAATGGATTGACGTTTTCATATTTTTCGGTAAACTTTCATCCTTCACTTCGAACTCTTTCGTGCTTTCATACAGTATTTTAGAAATTGTAAAATTGCAGAGGTAAAAGAAACAAAGATAACACGCAATGCAATGCATGGGCATGATGTGGAGTGCAGGCGCTGGTTCTGGTACTGGTGCTTTGACGACCCGCCACTCGCCACTGCGGTGAGTTGGAGGTCGTCAAAAAGCAGTTTTCGTAAAATTTGTGAGAGCGGGCCGTAATATTACAACCCGCATATAAAACTTTTCAATATATGGGATGCCTATTCTTTCTGTTACATGTTCTTTGTACTAATCCGGCTGCTGTTTAGCAGGAAACTAATGGAGTCGGCATGGTGTATAAAATGTGTGTACAAGACCGTAACCAAAACCTTCGAGGAATACTTCCCAAGCCATTAAACAGAAATCTATGTGTGCGTGCGAGTCCGTTCTAAAATGTTCTATATTGATACTTACGGAAACGTGCCAAACATTGTCTAAGCTACTATTCATGCAGGAAAATAGTCTACCAGTAATTCTAAGCTTGGTTCCTTACTTTCCCAAAGTCTACACGTACTATATACCTTACTTAACAAAATAATAAAATACGCTCGATAGCTCTCAGCTGAGTAATAGTTGCAATAGTGTCTGTGCGGCCAGAGTCCGAATCTGTAGGCAGACTGAATCGATTTCATCAGACCACGGCACAGCGACATATATTTTTTTTTTAAAGGCGGGGACGAGAGATCCCAAGCACGGAGGCCAGAGCGGCTCATTGTGCTGCTCTGTCCATTCACAAAAACCTTCCTGTCTTCTTAATGAAACGCATCAGATCTTGGTGAGAAAGGTTTTCTACGGTCCTCTACGGATTGGAGGGCCTGCTCCAGGCGAAGGCCGGACGTGTTCGGTTTTCTCAAGCTTCCAGGCAGGACAGACACTCAGAGCTGTCAATAACTACCATCCTTGTTAAATGAGCGTGAAGCGAGCTGTGGCCAGTGATGATGCCAACCAGAGTTCTATATTGTTTCCTTCCGAGCCCCATCAGAAAATCAGTTTTGTGCACCTGCAAGTACTCAGGTTCTCCCATCTCTGCTGATGCTTTCTATGAACATCCGCTTTGATGAGAGACCCGACACTCGAGGTGGCAATGACTACGGCGGTCGGTCCGAGGAATGGAGAATCAGAGCCAATTGACAAATAATAATTAATTATAAATCGGTGTGCAATTGTACGAAATAAAGGGTTTTCACAGCCTGTCCAATATTTGTGCCATTTTTGAAGCAAGAACGCTCAGTCCATTCTTATTATATGTCAGTGTCTCCGCCTAAACGTGCCCAGTTTGATATTTCTACCAAGCCGAATGGCATGGGAAGTGGAACAAATTGTTTTTAGCTTTTTTTTTCTTGGAGAAATAGTTTTGATCTTAGAATATATCTATTGGGTTAGTTAAAACTGTTGAAAGAGAAAGTATAATCTCTTTATAGAAGCATCCTACTCGCTTGACAATTTTGACAGAGCTGGGCTACTGTATGATTTATACTGTGGTATTGGTATATGCTGCAGCTAAGAAAAATTCGGATCAAAAATTTCATGGCCGGAGCTAAGTTGCTTGCAGTAGTATTGGCACAGTATGTTCATACCGTAGCCCAGCTCTGTCAAAACTCTCAAGCGAGTAGGATGCTTCTACAAAGAGACTATACTTTCTCTTTCAATAGTTTTAACTAACACACTAGTCAATTTCTAATCCAAAGGTTCCAATGTAAATCTAAAGTGGAAGAAACAGAACTTACAGCATGCACAAACTTGTACCAGAGGAAGAGGGACAAAATGACACTCAAAACTATTTCTGTAAGAAAAAAAAAGCTACAAGCAATTTGTTCTACCATTCTGCCATTCGGCTTGGTAGAACTATCAAACTGTCACAAACATTACTACAGCCATTTTGCCAGTCACTGTCCATGGAACGAACACCACTTTTCAATCAAACAGCTGTTTGGGAATGGAGCAATACATTTGCAGACTGGTGCTGAGATGTGTACTTACATAAAACTAATACTTCTCCCAACCATTGTGCAACTATAGCTACTGTTGAATGAAACAAGTAATTTCATATACTTTCGTCAATTGCATGAATGAGGGAAAAGAACGTGCCTATGCATTATTGCAGTGCAACTGAGATAACGAGTTAAAAACAAAAATCGAGAGAACATAGGATTACCCGAACGACAAGATCTTATAAAATTCTTCAAAATCCTAGCAAACTATTCATAATAATATACACCGGATCACACTACCTCCCATTTTAAAGAAAAAGATAACTTCGCTTTGGCCCAAATGCTGAAAGATGTAAAATTCCTCTTTGTCCGTACTCCCGATCGAAAGTTGGTAGTACTGGACTTTTTCATACCCCCGTATACTTCTCATCGGTAAAAACTCTAAAAACTTTCTCGTGTGGGCTTTGGGAATACCTCTCATCAACGAAAGTTTGAGTATGCTGCAGCGTGTAAGCCTTAGCATTGGCATGGCACCAAGAGTTACGGTCCTTCTTTAGTCCTTGTATGGAAGGAAGAAGAAGACGTTTTCAAAAACTGTCAAAATTTTTCGACTCGACGGAGATTTTTTTTTTCTGATAACGACAGCAATTATTAGCACGGAGCAAAAGTGTTCAAATTATAAGAAAAATGACAGAAGAGACTGAAGCAGCTCGAAAAACTGAAAAGCTACATTCGAAATCTAGAGACAAACCTAATAAGAAAGATAAGGCAAAACCCTTAACAAAGGTACTTCAAAAACATTGTAAATCGAAATTTCACTACATTTGTTAATTATAGGTGGTTATTCGGCGCTTGCCGCCTACTATGTCGGAGGAAGATTTCTTGAAGCAAATAGAACCTTTGCCAGATAATGAGTTTTATTATTACGTACCAGCTGATTGGTCTCTTGGATACGATGCTACCTGCCGAGCATATATTAACTTCACGTATCCAAATGATATATTCCTTTTTAAGGACAGATTTGATGGGTATGTATTTGTTGATAATAAGGGGGCAGAATACCCTGCTGTGGTAGAATTTGCTCCTTTTCAAGGGCTACCGAGAAATAAGTCCAGAAAACGAGATCCAAAATGTAATACCATCGAAACTGATCCACACTATTTAAGCTTTCTCGAAAGCTTGAAAGAAGAGGAAAATGCTGGCGGGAAATCAGAAATAAAACTAGAATTTTCTTTACAATCTAAGGAAGGTTTGTCAAACAAAACAGTGTTGTCCTGGTTGTTATATAATTTTCTTCTATAGATAAAAAGATAACATCCACACCACTTTTGCAGTACTTAGCAAATAAAAAGCAAGAGCGCCGGGATGAAAGAAAGCGAAAAATAGAAGAAAAACGTCGTCAAAGAGAGGAAGAGAGGCAAAGAAAAAGGAATCAAGTAACAAAAACTATTCCTCCTATCAAAGAGGAAGAGTCAAAGGTAGTTTTATGAAGTTACATTTTCTAAAATTTCTAATTCAAAAGATTTTATTGGATTTATGATCCCACAAGTGGATATCATACGGCCTTTACGTTTGATATTATTGCCATTATAACAATAGTAGTTTGGAAAATTGCTATTGACTACCTCTAATTGATCTTTTGTGAATACCTAATAGTTCTTGCTTATTTTGTACACTCAAAATCGGCATTTTCAATAGCCTTCAAATTTTCAATGGGCCTATTTCAACCTTTGTTAACGAGTGTTAGACATTCACAAATATTTTCAGGTTTCTTCGGTCCAGATAAAAAGCTAGTTAAGAGAGTGTTCTGGCTTGATTTATTTATTAATACATTGTTCGCTTAAACATAGCACTAATATAAGCCTACGTCTAGAAACTAACAATGTTTTTAGGCCCACGGCTACAAGGCCATCTGGGCTTGATGTTGTGGTTAACTGATGTACGAGTATTTCTCTGCGTTTTGGACTGATTTTAAATCAAAACAAATCAGAAAATCATTTATTTATGTACTTACCCCTGCTAAAGCTACGTCAAGCTTTGGCAACAACGAAAATAAAGAGTCTGATAATAGAAGAACAGTATAATCTCTATAGAGGTGATAGAGAAAGGATCGTTAGAAATATTTGATTTCTCATATATCTCATTACGATCTGGCACAAATTTTTCTTTTGAAAAAAGGCTTGCATAAATACTTGGCTTTTACATATTAAAACGAAATGATCATTTATTTATGCATACTTACAACAAAAAAACATTTTTTTATTTTATTTAAAAATGTCAAAATTTTAATACGCGAGATTTAAAAGATTATCGTGTGCAAGATTAGCTTGTAATCGTACCTGACCGTTGGTAAACTCATCTTATTCTCTTAGCTATCTTTCCTGGTTTCGCAATAATTCCAAGGTGGAATAGAAAATAGTTTGGATTTTTTTATGATTCTATATTAAATTATTAAATACAAGAAAAAAGTAATCTCGTCCAGCTTTTGAGGCTGAGACCTTTTGATTTCCGGCGACTGCTTTTATCATTGAGTTAACGAGACATGCATTTTACTCTTTTTTTCGCAATTTTCTACTAAGCAACAAATGCTTTCAGCTGCCATTAACCAATAACTATAAAAGTGCATTAACTTTCAATTGCGATTATTATTTGTTTGCCTTTTTCTCTTGTATTTAATAATAAATTTTGAATCGTAAAAATCAATCCGATTTTTTTTCTATCGATGATTGATTAATAAAATTTTGGGCGCTAGTCCCGTGTGGGACAACATATAGGATTCCAAGATGCTTGTAATTCTATGTCGGCCACCGTTTTTGACAATTAGCAGATACTAGGGATACTTTTCCCAAGAAACTTCGGTTAAAATTTGCTTTGATATGTTTTGATAGGTGTGGAGATTTCCAACATCACACCATAGGTTAATGTTAGAGAAAATTTCCATCCTGTTGCCAGAACTCAATAAATTTCTGATTAAACAGCTCCGAATTTCACAAATTTTTGATTAGATTAAATTAGATTATTTGTTTATTTAGCGTCAGCTGCCTCTGATATAATAAAATTTCTACAATTCATATAATTCAGTTTGAGAGTTTTGTTTAATATGCTCTATGAGAGCTCGTTTAAATAATTTTATATTTCTTATATTTCTAACTTCACTTGACAATGCATTAAAGTATTTAAAGCCATTATAAACAATTGAATTTTGAGTGCTGCTGTTTCTTAAATTTGGAAGTCTTAGCTGATCATCGCCTACATAATTTACACATGCACTCAAATTCGCAGGGACAAGACCATTATTAATTTTAAATGCACATTCATAAATATTCTTTGTTCATTTAACCATTTTTGTGTATTTAACATATATTCTACACTGGTATATCTAATACATTGCGAAGTATCACTTAATCCTAAACTTAACATCTTCATGTATATCTACATTGAAGCTTATGCTTTTAATTTTTTCTATGTTTAATTTTAAACGGTCTCCTTTCAGCGATGCGCTTAAGCTATTTAAGTCTTCTTGAATTAATTGTATTGACATTTCCATCTAGTTTGCAATATTTTACAACTGTTTTTATATCATTTATGTTTCATTATAAATGACAGATTTCCCAATATAGATCCTTGTGGGACGCCCAACTTGACTTCTATAAGTTCAGAAACTTGTGCATTAACTCTTTTCTCTGCAGTTTGTTCATCAAGTAATCCTCGCACCACCGCAATTCCATACCTTTTACGCCATATTTAAACAATTTCTTTAACCGGTCCACCGTCTCAAATGCTCTTTTCCTATCCAAGAAAACAACTATAACCCTGTGCTTATATATTCAACACCATGTTAATTGGTGATTTACATGAATGATTCCTTTGGAAGCCTGATTGGTTGCTGATCAGCATATTATTCTTATCTAGGTACTTTTCCAATTGCTGATAGACGCATTTCTCCAATATCTTTTCTCCAGTTAACATCGAATTAATTGGTCTAAAATTTGCCACAATCATTTCTTATCGGAGTTATCAGAGATTCTTTCCACACTGTTGGAAATTTACCGAATGTCAATGATTTATTGATAATTGCAATCAAAGATGGTGCAATTTTAGAAAATGAAAGATCATTCTTCCATTTACAAGTTTGTCGTCTCTTTTATTGTTCATTTTGTATATGATATTTCGCAAGTCCTCCAATTGCAAGTATTTGAAAGTAAATACTGTATTGATACCTGTGATTTGATCACCAAAAGAAATATGTGAATGGATCCATGAAATTTTTCTACGCTCTGGATACAACATTTGTTGAATTCATTTGTAATGTCAAGTCGTTTTCTATAAGCTTAGTATTAAAGTAATCCTTTCGTTTCCTTTATTTAAAATTAGCTTCCTCACAGTTTTCCACATAGAACTTTGATTGCAGCAGGTATATAATTTAATCTTCTGAACCAATTTATTTTTAGTTTGCTCCAATCTGTCTCTGAATTTGTTATTAGCGCACGACTTCTTTTTTGCATTTTTTTTTAAATGTTATTATGAATCAGATAATTTCCACGTATCGCAATTCCTTAGATGACAAAAAACAATTTATCACGTGATCTAATTCTGTTTGGAAACTAAACTATCAACATTAATATCTGTTATTTCATAATCTAAGTAATTCATATTAAATTCATTATGGAAACTTTCTCTTAAATACTTCAAAGCACGCTTTTCGTTTTTTGAATTGCTATATATAATATTATTACCGATTACAATACTAGTTTCATTATCTGTAATATTTAAATTGTCATCTGTCTTCCCGATAAAAATGCTATTATCACCAGGTCAATTAACGTTCTTGAGTTCCCGTTTATCCTAGTTGGTTCAGTTACTATCGCATTTTAATCTCTTCTATAGATGTTAATTAAATCTAAGTAGTTACTATTAAAATGTCCCAACACAAGCAAGAAATCTTTCTAGCACTCACTCAAGTCACCAACCATTCACTAATGGTGAATTCTTTTCACTTGAACTGAACCGTAACTCGTTCGGTTCCTGAACCTAAAGTGTTTTCTTCACCAAACTGATACACAGAACTGGTTCCGAACATATGTTTCTTTCACGCGGCTTTATATTCAGTTTCTGCACCGATTTTAAACTTTCTTGTTCGATGAAAATTTGTGGTTACCGTTCGGAACAAAACGTCAAATCAAAATTATTTGTGATCAAAGTGTGGATGTATGGATATTTTGTTAAAGTGCAATTATTTTATTAAAGTGGTTTATTTTTTTATTAAAATCATAAAGGACGAACATTTTCGGGTATTCTAATTTCTTGCATCCTTTCAATTTGTCCCCTTTCGGGACAGGGCTAAGTTCGGTGTAGATCTGACAGTTTCTGGTTAGTGCCTGTTCGGTTTTGTTGAAAAAAGAATTCACCATAACTTTATCAGAAAAGCGCCTATATTGTGCTCTTGGAGATTTGTATACGGCTAAAATTATTATGGAATATTTAACAAAACTTATTTTTACAGTCAGACACCATAATTCACTTGATTCGAAATTTTGAAATTGTAAATTCTTATTTAAATATAAAATAACCACACCTGTATGCCTTGAATTACTATCGCTTTTAACGCTAACTCCGTTTGATTTGTACTCTCTTTAATTTCCCTTTTTCTCAACAAATGCCACTCACTGATCACATGATCATCATTGTCTATACACATTGTCAATAATAATAAACTTGAAAAAGTCGCTGAACTCCCCGAACTCTGAAATGTATATTTTCAGAAACGTAAAAATCAGTCTATGTAGATGTAAGAAAATATCCGTATAAATTGTATTTTGCAATTTGTTCCTTCGAGCTATTAAGAATTTCATTGGGAAAAATTTATATTTTTATACCCTAGATGAAATCATAAGTTATACTAAGTTTGTCATTCCGTTTGTAACACACAGAAATAATGCTAGTAGAGAAAAATGGGTTGGATACCCACTCATAATATTATTTTGATTTTTGTATGTCTGTCTGTCCGTCCGATAACTTGAGAACGCGTTTACTTAGGAAGGTCAAATTTTGCACACGGGCTTCTTAAAAAAAAAGTAAATTATGGTTCGAAAATGGGACAAATCGGGTAACTCCTTCGTTGGGTTGCCATACCGAAATTTCGTTTTTACTATATATTTGGACAGTACCTGACAACGTGTTGATGTAGAGAGCTTGTACATAGTGTTTTCATAAAAATTGTAAATATAATTTCCAAAATGGACTAAATCGGGCAACCCCTTCTTGGTATTGCCATATACAAATTTAGGAATTTTACGTATACTATGAAAACGATCAGTCCTATACGGTTTTAATGTACTGAAAGGTTCTTCAGAATATGATATCCTATAAAATTGGTTATAATCATTTTTTCTGTCCGACGAACCGTTATAGAAATATATACGAAAAACCAGTTCAAAAATCTAGGAACTGGTATTTGATTGATTCTAGCTTTTTCACTTGTTTTCTTCATATTAATAAACTTAAAAAAGATACGTGGGTCAGCGCGGTCTACCGTCTTGGATTAAAGGTACAAAAAATTGTTTTTTTTTCAAAATAATTCCACAACGTTCCCATATAAATTTGAAGAAGACTAAATGTCAAATATTTTTTGTAAGTCTGATGTGAACAAGTTACAGCGGCGGAGACGTAAACATTCATCTAAAAAATCGTCCAACTGGCTTTCCTCATTTTAACAAATAATTCGTAGCAAGTCATTACATAATGATGGTAGTTCTGTAAATTCAAAGTCAACTCATTTCCACACCACCACGAGGTAGAGTAAACGGCGTGTTTTTTAAATTGTGTTATCCCCCAGTAGGCCTCCTAATCCACAGATGCTCTTTTTTCTTCCTTTCTTTTTGATGGTCCGGGTCGGTTGATGTTGGTACCATCATAATCGTCTTCGTTAGTGTTATCATCTAACCCATTTTTCACATTGAACTGGGCCTCAATCCATGTCATTGCTTCATCTTCGTCGTCGCTCCCGATGCAATTGCATGAAATGACATTTAATTAGGTATCTGGGGGAGGTTTATCTGACATTAGTACTGGAGTGAGCCCATTGATACCAAGCTTCCAGCCGGATGGATTTTTTTTTATTCCACATCATTTTTGGACTTGGTGGCAGCGGACGTCTTCCAAGGTTCCTCTTCCATGTTGCCACCATACAAATTGTTTTTTGTTACGCGCTCTTTTACTTGCCGGCGGATAGGACAGCCGTGTTACAGAAACCCAGTGCACTGGTGTATAATGCTCTGGTGAAACACCAGAACATCCGAACTCTTAAACTGCTTGTAGTAGAACACTTGACACAAAATCCTGCTCTTGATCTAATTGACTGCCTTCACCTTTAAGCTGTAAATCATACTAATTTCACTTCTCGAATATTAAGTAAAAACGCGTCCACTTCTCAAACAGTAATAATTTTATTTCTCTTAAGCGCTACATTTGTGCTTCACTCGACATAAATTTGATAAAAAACACGAACACAAACTAGTTTGTAGAAACATTTCTTTCTCACTCAACGTGAAGGACAACCAGAAGACACGTGCTTTTTCGAGCATGCAATCAGTAGTGTCTCTGAAATGTGGTGCAACGATTCAACATTCCTGCCAAGTTTCCCTACTGCCAATAATCTTAAAGTGTAATTTATCTCATAAAATCTAAAATATTTGACATTTTTTAAATAACATTTATCAACTCACTAACCCTTGACTAAATAACATTTTGCGTCCAGAATCTGCTGTAACACGGTGAATGTGGGAATTTGGGAGATGATAATTTTCGTTTTCTCCGATTAAAACTCCAAATTCTCCATTCGCAAATCACTAATATGTTTGGAGAATTAGGAAAAACTTGAGAAGTGTGAAAAAGTGCGAATCACCAGGTACGATAAAGGGTATCAGTTTTTGGTGTAGAGGGTTGGCTTATTTTTATATTCAAGGTGATACATGGTTCTATTACCCATCGACGTCGAGACAAATTAAAATTTTTTCTAGTAGGGTAGTTTTTGAGGGATGTAGGGGGTAGGCTCTTTTTTTATAATAGTTTTTCTGGAATAACTAGAGAATGGAGATGAGGAGAGAAATGTCTGTCGTATAAAAAAAAAATTAGAGCTCGGACAAATATGACAGAGGAGAGAAGTTGGGCGGGGAGGAGTTTTTACCACCCAAAAACGGCTTCTTTACACGTGGGTCATATACAACCCAGTTCCTGTATTTTGTATTTATTTAGTCTATCTTTCTATCTTTCACATCCATGAACATTTTTCTCATAGCAAAAGAAATTTCCACGACTTACCAGTTCTTAAAAAGAACTGATTCACTTCTTTTGCAGTTATCTCAGAAACCATTTATCGACCTCAAAAACTAATTACATATCTAATGAGGGGACAAAATGTAGATGCGATTTCATCCTCCTTAACGTGCATATTTCAAACTTTTATAAGCATCTGGAAGACAACCAAATTGACTATTTGTCGGGTGATTAAAATTTTTTAGCGAGTTTCTTGGGTCACCAAAATTCATATATCTCTGTAAGTATTGGATGGATATTCATAATTTGTTTTTTTTTAATATAGCCAGGATATGTGGTTAATTCATAATTTAATTTGAAAATTCCTAGGTACCTTGGTACTTTCACGAAACACAACAAAAACAGACAATACTGTTTTGATTTTTCTTTTAAACGCTTTAGCATAATGTTTTACATATTTCATGGGAACATTTCAATTTTCTATGTTTAACCGTTATATGGATTTTGATGTGAAATAAATTTTTCCAGATTTTTCAGTTACTTCACGTACTTATACATTAAAGTGCGATAATCTTCTAAACTATTTACCACAAAGAAAAGAAAATTACCCCACAAGTTTCATTGCAAAATAAGAAATGCTACAACTCAGATTAAATCTTAAAAGTTTGGGCATGAGTTGCAGTTAGACAATTGTGATTATAGTTATGGATGCCCAAACTTTTAAGATTTAATCTGAAAGTTGTTTATTTTAAAAGTTTTTTTAATATATATTTTACATATTCTGTGCTGTAGCACAGAAGATCTAATAACTTACAAAGACTGGTCATGTGTAACAAAAACTTAATAACGCCCCGCTGGAATATAATATCGACGCGATGCTCCGAATCAACGTAATCACAGTCTCCAACGACTTGTCCAATATAAAAACGACGATGCCTCGATTTTATGTAGGCTTAATTTTTCTACCCTAGATGAAATCTCTTAGGGTATACTAAATACTAAGTTTGTCATTCCGTTTGTAACGCATAGAAACAATTCTATTGGAACAAAATGATTGAACACTCACGGATAATATTACAACTTCTTTCGATTTACTAATTGCTATTAATTTTTAGTTTTGAATAATACATAAGTACTTCTTTGTCTATAGTGTAGATCAGCAAGCGTATATCAATAAGTTTAGTATATACATATGTTTGAACTATTTTTATAAACAAGTATTAAAATAACGCTTTTCATCCGAATAATTGAGTGGGGTTATTATTTACACATAAGCAAAAGAGAAAAGAGGTAGAACGAAAATAATTAACTCGAAATTTCATCACATAAAAGATTTGATTTAACTCGATACAATTTCGATTTTATTTATCTTTAAAGTTAAATTTTTTGTTAATTATAGGTAAGCATTTCTTCAAAAGGAAAAGAGAAAGATAGACAAGAAGATTCTAAAAGAGATTCTAAAGCAAAACGTCGAGCAGTACGTGATTTGAAAAGAAAGATGGAACGAGAAAAAAGAAATGCTCTAGACAAAAATTCTGAAGATGGAAATCATGAAAAATCTGTAGAGAAATCTGATAGCAGAGAAAAGTTCGCTGAGAAAGAAGACGAAAAGAAAAAGGAAGTCAAAAAATATAGTCAGACGAGGAAATCCAGAAATGAAATAAGGAAAGGCGATATAAGTAATAACAGTGCAACAGACAACAAAGAGCCACCGAATATTTCAAAAGAAAAGGCTACAGAAGAACTTAAGGAAAAAGTCGACGATTCCGAAGAGATAAGTGAAAGCGTAAAAGAATTTATAAAAAGTGTAGCTAAAATTAAAGAATTTATTCCGCGGAGTAGAACAATCGTGACAAATGCAGATTTAGAAAGTTCAATTAAAGCTGCATCAACAGTCAAAAACGTTGATATGGGTGAAGTTCGAGAAAAACTAGAGCAAATTGCACATGCTGAAGAAGAAAGTCATTTTGCAGATAAAATTCAACACAAGACTGAAGAGCTGAGGCCAAAATCTTTGAGTCAAGATAATTCTCCAGATAGCGGTGGGGCTAGAGATTCCAGTTGCAGTGGAACTGACCGAAATGAAAAGGAAGGAAGGAAGGATAAGGACAATAGGCATGCACAAAATATACAAAGAATTCGAAACAAGGTATGTTCTATGCAATATAATTTACTATAATATTTAAAGTAATATTTTTAATAGGATCGACCTTCAATTCAAATATATCAACCTGGAAAATTGCGACAGAAAAAAGATGACTTCAAAGACGGTAGATCGAGTGCTGAACTAAAAGATTACAAAAGTAATCCTACATCAGACTGTGAGAGCATTAAAAAGGAAAAAGAAGATATGGACGGTGTGAGGAGAAAAGTAAGTAGGTACTCTGAGCGACGATCAAGTCGAGCTAAGGAGAAATCTGTAAGAGATGAAAAACAGGAATCGCATTGTAAAGAAATTACCTCGTCTATATTAACTGAATCAGGAAGTACTGAAAAAGAAACTGCTGCTGAAGAAGAAGAGAATATTGTTGAAAACGCTTAAAATAATTGCATTATTGAAAAGGAAAATAAAAATGAATACCTTGTCTGAATTGAAGTAATGAAGTTTCTATTCATTCTATTAATTTCGTGCTGGAGTGAACATTCGGAGAAGTGAACTGTCCAGTAGAGTGAACAACAAAAATTTTCCATTAACTATTCTCCAGAGTGATTAACCGTTTTTAGAACGTCCGAAAGAGTGAAATGTTTTCAGAAAAATTCAAATGATGACACTCACTCCAATGCAAAGTATTTCATAGCCTGTGTAAGATGTGTGTATGGCATTTACAGAGGCATCATTCAAATACAAATTAATTTAGATTTGAATGTAGCCTTCTATGCAGTTATAATATTTTCGTTATTTAAAAGAT
Organism: Dioctria linearis; assembly: GCA_963930735.1. Classification (NCBI taxonomy): domain Eukaryota; kingdom Metazoa; phylum Arthropoda; class Insecta; order Diptera; family Asilidae; genus Dioctria; species Dioctria linearis. The sequence goes on along the minus strand of OZ005740.1, from coordinate 259,595,315 downwards.
TTTTTGTTAACTTTTACTTATAATTCATCGTCTTGAAGAAGTGAACACTCTCGAAAAAGTGAACACCCTTTGATATTTGTGTTTACTCTATTGCGAGTATTTGCATACAAATACATGGACTGGGAGCATGTGAGATCCGCAGAAAGAACAAACGTTAAAATGACATGACGACCGTGCTCAGAACTAATTGAAATATCAAGTTAAAGTGTGACCTATAAATTGCTTTAATTAAAACGATTACGATAAAGCTCTCTGAGTAACAATTTTTTACAATTTCAAACATATGTTAGATGGTATTTCATCGTTTTGAAGGTATATCACACCTCCTCTCTCTTGCTGCTTCGTAATGCCCAGAAACAGGCCATGAACACCACATTTACATATGCATATGTACTAGCGTACCTCTCATCTAACCCCTCGAGCGCAGAAACAGTAGTTATCCATCGGACCCTATTTAGTGCGATAGCTTACTCCGGAACATCCTACTTGATATTAAAATTGTTCTACAAATACTTTTCGATCATGTCCTGGTAGGATCTTCTATACAATCTTTCGTTTGACGCGACAGTCTTTTTACAAAAGTTTGTAGACGACGTATTATGAATTGCGTAACCTTTCGCAGTTTGAAACCATAAATAAAGCAACATGTTCTTACTGAAATTACATTTGAGTTCCATATTAGGTATATCTGGGACAATTCATGCTAAGTTAAGCTAGTTGGTGGAAATTACTGCGGAAAATCTGCAATTTAATTTCAAACAGGTCCAACTGTATAAAGTATTACTTCTACAGGAATATGATATCCTAAGAAATTGCAGTTCAATAAGTTTTCTTCCAATTTAAAAACACAATAAAGCGAGCAGAGCAATTTAAATTAAATTACATATGTCACTCGAATGAAATACAAGCTACTTTTATATCAAAATGGTATCAGTAAAGACAAGAAGTGAGTGTTATTTTCCATGAAAGTTTAAGAATTATCATAAATATGTTGTCCTCGTCTTTATTTACCATTATTATAAAGAAGCACTCTGTGGAAGCAGCTTAAATTCCATGAACTGTTCTAAATAAAATTTTTTAGTATCTCTTGTAATTTCGATCGGGTCGGCTACATAAATAAATATGCAATTCGTACTTTATGACTTGTGACGTGTTTCAGAGATAGATGAATGCATGATCGCAAATCTCGAACCAAAGCCACTTCCAGCGGCACTTGCAAGAACAGCAAAAACCGTTTTAGTTTGATATTTGCGATCATTCTGGTGCATTAGCCTTTGAAAAAATATCTCTTAAATGGCACACGGATGGATCCAGAGTGAAAGGTAGTGTAAGCGTGAGCATATGTCTATATACCCGCCAAGGTTCTGGGGCCTCACCTAGACTGGTTGCTCCTACATGGAGGATAACGGAGCTCTTGGCTACATAAAGAAGGATTTATATTATGGTGGCATGAATTTATTTCCAGAAATTGTGAGGGAAACAGAACATCGTCTACGGAAATTTATTTATGAGTGACACAAGAAGCATAGAAGTGCACTGCAGAAAATGGGCTCACTTTTATATGGCAGCCTTTTTCGGTCTAAAAACAGCAAGTACCAACTGAAAAAGAACTATAAACAACAAATAAATAAGTAGTTTCTTCGAAATCAAGGTTTTTAAATTAATTATTTAGTGTTGTTACTCATAAAGTGTTCTACCAAATGCAATATATTCATCAGATACGCGGCAGAAATTCGAAAGGTTTTATTAAAACCACTTTTCGAGATGCGCGTTTCTTTTTTCAACATCTCGCCAATGGTTTTTTTCAATGTTGGCACCAACGTAATAAGCAGTTTTTTGCCAGACTTCACACGCTGATAGCATGCTACATTTTTCATGGATTTATTTTGATTTACAAAGTTATGAATTATGTCTTCAAACTCAATTATCTCTAACACGTCGAGTTCGATGTGCAGAATTGAAACGTTACTTAATTTGGTTTCTTTCATTTGTGAACGAAGATAAATTTTTATTCTTTTCAAACAAGAAAACGATCTTTCAGCAGAACAATTTGTTACTGGTAGTGAGAGATAAATTCTGAAGATGATTTCGTAATTTCGAAACACGTTATTATTTGCGATACTTCTTTCAGATTCGGATATGTCACTTTTCTGTAAAAGCTTTTTAAAATAAAGAATTTCTTCCATTATTTCCTCGCGGTCTAAATCGCTTTCATAAATTGCGTACATATCTTTTGTTTTTTTATAATAACATCGGTATTAATATAACATATATTTTCGAGATATCCATACTTTTCATTCAAAAAATTGTATGAATTTTTACGCTTTTGTAATTCTTTTATCAAAACCGATATAATCTTATCAAATACATTCTTTTTAAATAATTCATTTGGACTATCTGTTATAAACACATCTTCTTCGGATTCATCAAAATGCATTTTCCTATTTCTATTTCTTTTCTGTTCATAACTAGAGCTAAGCGAAATTGTCAAAGCTTTTTCTTGAAATCTAAAAAAAATAGTTCTTCATTTCCAACAAGTAGTTTAATAACGAATCGTATAGCTGAACAACAGTAAGCAGATTCGTATTAGCGGCTTGTAATTTTTTATTTACACTATCAAAATGTTCTAAAATAGTTTGCCAAATTGTAAGGAGCAGTGCCATTTCCATTTTTTACATTTTTCTTAATAATCCTCCAGCTTCAGTACGAGTCAATACTTCAAGTTGTCACTTTCAATTTCTTTCAGTACATCAATTATCTCTTTATAATTTTGAAACAAGGCTGTGCAGGCATCTGATATAGCTGACCAACGAGTGTCAGATAAGGCCTTCGGTAGTTTTTTGGTTGGTCCTAATTTTGCTTTCAATAGAGTCCACCGCTTTGTTGACACACTAAAGAAAGAATAAATTTTTTGAATTAGTATGAAAAAATGCACAGCTTCTATGCAACACTCAGCAGCACATTGACCAACTAAATTTATAGAATGGCAAGCACATGGAACAATAATAGCACGTGAATTTATTCCTAAAATTTTGGCGTTTAAGCCGTTGTAGATTCCGGACATATTATTTGCATTGTCATATGATTGTCCCCCGCAATCTGCCAAATGTAATTTGTATTTATCCAAAAACTTCAATATTACTTCAAACATTTCGTCCGCTTTATGACCAACATTGTCGAAAAAATTTAAAAATAGTTCCACTGTTTTGCCGTTATCAATATCAACATATCGAATTATCAATGATAATTGGTCAGCATGAGAAATATCAGGTGTCGAATCAAAATTAAAGAGAAATATTTTGCTTTTTTTATATCACTGATTATTTTGTTTCTCACCTCTGTTCCAATTATATTAATAAATTCATCACATATTGTTTTTGACATGTATGAAGTTTTTCCAAAACCACAGTTTCCATACTTTAGTGTGTGCTCTTTCAAAAAGGAATCATATTCTGCAATCATTTCTAGTGACATCATAAAATTTCCATTGTGATTGTCATAAAATTTTTTACTGTGTCCTCGAAGAGGTAATCCGCGGCTACATAGCTTCCTTATGACAAACACAACTCTATTTAAAACATTTTTCCAGTAATCTACTTCGTTTTTAAAAGTTTTTAGCAAAAAAGTTTCCACACTTCCACTCAGCAGGTTACTTCTTTCAATCATGATCATAGCACAACGGCGATGTGTAGACAAATTTTCGTGGGATTCTAATAATTGTGAAATATTTTTCCCATCTGAGCATCCACCCTTTTTAAAAAAAGAACTATTATCTTTAAATAAATAATAAGGAATGCAATATAGAGCCTCATCAGACTCTGAATATGATAAATAATCTCTTCCATGAGTTTCTCCATTTTTTAAATTTTTCGAAAAATTCTGCACGTTGAAACAACGATATTTGTCACCAAACAGTTTTTTCGATGTACTGAAATCTACACTCTTATTCGATTTGAAACCAAACTCTACAACAAAATCAATCAAGGATTCGTCAGTATTCCATTTACCAGGATCATTACTTATAGATATCATGGTACTGATGTTCGCATTTTCAATGTTTGAGGCAATTTCAGTAACATCAGTTTTGTTTTATTTAAACTAGAATTGGAAATATAGTTTTGTGGGGAAGACAAAGCTGGTGAAATAATGGTATTTTCTGTGGATGAAACTGGTACAATAACGGTATTTTCTATGGACAAAGATGGTACATTTTCTATTAAATTTAGATCTGAAATATTTTTACCACTAACACTTGAGCTGGAGCATATGTTAAAGAACGATTGTATATTCGTAGATTGTTCAATAATTTTTCTTTGTTTTGCCAATTTCTCTTTGGCCTCCTGACGATACTTCGCACCACTTAATCTCTTCCTTCCGTCACTCATTTCAATAGTTCAATACATGAAAAAAAACTGGATTTTAATTAAATAAGATTAAAAAAAAATTTCAAAATAAATTTGAAAACTTATATTTGAAGAAAGAAATCAAAACCAACCTTGTAGTACAAGTGAACACAAGTCACTGACATGCATATAAATGAACTGCTTGTTGAATCAAAAATGCATGAAAGCAAATGGCACCACTTTTATATTTTTGTCTCTTTCCGTGAGGTCAAAACAGTAACAAAACAAATATACCAATGTCTATGCCTACTAGAACAAAAAATATTTGAAATTGAATTTATTTTTTCAATTTTATATGTTGTTTTATTCATTTAAGCATAAACATTTTTATATACGTACATATATATACATATATATATATTCATACAAAACGATGAATATGACATTATATAAACTTTTTCTGTACATTAATTTTTACATATTCAATCCTAGAGAAACGAAAAATTAATTTTTTGAAAATTTGAAGTTTTTTTATAGGTTACATGTTAATTTTTTGCCACCCTCTAAATTTGCCGCCCTAGGCATGTGCCTAGTGTGCCTATTCGTAAATCCAGGGCTGGATACAGTTATTATTTATATCAATATCTGTAACTTGATTGAACACGCACACAATGGGGCATCGAAACACTTTTAAAACTGACAACTGGATTTCTAGATAGCATCATCGGGTTTTTTATGGACAGCTCGCTCTTTTTAGCTGTCAAATCAGTGCAATATTTGCTTTATATTACAATTATTATTTCAAAAATTAAAAATAAGAAAATATGGAGCAACTTAAAGAAAAATTCCGTTTCCATGGTGCAAAAACAGCTGGTAACAAACAAGAATCGACGAACACATCAAAACATAAATTCTAATAAGATCCTCTTGCAGATTGAACGCTGCTGGGAAGAACATAAATTTCTCGGAAGTCCTCCTAGCTGCACGCTATTCCCAGATGTATCATACAGGCCTATTATATATTTGAATAATAATTTAATTAGCTGGTTTAGTTATTATTATTATGTAAATCAATTTCATTTAAACTGGAGCATTTAGCATCATGGGTATTGTTTCCTTCTTGAGTACAACAACAAATGAGTCTTAAATATAAATCGTACAAACAACTTAGTTATTTTGTCAACATACTTTGGTTCGTATTTTTTATACCCTAGATGAAATCTAAAGGGTATATTAAGTTTGTCATTCCGTTTGTAACATCGAAATAATGATGGTAGAGCAAAATGGATTGGACAGCCACGTATAATATTAAAAGCTATTTTGATTTTTGCATGTCCGTCCGTCTGTCTGTCCGTCTGTGCATGCGATAATTCGAGAACGCGTTCACTTAGAAAACTGAAATTTTGTACATGGACTTGAAAAAAAAGTAATATTAAGTTCGAAAAAGAAATAAATAGGGCAACTTCTTCGTGGGTTTGGCTTAAAAAATTTCGTTTTCCACTATATAATTGGACACTGCCTCAGAGCGCGACAATATAGAGAGCTGAAATTTGGTCATGGTGTTTTTATAGTACAAAAAAACCAAAAATGGACTAAATCGGGCCACCCCTTCTGGTGTTGCCATATAAAAATTTAGGTTTTTTACGTATACTGTGAAAACGATCAGTTCTAGACATTTTTTTTGTACCAACAACTTGTTTAGAATATGAAACCCTATAAAATTGGTTATAATCATTTTTTCAGTCCGACGAACCGTTCTAGAAATATAAGCGAACAACCACTTCAAAAATCAAAACTGCAAATGGGTGACCATACGAAAATTCATACGCGCATTCATCTAGTAGGGTATCATAATTCAATCAACCGTCCTACCTGAGCTTCAAGTCAAGTACTCAAGTATTCATGTAAATGTACTGTTAGAACAATTCTAGCTTTTTTAGCTTTGCTAGTGTTGTTGTTGCAAAGATATTGTAGCTCTGTTAATGGCAAGTTTTTCGAAGGTACAGCTTACTTCGATAAGATTTTGAGCTCTCCTGAGTAATGAAAATTGTATTACCTTTGATCACTTTAACTAGGGATATATGTTATAGTCGTTCTCGGTAAAGTACACACTGCAAATGCGAAGTATCTTGGACGATTTCTTTCTTCAATTTAACTTACAAATCCATTCAGGTTTAAGTTTTTCGTCCTTAGGAAACGTGAAATTTGACGTGCTAGTTTTTATTTTTTTTAGCTTACTTACTCTGCCTTTTCCAATTGAGTGAAGCTTTATCCGCTGGGTTAGCAGGACCACGCTGAAAAACTAAAAGAATAAATTTCTAAGTTTAGACATCATCCGATCATCCGCTTCGGTGCACTGTATGACGGTAAGATAAAAAGGATGCCCTCTTCCGCGTTTATCGTGAGCGTTTCACTGGCTACGGCATTCGATTTTCCGAACCCTACTGTAGATGTTTGTGATCTTTGATTGCTTCCTCTTATATGCCTAGGGACCTGTCTTTACTACTTAGACTTAACCACTGCGGCTAATACACAAGGTCCTGTCACGTTCTCTTTATCATAAATAATGGCTACGATAATACTCGGCTCAGCCAGTTACAGTACTCCTTCTTGAAGAGGACGATTTTCTAAGAACACTACGTTCGGATATATGCAACGTTATTGGCGGTGTCGTTGGTTCTTTTTAGGGTTCCGTACCCAAAGGGTAAAAGCGGGAACCGGGCTGTATCGCATGAACCGTAATAGGTAGACAGTTGAAATTTTCACAGAGTGTGTATTTCTATTGCCGCTATAACAACAAATAATAAAAATAAAATAAAATTAAAAATTAAAGGGGGCCCCGTACAAGAAACCTGTTTTTTGGCATATACATAGTGTTAAATTTTGTACGATGGTACGGAACCCTTTATGTGCGAGTCCGACTCGCACTTGGCAGGTTTTTTCTTTTGCTTTTTTCGTTATATTCTGGTCAGGTTGAACTTCTTCCTTACTTTTATTTTTCTTTTACCTGAGTTCTATTTTCAGGGATGGTTGAGGCTGTCTTCATTGGTGCAGAGGAGTTAGCGTTCGTTCGAATGAGATTCTTTCTTGCTAGTAGGTTAGGAAGAAGAAGAAGATGCCGTTTCCTCTACCACTGACTGCTGAGTGATGGTATATTTAAGTGCACGTAAATTATGCTCACGTTACATCTTCTTTTTGTTCCTCTTTACCATTTTCATAACTCGCAGATATGAAAAATGTTCAAGTAAGTACTGCAGTTACTTTTACATAAATTTTTTCAAGTAAATTGAACGAAAATTTTGCGATTTACTTAACTCAGGCTGAGACAACTTACAACTAGATAAGAAAATCTCCATATTAACCCGGATCACTTTTTAAAAGGTCTTTAACTTTTTAATCATTTTATCATTGCGAAGAATTTATGTGGCATAATACAGTAAGAGAGAGAGAGAGAATGTATAAAGCTTTCTATTAGAGGGCCATTAGCTCGTTTTAATTCAACCGCTTTTTTGTGAGTTTTTCACATCTAGATGTAAGTTGTCTCAGACTCAGATAAGTTAATGCACGTTTACGGTTTTGATTACTTGATCTCTACTGAAAGTATATTTCAAGTATTCATGTAAACGTACTGACAGTTACAAAAAATCAAAATGTAATGTTCATAAAATTTGCTATGCGAGTACAAACACGTCCAATGACTGTTAGGTATTTATCTATAAGCTAAAAATATATGATCATATGTTTCCTTCTTGTAATTCCGTTCTAGATTTATCACTGGGTTCCTACTTAGATCTTGTAGCGGCGGAAGTGTACTACTTAAAATAGCCAAATGAGTCAGAACCCAAAACAAATTAGTACTTACCTAAATGTAGGCATGCTAGCCAGTATAGCCCAGAGTGACCATTTGACGAAGACAGTAATAAATTAGGAAAAAAACCCAATCGGAATCGAGCCACTACTTCGTATATCAAGCAGATTTATACAGAGGATAATATATTTGACTTCGTCTGAAAATATTAATTCCGTGTTATCAAGAAGAGGAGTCGTTAGTGAAAGGTTCGATCTTCTCGTGAACGGGACGATAACCGTTTTGTTGCGGTTTATGCCAACACCTTTGTTTAAACACCACGTGCGGACTTTGGAAAGGACTTTTTGCATGAGGTCACGGAGGGGTTACTTACTGCGCAGAGCTTAGCTGTAACCACGGAGGGGTTACTGCTAAGGTCTGTGCGGCTATCGAGAAGTAATCAATGCAGTAGAGGTTGAAATTGATGATTAGGAAGGTTATCCATATCAGTAATAGAGAAAAAAAGAAGAAGTTATAAGTATCCAACCAAAGAGTGAAATTTAAGGTTAGGCCACTGACATATATAATATGGACTGCTTAACTTTCTATTTCATGTGGGCTCAATTGCTGATGTCAATAAAAGTTCTTACGCCGGTGCCAACATTGAAAAAATCATTGGCGGGAAGTTGAAAAAATAAGCGCGCAGCTCGAAAAGTGATTATAATAAAGCGTTTCGAACTACTGCTTCATATCTTATGAATATATTGCCTTTGGTAAAACAATTTTATCAGTAATATCCCTAAATAATTAATTTAAAAACATTTATTTCGACGGACCCATTTATTTATTTGTTGTTTGCAGTTCTCCTCAGTTGGTACTTGGTGCTTAGACCAAAAGAGTCAGCAATATAGAAGTGAGCCCACTTTTTTCAGTGCATTTCCATTAACATAGTCAGTCCATATTATACATGTCAGTGGGTTAGGCATATTAATTATAATGGTAAGAAAAAATACAGAGAAGGAAAGAATGAGAAAAAATCGGAAACAGTGGTGAAATCATTATAAACTTCTAGGAAGGTTAAGCGGATCACTGGCCTACTGCAGGACTAAAGTCGACTGACCAAAGAAAATAAAGAAACTGAGAGGAAGAAAGAAAGTTTTTCATTCCGATATCCCGTTCGCTAGGCAGCGGGCCTCAGAGTAAGTAGAATTAGAATTCACCAATTTAGATATAAAGATTAAATTCTCCTAACTGTGTGGTGTGGTGTTCCTTCAGAAAACCAATTAATAAGCATCAAGGCACCCGAAAGCATTCTAATATTTTTCTACAAACTCTAGTGGTTACTTATTTATGGATGGAGATTTAATGGTTCGTAATCGTATACCAAATTTTCGGTATACTGGCTTGGAGTGTTCTACTTTGTTTCTCCTCGTTTTTATACCCTAGATGAAATCTATAGGGTATACTAAGTTTGTCATTCCGTTTGTAACGCACAGAAATAATGATGGTAGAGCAAAATGGATTGGACACACCCGCATAAAATTAAAAGTTATTTTGATTTTTACATGTCCGTCTGTCCGTCTGCCCGTGCGCACGATAACTCGAGAACTCGTTTACTTAGAAAGCTGCAATTTTGTACACGGACATTAAAAAAAAAGTAAAATTAAGTTCGAAGATGAGACAAATCGGGCAACTCCTTCGTGGGGTTGCCATACAAAAATTTCGTTTTCCACTATATATTTGGACACTACCTGCGAACACGTCCACTTAGAGAGCTGAAATTTCGTTCATTGTGTTTTCATAGTAATAGCAAAAAAAATTTCAAAAAATTTCATATAAAAATTTTGGTTTTTTACATATACTTTGAAAACGATCAGTCCTAGACATTTTTATTGTACTAAAAACTTCTTTAGAATAAGAAATCCTATAAAATTGGTTATAATCATTTTTTCTGTCCGACGAGCCGTTCTAGAAATATATGCGAGAAAGCAATGCAAAAAATCAAAATTGCTCACATGGGTGACCATAGGAAATTTCATACGGGCATTCATCTAGGGGATTATAAGAATTGGTTTTACACCAATTCTAGCTTTTTCATTTGTTAAAATCTGCATCATGCACACACATTCTCTATCTCTCTTTCTTTTTATTCGATTTTGCTTTTATTTTTTGTAATCTTTGGTTCAGTCCCGTCCTTTTAGCTTTGTGGCTGTGGTTTTTCCAATTACATATAAGAACTACTTTTGGCTTAGTTTGAATTAATATCAGTCAGTACGTTTGCACGAATACTTGAAGTATACTTCAGTCAAGTAAATCACAAAATTTTGTTCGATTTACTTGAAAAAATTCATGTAACCGCAACTTCAGTACTTGACAATTTTTCATTTGTGCGAGATATGAAAACGGCAAAGAGGAACAAGAAGAAGATTATTGTTGATAATTCAGGCTGTGATTTTTAGCACTTTTCTCAAGATATTTATCTAAAAATCTGCCATTATGTATGTAGAGTTGTCAAAGGTAAAATGTCACTTCAAGTAATCAAGTCAAGTAATTGGAATTAATTCAACCAAAAAGCCTACTTGAGTTTCAAGTGGACTTCAAGTCAAGTACTTAAGTATTCATGTAAACGTACTGAGTGTTGTCTTATGTTTTCCAAGTTTTTTTCGTTCCTTTTTCTTTTATAAACGTTTCTTTAATAAACTTAAAATTTTTAGTTTGTTATTGTTTGTATTTTCCTGTATGTCTCCCTTTCTTTCTTTCTCTCTCTCTCTCTCTCTTTTGTATAATACATTGTAAGCATCTTGATGTATATAAATTGATTTGATTATCTGGGTTAAAAGCTTATCAACTCTGAGATCATGAAAGGATCTATTCTACGAATAAGGATTCGAAGGAGGGGTACCATTTCATTTCAGCCATATGTCTCTCAACCAGTGTTGGGCGTAATAAACTACATTTGTAATCAGATTAATAATCATGATTACATCAATTATGATTACCCATGATTAATCACGATTACATCGAGAAATCTTAGGAAATTGTAACTTAATCATGATTACATTTTTTTTTTATTACGAATGAAACTTTTCAAGAGATTTTAAAATTTAGTTCTAAGAAAAGAAACAATCTGTGATCGTAAGAATTTTTATTGTAGAAAACTCCAAGATACTGTTGAATTATGCAGTAATTAAAGTAGGAGTGTAAGTGCTTGGATTGATAGCGACACGCACATATCTGATCATCAACTTAAATTCGAGGATCTTGTTTATGAGTGAAAAAAGATAGCGAAAAAGATTAGATTTCTGGGGAGTATAAGAAAGTCGTTGAGCACGGAAAATGCAATAATGCCTTTTAACGCTTTGATTTTGCCACACTTTTCATATAGTTATTATATGCCCTTTCGAATGAATTCAGGGGCAGAATGCAACTGTTGTAGAATAAGGGAATGCGAGTTGTTCTGAAATGCAGCATATATACACCAGTTAGAAGCATGTTCGAAGCGCTGCAATAGTTGAATATTACTGACATGACAGCAAGAGTGAGGATGAAAGATTAGATTTACTAACTATTACCTAACAAAGCGGTACAGTATTGTTATTGATATCATAAAGAAGATTCTAACTCTAATAACGATACCGTAATTGAAATGTTCTCTTTATTAATTGCTAATAATACCGGTTAGCAATCCACAGATATCAGATTTTCAATTACCATCCCACTACAGATACGTGCTAAGTGCTTACAAACATAAGTTTATGTGCCACTACCGATTTTGGAATAGAAATACAACAATGTTTGTTTTCTTTTAACTAGAATTCTAAAACTCTTGCAAATTTGTAATCAAAAAATGTAATCATGTACATAATCATGATTACGGTTACGATTGAACAATCATTATCGCCAAAAATGATTACTTCTCTGATTAGTATTACATATTGTTTATCATCAATCAGATTGCATTTTTCCCAACACTACTCTCATCGTATTAAAAAGGATAATTACACAAATAAAATATATAAGAATTTTATGGCTTTATATGAACTTGCTTTAATGAAAACGCTTATACTCCATCGAAAGTGAGTGTGAACAATTCTTTACAATTGTACAAAATCTAATTAAATTTTAATTAATAGGAAATAATATAAAATAACACTTAAATTCTAATTGTATATATGATCGTAATGATCATAAAGCTCACTAAACACAATTGCAATGAATAGAGTGAATAACGACCGAAACTAAAAAAGAAAAAATCTCTGTCAAAAGGAGGAGAATTGCAATAAGGAATTCTAAAAAGTAGAAGATTATTTAACATTTAAATTCAATTTAAAAGAATTAACTAAACATATGCTCGTAAAATTTTAATCCAAATCTCAGAAATAAAAATGTTTTAAGGGCCTTATACACAGTCACGCATGTTGGCCAACTCGAGTAGGACGAGCGGTTGAACGAAAATCAAATTAGTTTGATTTTTCGGGGCGGGGCTTCGTGTTTGTCAACATATTATACCGTGTAGGGGTGATGTTTGTCACGCATTCGTTACTCTTGAATCTTGAGTGAACTCTATTGAAGAAAAGATAATAGTTAGCAGTTCTAGCAGCTCCTGATATGTGTTTCTGTCCTGATGTTGGACAGCATGTATGGCAGTGTGTGGAGAAAAAGCTTTCATGTGTGGCACACCAAGTTGGAGAACATGTTCGCCGTGTATGGGGCACTTTAGAGACATTTCATTCGTTTGAATTTGAACATCAATTCGATGAATAGTGCGCTTGTTTTAGCTGAAAGTTGGCATACTAGGTTTTTGCATTCACATTCGCCTTTAAAACTTTTGACATCGAATTTTATTCATAACTCTCCAGACATAATTGTGTTTAGTAGGTATTTCATAGAAAAAGAAAGGGCACAATATGCCTTTTTGCTAATTAATGGAATGTTTGTGTTTTTTTAAATAAATTATTTTTTCTTACATAAATCAATTTGTAAAGTCTTTGGTTTAATTTTGTAGCAACGTTATATCAATTCGCAGTATGTTATGTAACCTATTCATAAGAATTAGTATGAAATCGAACATTCTAACTGTTTAAGGTAGAAAAAAGTCTCCGAAATTCGGTATACAGATATGAATTCACTTCTAAAATACATGATCACATTTTTTTTTTAAATTTCTTTGTTGCTTTTTTAATTTCCATTTATGAAGGTTTCATTAGTCGTTCTTGTGTGCAGTTTTCATTGTTTTTGGATTTTCTCAATCTTTTCTTTTTCGTGTTTCGGGTGTGGAGACAGTATAAAGTCACTGCAAAAAAAGTATAAGTATAATAACATTTTTTTTTAAATATGAATTGAAATGACTTACGTAACAAAATCAAAAGAAATGCACCTACTCCTCCAGCTATTATTACCCATGTAATTGTGGCCTTTTTACTAAGTATTGTTGTATTGCAAGAATCATATTCCTCGTTAAAAATTGTTACATTAGACAAGTACGTGCAGGAATCCGCATCTATAAAATAAAAATACAGTTTGCTGAGTGTTTGTAAATAAAAGATGCTGGGAATAATTTAATTATTTTTATCTCTAGAAACTAGATGATTAATCATTGTCGGTATATTGAAGTACCAACTAAATTTATGCTTCATGCTTCATATTGTATTAGTCATGAGTTATTTTTCAGTTTAGCGAATAAACATTAAACAACTGGTTCCTCTATGCATCATTAATCCTTCACTCCCTAGCAAGAATTTTATTATACTGCCAAATTTCGCAAACTGCGTGTTGCAATCACTTGTTAGTTAATCCGAATTGCTTTTGTCTTTGAGGTAATTATTATTTAAGGTAGAGCAATTCGAAGAAAAACGTACAAGATGAGCACATCAGAAGCAGCATCCTTAGCGAAAATCCATTCCACAGACATTACCCGTGTAACAAATCTGAATTCCATCGGGAGTCTATCGGAACTCATTTCTCCTGCCAATACTGAAACATGCAGAATTCAAGCGGAACATTTCCGATACTCACAAGTTCCTAATAAGACACATATTTCTGCAGTCATTAGATATCGCTGGCATAATTGATTTTCGTACTGTTCAGTATCATTTATTGTAATTGCTGGATACCGACATTAGCTACTGAATCGGTACTGTAGATAAGTACAGATTCTTCACTTTATTTGAGTTCGGAAACAGTACTGAATATGAGTAAAAATCTAGTACTAGGCTACATAGCAAAAAATAAATTTTGCACATTATTTACAATGCTTGCATCTGTGATTATACGTCTTTATTTGCATGTATATGTATGTACTAGTACTACTTAACTGTCAAAAGTTTTAGTCGTGAACTTTATGTTCTGTAAACGATTTTAATTAAAAAGTTACTCAAAAAGTAAAAATAAATACTATTTTAACCTAAATATTCCCCGAGCGGTAAGGTTTACAAAAAGAAGTAAGCTTCAAACGAAAGAACAAATATCGAAATTTTGCAAGATCACACTTATTGCATTGATGGAATTAGAAACTTAAAAAGAAAGATTATAAATATGAAGGTACAAGGCTTTAAAGTCATACACTGTCAAGTCAGGTATAGACTGGGAGAATAAACAAAAATCCCTGTATTGGGAAAGGCTACAAGGACTTCATCAGGCAAAAAAGTTTATCGACACTTATGTCGGAAAAACAAAAGAACTCCTACTCCTTAGAAGAACAGATCTCAAAATGATTACTGAGCTCTTCTCAGGCCATTGCCCAATACGTGTGGAACCTCAATCCCAGAATGGTTCTAGACTTTATTAACAGTCTGAACCTAGAAAGGGAGTAAATGCAATGGGGACTCACAATAGATCTTTCAGGTCACAGTGATAGCGAGAGGCTAACGCCTACACACCCATTCACAAATCTAAGGTACAAGTGTATAATGAGAGGATAAATTTTTTTATTGAATATCTTTATTTTTAGCTATTAATATAAATGAAGAACAATTCCTGGAAGTCATTCAAGATCAATGTGTTGAAGTGATTGAGCGCCATATGAAGACAATTCAATAATACTTGCGGAGACTTATAACGAAGAAATAATTCAACAAATAATTCATATGTGGGCCACTTCATGCAATATAAATCACATACATTTGGCAAAGTTACTGAAAATATTGAAGGAAGAAGGTTATTGGAGTAATAGTACCATGCTAGAAAAGTATTATGTACACCCACTTCGTCTAATATCAACAAAATGTCAAATGGTCAGTATCTTCATTTTGGGGTTGAAAAGTCCTTAAAGTCGTTACTGGATTCATGCAAGGAAAACACAATCGAAGAAATTAATAATTTAGAAACGTCTTTTTATGTAGACGTGAATCCTCCATCCGCAGGTGGAGGAAATAGTTTTTGGGTTATTCTTGGCTGCGTTAATAATTTGCAACTAAAAGTATTTCCTGTCGGGATTTTCTATGGATCCGGAAAGCCAGACATCTTCAATACATTTTTGAAGACATTTGTGGATGAAATGATTGGTTTACTTAATAATGGAATGATTAAAAATTCAAAGCATTATGCCCTAGACACACAGCACTCTTAATGAAGAAATAACTAACGAATCATTAGTCTATAATGATTCATTATAAATTGCAGACACACAGCCATTTCTTTAATTAAGTTGTACTGTCAAACTGGTTTTGATAAACTTATGACATTAAATCTCATGTAGTACAAATGAATTATAGATTTGGCCAGCCACATCAGCATCTTTGTAATTAGATGGATAACTGTAAGTTATCCCTCCCATCACACCCATATTCACCCCGAGATATATTCGTCATCTGTTGTATGCTGTCAACTGTGGAGGTCTTATGAACATAAACGCGTCACGAAGTAGACGTGTTGTAAGTGTACTAAAACGTGTGTGAGGTGGTCTGTTCAAAACGAAAGCATATTCCAACTCAGTGCCTGGGTCACTGGTCCCAGTTGCCGAAATCTCTACCGCGCAGCAGCAGGAAGGTCTTGTAGTTGTGGAGTGTTAGTGTGTATTCCACAGTTTCCGGAGATATCAATAATATATCCGAGAACCGTCAGTAGCTATTTGCCACCTTTAAAACCTGGAGAATTACTGAACACTGAATCTGTCAATTCAGGATTGAACCTGATTAAAATTGACGCGAATTGTGTATAACGTAGAGCATCCTACCTAAGGTGGACTGCTGGCCTGATTTTGCTCTAGGTCTTAATCGTTGAGATTAGATCCTCCGTGTAGTCACGAGGATAATGTGGTCGGACAGAGAGCAGGTAGTAACGCTCCCTTATGCCGACCCTTCCAGTATATTTACCCACAGTTGAGAAATCTAGATGTCCCTCTGGCAAAGTACTCTTTGGAATGCACGCACTTGGAGACACCTTGATTTCCCAACCAAATTAGTGAAACCTAATCCACCTATCTTGACGGGCAGATAGAGCTTGCCCATCGTCTGGCTCACTAAAACGCGTCTATCGCGTTTGCTTGAAAAAGTCCTACAAATACTACATCAATCGATGGACGAGGTAATCAAATAATTTATTACGCCTGACCTTTCCATAAGGATAATGGAAATAGTCTCTCTTCTCCAGAGCAATTCGGCTGTTATTTGATTTACTCTCGCATCCGATATACAAACAGCTAAATACTTCAGGCAAGTATTAGTCCATTGGATGTTCAGTGGAGTATCTGTACGATCTCTCCACCTTTCACACCACAAGCCTTGACTCTTACTAAGGTTAATTTTCGTGTCTGTTATACGTTCGTACTGTTCGAAAACGGTATGAGCGATCGGAAAAGCTCCATCTCTTGTCACGAAAATACAAAAGTCATCTGCATATCCCAACATAAGATGACTCATATTGGTATATATCAGACGAACTGAATATTTTCTGAGCATTCGACGAAGATTCCCAGTAGCGGCTGCAGCAAAAGATCACAAAGTGGTAAAGGAGTAAGTGAAGTCAAGAGTACAGTCATCAACAAAACTATAGATGGAATTGAAAGTAAGGGAAAGCAGATCATTAATGAAAATTGAGATAAGAGATGGAGAGATAAACAGTGTCTTCAGGCACACTGACATTTATAGGGTGAGGTTCAGATGTAACGCCATCTAATACAATCCGTATTAGGCGACCAAATAAAATACTTTCATACAATAATAAAAGAATAGAGAAGAGACCAAGTGCTTTAAGTTTGGCTGAAGGGGCAGGATGCCGGCCTCTATCAAAGGCTTTTCAAATAGCGATCGTTGATGAGTTGATTAGTTTCTAGAAACTTCATTAATTTGGATTTAATGATAGATTCAAAAACCTGCGAAAGAATCGAAGTGATTGCAATTAGCTGATAATTTGAAGGATCGTTCTTTGGGAATAGGCTGAGCGTGAGTTAGTTTCCAAGCAGTTGGAAAGTTTGCTGTTGAATAAGGCAATTAGAATAGTTTCCGCAGAGAATTAACCAACGTTGCCACACAGCCTTTAATTTAACAGGGGCGGGAAATCATCAGGATCTGTGGCTTTTGTGACATTTAGCCTCTTAAGGACCTTGAACAATTCTCTCGTACGTATGTTAGCTCTCGTAGACATCCACACGGGATTGCAAAAAAGAGGTTTATGCGAAGTGGTTGGCAGGCGAGACTTCGAAGGAAAGCTTGCAGCTAAAATATTAGCTTTATCGAGGAAGTCAACAGCCACTTCACCATTGTTAAGTAGTGATGATAAATTTGAGATGGAAGAAGTTGCAAAGATAAGTAATGATAGTCGAATAATTCAGAATAAATATCGGATATATTTTCTTATGCACCTGCCTATACTTCTTCTTATAGCTGCACGTATTTCTATATTCACCTTATTTCGCACAAAATTACAATAATTTCATTCGATTTTCTTATACATTTAAATCTGCGTAATAGTGGCTCGATGACTGCAGCGTGTACTCTAAACTAAAATAATTTTATTTGCAAGGTATAAAATTAAAACATACATTTAAGATTTCTCCCTTATTTAAAACAAAAAGTCATAGCATACGCGGGAAAATATAATACTTACATGAATTATCACAGTCAATTTTAGAATTTGTTGTAATCCCTTGCATAGCAAAGAATTTTAATAATACTTGGCAAGAGCAATACGGCAATGTTGTTTCTTTTAAGTCTACGCTTCTCAAATGGCACAGTGGTGAAAAATGGTCTACGCTAATTTCGTCTAAGGGGTTAATTGATGCATTCAGATGCCACAGACCTAAAATGTAAATTGAAATTACATTTAGTATAATATAAATGCGCTTAAGCTTAATTTACTTACGAGGTAAAATTCCAAAGTGAGGTATGTCATGTAATCCACAGTCAGCCACATTCAAGTACTCTAAGGGGGCCTTAATTGGCTTCTCTAAATTCTAAACATTTTTCTCATAGTTTAATTTGTGTAAGCATAATTACTGAGGTACATACATATGTATGTATATACATATTTTATTATAGCGACTACTCACCTCTAGATCTGTTTGCAGATTTGAAAAATCGTTGCTGTCCACATATAAGTTTCGTAACGATGGCAAGGTGAAAAGCTCCAATGGGATTGTAGTGAGGGCATTGTTTGACAAATCAATTTCCTGCAAATTCAGATGTTGATAAGAAATAATGCAAGTGTAACATATTTCAATTAACAAACCTCAAGGGCAGTAAGTGGAGCAAAAGTACCTGGCTCCACTGTCTGAACCATATTTTCGTAAAGAAGCAGATATCGTATGCCTGAATATTTCTCAAATGAAGTCTTCTTAAGTTTCTTTATCCGATTGTAGGAGAGATCCAACATCTGAAAATTAATTTTTAATTAAATTTTGGTTGTGGCTTTTGTAATGGTAACATATTAAATTGAACGTGTAACTATACATATGTGCGAGTCAAAATCACATTGCGCGCTGTTTATAAACGACCCTCTGAGTCTTTTTTTTACTTCAAGGAGCAGAACATTGAATCGGGAGAAGCTGCTGCATTTAACGGTAGTTATAGGATAATTCTTGCAATTAGTACTTATTTAAAATTGGATTCTGCTGCTTTTGCCTTCGTTCCTATATTTTCTAAACTAATCAAAATACATTATTTCTGGTAACAAAAGGATTAAAAAAATAAACAATTAATCAGACCACCTGATTAAGGTCAATATTGCCAAATAGCATCCAATGTAAATTTAACACATAATTAGGAATAATTAAACAGATTGACAGCCCTGCGTTCCATTGCATGATTTAACCGATAGTATTCGGCGAGACCTTTAATTTGATATGCAACATGGAATCACCCTCCCCGCTAGGGGTTCCTACCACCATCCTAAAAGTATGAAGAGTAAAATTTTCTTGTACGAATTGTAGCTAGTAATGAGCTGAGGGGGATAATTAAACCCGCTTTCCGATCGGACATAACCCTACTGAATTAGAGCTGATCTAAAGCGCAAAAGATCTAGTACCTCAGTTCGAATAAAAAAGAAAAATACTAAGAAGTGAGTATAAGGAGGACCTAAGGAATTCTGTACATACTAGATTTTCCACAATGTAGTAGATCGAGGAGCCCCAGCTTTCCCGTGCTGAATTAAAATACACGTTATTAATAAAAATGATCGGAGTACCATAGTGCATCGTTTAAGACATCTCTCATGTCTGGAGGTGTCGGGCCTAAAATAGGCCCTGTACGATTTTTAAGAATTTATTAAGTTGAAAATTTGAAAAGGAGAACAGAAAAAGTTCTCACGAAAGTTCGAAAACTAGATATTTTTTTTTGTAAAAAAAACAGATGAGGAACATAATATTCCTATCCTATTAAGGATAAAAGTAAGACCGAAAATGGTAAGTTGAACTTTATACCTATTAGGATGATAAACAAAAATAAAATTCCTCACAAAATATAAATCTGTTCAAATCGATATTTTTAAAATGGACTGAATCCGAATTGAAATCAAACCAATTTCAAGTCGGCTTCAAGCTAAGTTAATCGAAGTGCAATCTGTGAAAAGTGATGAAACACGCAGTGATCTAAAAAACTCTGAGATATAATTTCAAAGATTTTGAAAAAACGGGGATAAAAGTTACTGGATTATCAAATCAATAACAAAAGGTCCACAAGAAAGAAAGTTACAAGATGACGAAACTAGAGTAAATGAGGAAAGGGAGGATATGCGAGCATGTAAATGTTTTCATTACAATTATGACACACTTTTTACAGAGTTAACAAAAAGAAAAATAGTATTGGAAAAGTGTATTAATCTTACGAGAAAATAAGAACAAAAGCGCAGCAACTTAACGAAAGGTAGTTTGAGACAACTCAATAATTTTTTAAAGTTCCTGAATTCCTTCAACAGTAAAATCCAATTCACCATGGAAATTGAAGAAGATGAACACATTAATTTCTTAGACCTTACAATAATGAAAAAACAGGACAAACTCAAGTTTAAGATTTATAGAAAAGATACATATGCAGACATAGTCATACACAAAAATTCTTTCACACACTTCAAATATAACACTCAGCATTTGATAACTTGGTACATAGAGCAGTTTTTATCCCAATGGATAAAAATGATAGAGAAGAAGAAATTAAAACAATTAAGAATATAGCAAGCAATAACGGGTTCAATGATGAGTTAATAGATGAAATTTTAAAAAGAAAATTAAGAAATAAACTTATGAAAGAAATTACTTGTCTAAGCAGTATTGTACCAACAGAAAAAACTTGGGCCTCATTACCATATTATGGAGAGATATCGGACAGAATAGCGAAGGCACTAAAGAAACGTGATATACACGTAGGCTTTAAAACGGTAAAAAATCTTAATAGCTTATTGCCTAGTGTTAAAGATACAACCGATAAATTAAATAGAAATGGGGTTTATTGTTTAAAATGCGCAACATGCCAGGGGGTATACATTGGGCAAACAGGACGATCTTTCAAAGAAAGAATAAATGATCACTTCAGTTCTCTAAGGAATAATAATTTCAAATCGAACTTTGCTAAGCACCTATTAGAAAATAAGCACATTCCTGATTTAGAACCAGAAATTCTGCATTTCTGTGACAAAGGTAGAAAGCTAAACTTGCTAGAGTCACTCGAAATATCTCGAGCTCTATTACATTCAAACTCTGCATGCTTCAACGACCAAACGGATCTATATTACTCGCCGCTATGCAAACCATTCCATTAGACGACATCAGCAATACAAAAATTGTTAGTGTACTGAAGATAGCCGAAAAGCTGAAACCGGTCTACATTCGAGGTAAATAATTTTTATCAAATAAGTGTGGGAGACAACGTTTTAAGTTCTATTATTTATAACGGCGTACCACACAATCTCCACAGAAAAAATTAAAATAATTCTAGCACTTCTTTTTGTATATTTATTTTGAAGCTTGAAGCCTTATCTACCTGTGTACAAAAAATTGCGATAGTGTTCGGTTTCCTTGAAACAAGTTGGAATACGATCTAATTTTGTTAATTATTCCTAAACGACTAAGAGTGGTTTTTCTTAATTGAAAGATGACAGATTACTGATAATCTTAAGACAAGAAAATTGAGGTAAGCGTTGCAAAATTTTGCAGAAAGATGGCGTTGAAAGTAATGTAATGACCGATGAAACGCAGTATGCTACGGAAATCATCTTAGATTCTGTAATTACAATCGGGTTGAGGTTTAGTGAAAAGAATTATTTCTAAGACAGACAGGGGTAGTGATTAACTACCTTTATTTAGCCCTCCTTGGTAATTTCCGAACTAAAAAATTGATTTAAAATTTTTTTTGTTTTTAAAAATCCAAAAATGTTGCCGTTTTTATCTCCACCCCCAAGCCGCGGGGCACACCCCTAGTATTGCGGTATATCTTAGCTATATTGTGAAAAAAAATTATTGAAATCCATCCAACATTTACATAGAAATATCGATTTTGGTGTATCAAGATAATTTGAGGTTACCGGAAAAAAGCTCAGTTTGGTAGACTTCCAGCACAGAAAAGACCCTAGAAAATTTTTAAATATGACCGTAAAGCATGTTTGTAGAATGAAGTTGCATCTACATTTTGTCCCCTAATCACATATTTAATTAGTTTTTGAATCCGATATTTAGTTTTCATGAAAACTCGAAAAGAAAGGAAGCCAGTCTTCCTTAAAGTGAAAAATGGCCGTTTTTTGAGTGAAAAAAATGGCTTTATTTTAATCTCGTGTTTGCGAAGAACCGTTGCATCATCGAAATTTGTCACCTAAACAAAAAATGTTCACAACAGACCGCTAATGCATACGAAGGAAAGAACGGGCAAAATATATAAAAAATTACGGGAAGGGGTGTATATGACCCAAGTGCCAAAAAATTCTTTTTTAACGGTAAAAAAGTAAATTCGTATGTAAATGTTTATAGGATAAAAAAAAAGATTACCGCCACTCGATCACATTGTCTTCTCCGTCTAATTTGATACCTCACACGACCCATTTTGGACAACTCCTATGAAAGTGGTACAACCCTCCATAGCCTCAAACCGCAAGATAAATCTTTTTTCTCTTACCTTTTTCTCCCGAACACCACAACTACAAATAAAAAACGGCATTGTTCTGCAAAATAATTTTGTTTACTATTAATTAACAAAATAAATTTTCGTTCAGTACTGCTATATTTTTTTATGAAAAATATAAAGAATTAAGCTTCATTTGGCATTCGAATCAGAAAATTCGGTTGCTTCGTTCTCGAGATATGATTTTTTTGAAAACGACGAAAAATCATCGTAAAATCAGGAAATTTCTATTCCCTCTCTAGTGGAGGGGTTAGGCGTGGTAGGGAGAAACAAAAAAAATACGTGTGAGCTATTTTGGTGTTCCATACAAACTTTAAAAATTTCATCCAAATCGGACGTTATTAGTACATGTTCAATAGATACAATAGCTCGACGACATATGAACGTGGACATATTCGTCCATAGTGCTCACAGTTCCCAATTCGGCGAACGTGTATGTGTGTATATATCTATAGCGCACCAGTGTACCGTTTACACCGTTTACTGGACATATATACACGCCCATAGCACCGAAAGGGCTAAGAACGATTATAAATTATCTGATTAACACATAAGAAGATAACTGACCTGGCACTAACCATCATTTCTCATGAAATTTTGAATTCTATTTCTGAAGATGAAATTATAAATAGGTTTGTATCATGAAAACAAAGAAAAATTTTTTAAGGTGCATAAGAATTTTTCCGAATATTCAAATCTATAGTCTTGTATCAATATTAGTCATAAATATGGTCTCGTATTTCCTAATTAAAACCTAAGTATTTTTTGTTTTATTCTCAAATATCTTTATATTAAAAAATTGATATGCTGATGCTGACACTTACCACAGTTCTGTATTATTGTTTTATTTTAGCCGCAAGAGGGAGTCCGTATGTTTCCTATCTGACCTATCAAGAAACAGAGTCGTACATCTGCATGAGTTCCAGTTAGCCTGACCCGAACATTCGTTTTGTTGATAGATCCGATCATTGAAGTGACACTGCCACCAACAGGCTCTAGTTCAAGAAAGGGTAGCCAGAGTCCGTTAGCGAATCCCCCCCCCCCCCCCCCCCCCCCATTTCCCATAACTCCTATGTGCCAAGATGAACATTTTTATGAATATGCAATCAACTCATCAACGATCGCCAATACGGTTTCCGGACTGGTCACTCATCTGGAGTCTTGCTGACTTTTCTTATGGAACGTTGGAACCGTAGTCTTCACAATTTTTGTGAGTCTAAAATCGGTGCTCTGGATATTTCAAAGGCTTTTGATAGAGTCTGGCATGCCGCCCTTTTTAGCCAAACTCAAAGCACTTGGGTTCTCCCGTCCTCTCCTATTATGTATTGACAGTTTTTTATCCAATCGCCTAAAACGGGTTGTATTAGAGGGTGTTACATCTGTACCTTATCCTATAAACGCCGGTGTGCCACAGGGCTCCATTATCTCTCCGACTCTATTCTTAATTTTCATTAATTATCTGCTTTCTCTTACTTTCAATCCCATCCATTGTTTCGCTGACGACAGTACCCTTGATTTCGCTTACTCCTTTGACACTCTTGCGGACTTCAGAGGGAATGCCAGATCTGTCAATCGAGATTGCACGATTAGATCATTGAATAACGATCTTGCCAATATTTTCGCTTGGAGGAAAGTGATTCGCGTCGAATTCAATGCATCTAAAACCCAAAACTGTCTCATCACTTTGAAGCAAGATCATATTTTCCTCACTCCCGTTTCATTTGATGGAGCACTGACTTACGATACACCGTCTTTATGCATTCTTGGCATTAATATTTCCAGTAAGTTAAGCAGGATTGATCACATCTTCTCTGTGGCCAAAGAAGCATCGAAATGTCTTGGATTTCTGAAAAAATGTAAGAAATACTTAAGCCCATCGAATCTAGCACTCCTCTACAAGTCATAGAATGGAATATAATTCCAATATCTGGGCTGGGGCTGGTCGCACAGCCTTACCTTCATTGGACATTGTCCGGAAGAGAACTTTCAAGCTCATTGGCGATGTGGTAATAACTTGTCACATCGACTCGGTCGAGCACCGTCACAATGTTGGATGCCTTTCGTTCCTTTATTGCTACATGCATGGTCAATGTTCCGATGAAATATCTAGTCTGATCCCTAGTTGAATAATTCCTGCACGCAATATTCGAGCTACAAGCCACGCACATCTTTTTATTCTTAAAATTTTTTGCGGCCTTACAGTAAAATTCCGCGATGCTTTTTTATCCCGAACCGTGCGAATGTGAAACAGTCTAATATCTTCTGTCTTTCCTCCGGCATACAATCTGCGAAGGTTTAAGATTGACATACATCGGCACATCCGCCACTCCTCTCATTCTTCCCAATTCCACTCCCTTTTCCTTCCTGCCAAGCTGTACTTTGCATCATAGGGTATCCCCTGAACTTGGCTTAATAATATATTTTAAAAAAAAAACAAAAAATAGCTTGTCCAAAGACGTCCTGTAGTCCCCAGTAATTTAGATCTTATCTGAGGGCTACTCAGAGCTATCACAAGGCTACTTGAATGTCTGAAAGGAAAGTAAGCAATGTTCTTTGCCTTGATTTCTATATCAAGGCCTATCTTCTCTGTCATTGCAATTGCGAAGACCTCAGCCTGGAAGATTGTAGTAAGGCTTTCAACTGAGTACTCCAATCGAGTGCCAGGCTCGGGAAAGTAAACACCGCCACCGGCCACCTCCTTTGTGAGGGAACTATCGGTGAAAGTTTTTAGAGTGGACTGAGGAAGTTTCGATAGTGCTCTCCCTTCAGTGCATATCTCCCTCTGGATCTAAAAAAGATATATACTACAAATGTAGTAATACTCCACATGTTCTTTGTCCAATAAATACACGAACGATTTCATTACATCAAGGTGTGCATTTCGCCCTTTAGCGGACAGTTTTTGCAAGCGAAATTAATTTGAGAATTTTCGAACTATAAAAATTCCAACTTCTTCAGCTTGAATACGTTTTTTGCAATGAGTGAGAATGATTGTAATTGTAATAATCGAAATGTCCACCATACATCGTGGCTGCCAATTGACAGTTCGGGACGGTCATAACTTGCTAATTATACCATGACTAACAAGATAATGAACGAAACTCAGAAAATCTCAGCTTGTTTCTTTATGTAAGTACTAGAGTGATGGGACTATGTTCCTTTCAACAGGCTGTTTCCTCCTAGGTGGTCCATAGAGAAGAAGATGATAGTACTCAAACATGGCCTTTCCAGAGACTGCTCAACCAGCCCCATACTACTCTCCTCTCAGGAGTTATTGTGATCTAAAAATTTCGGATTTTCTTACCTTTTTTTATTTTGACCTCTAGTTGTTTTTGTTGCAAAAAGGTTCTTAACATAACTTTTTTTTTTAATTTAACCTATTACACCCTATGTCTGTATGCCTGTAGCCGATAAAGAGTTTATTAGCTCTTAACTTATTCTCAAAGCTATTCTCAAACATATTCTCAAAGATAATTTGTTTCCTTCGTGACTGAAAACAGGTCATTTTAAAAAATAATCGGCAAATTTCGTTATGACCTGAATTGGCTCTGAGCTAATAACAGATAGCATAGAGTCTGCAGTTTACAGTTTTTATAAAAGTTTTGTTAAAGACCTTTTTGCAAAAAAAAATAGAGGTCATAGTAAAAAAAGTACGAAAATCCGAAATTTTTAGTTTAGACTACAATGACTCCTCAGAGGAGAGCTGTACGGGGCTGGTTAAGCAGTCGTTATTACATAATTTTTTCTACTTTGAATTCAGTAGGGCTATAGATTAATAAAGTATATTTAGGCATGAATATTATATATTTTTCCAGATAAGCCATCAGTTTACTTACAGAAGTTTTCCAACAATTTGACCCTTTCAGTCTTGCGGAAATTTTTGAAATTTTCGTTGTATGTGGCAGATGGCTTTTTGCATAGAGCGATCATACAAATTTTGAAAAATGTAAAGCTTTTTGGGAATGGGGATTATACCTACTTGACCAGAATCATACAATAAACAAATACAAGATTATACCGCCTGTATATGTTTATTTATTTATTTATTTTGACAGTTAAGAAAGTAGATTACAAAGATAACTCCTAATAAAATACTACCTTAAAACACGACTGTATCGCAATGACATTGGGCTTCAATCCCAGACTATTCGTCCTATACAGTATTATTGTTAGGTCCATAAATATATTTAAGGACATTGCTAATGCTCTCTAGACACACAGCGTTCTTAATAAAGAAATAACTAACGACTCTTTAGTCTATAATGATTCATTATAAACTGCAGACACACAGCCATTTGTACTGTCAAACTGGTTTTGATTAACTTCTACCCTAGACACACAGCACGAACTAATGAATCATTTGTACTAACTATTCATTAAAATGCCGTGTGTCACATAGTATACGTCATTATAGCTCGAAAATCAGATGATAATAAGTACACTAATGAAGTGTTTTCCTCCTTCATTATAGCTATAATGAGGAAAAATGTGGTAGATTTCACATATAATGTAAATCTGAAGCTCCGCTGTGCATCTGCCGATTTGAAAAATAAGAAAAGGAAATGCAAAGAAATGCAAATCACAAATTATATTATCAATATTTTTTTAAATATAATGATTTTCTCATTTGAAAATTGTTAAATTGAAAATAAAATAAATGAACACAAAGTTTATCGCGTTAATTCGATCCATATTGCTTCTTTAATGTGATAAGTTTATCAAAACCAGTTTGACAGAACAACTTAATTAAAGAAATGGCTGTGTGTCTGCAGTTTATAATTAATCATTATAGACTAATGAGTCGTTAGTTATTTTTTCATTAAGAGCGCTGTGTGTCTAGGGCATAAGTTTGTGATTTGCATTTCTTCTTATTTTTCAAATCGGCAGATCCACAGCAGAGCTCCACATTTACATTATATGCCAAATCTAGCACATTTTTCCTCATTACAGCTATAATGAAGGAAGAAAACACTTCATTAGTGTACTTCATTATCATCTGATTTTCGAGCAACTTTTTGATTGTGGAAAGGACGCGCACCCTTTCTACGAGGAATTTCCAACTCTTCAACATGTCTTTCCTTTTCAATTATTCCGGCAATTCTATAAACGCGTCATGCGAATCGATTAACAGAGAAAATGGCGAATTTATGGTGCAGCTAATGACGTATATGTACTGTGTGACACACGGCATTTTAATGAATAGTTAGTACTAATGATTCATTAGATCGTGCTGTGTGTCTAGGGTATAATTGTGCTTCTCTAGCGATCTACCAATTGAAAGATGATAATATCTTAAATGATGTACGGATCGAAACTGTTAGGAAAAGCAGCCATGGGCTAAGATGTCATGTATAATTCATAGTGTATAGATTTACGATACATAAAAAAAAGCTATATAGCGAAACTTGCTACTTTTGAGTGGAAAATAGACGAAAATTTATTTTTCGATTGCTTCGCTCTTGGACCTCTTCGAGTTGGTCCCACAAGTTGAGGTTACTATTAGAAAGATTTAATTTGTTGCAGTGACAATATGAAAAAATTTCCTGTCAAGAGCTAAACGTAAATAAATTTTTTATTAAGCGCAAATGTTCTACAACAGTCAATTAAATGTATTTCATTGTTAACTCTAACTATCAACCCATATTTAAAGCTATCAAATTGCATTGCTTCAAACAACAATTTGATAAATACCCACCACGGTTTGACTTTTACTATGAATTTGGCCCATTATGTTCATTACTATGTATGTAAATTCTATGAGTCAAAAGTAGATACTTATAATAAGATCAGTCCAACAAGTTTGGCATCAATTAACTAAAGAGAGATAAGCGCATATTCTTTCTGTGCTCAGACTATTTTGCTGTATCGAAATTGTTAAATTAATTTGTGATTATTTATTTTTTATCTTATCTTTAATGGTTCAAGTTTCTTCGAAGAATTTTTAATGTGACCTCGTTCTAATGGTGTCTGTGTGGAAAATTAATGGCAATTAGCCTTGTTTTCACTGAGGCTTCTACCAATTGACCTTCCAATTAAGACTTTTGTACCCCAAGGGATAGTAAGTATGTAGTTGTCTTGCAGAAGTATTGTATGCGATAAGTTGTAAATTGAAATATTTTCTTGTTGTTAATAGACTTGTTTTTTCAACGAATATTTACTTAAAATTAGAGACAGAAAACTACAGTATGTTGGTTGAAATATGTAGGTATATTTCAAATAAGTTTAAAAATGACAATATTATGTTTTTTTCGCTTTCACTTTAAAATTTGTAGGTACTGAAAACCACATACATCTACATACATTCATTCAAATTAAGTAAAAAAAAATAGCTCTCTTCAATTAAACAAACCTATGCGCTGTAAGTTGAAACATGGATTTGATTTTAATAAAGCAACGTACCGTAAAACAATAATTTTTTTTTACTTAAAAGACATAAATACATATAGATAAGTTATTTACGTAATACAATACATATAAAATTATAGTTTAAAATTTAAAGTGGTTTCTAAAATATTTTCCAGAACTGCTTGGCTTTTAATAGCTTTTACATTTAAATTAAAAATGTTTGGGATGGGATACATAATTTTTCCGGTTACGTTTAGGATGGGAATTTTCGTATAGCAATCCTACTACGAAATTATCCGAATGTGCCCATTTCCACCTGTAGTTGGTAGTTTCTAGTAGATTGTAACTATAAATATATATATATATAAAATTTTCGAACTATTTAGGGCTATCTAGTAGGTCCGAACAATTTTTCAGTTCAAACGTTTCCAGTTAATCGTTCTAAACTTCCAAAAAACGTTTCACTAGTTAAACGTTTTCTTACGAAACGTTTATTTAGATATAAGTTGTTTTTACAAAACTTTTATTTTTCTAGCATACCAGAATATGTGTGCAATCAGCCAGAAGAAATATAAATAGTGACGTAGCCGTTGTATTGCTACTTTCTGTAGAATTTGTAGTAAGAGAGAGTACCTAAGTAGAAACTGCAAAAACTACGTTTTCGAACAATATCCAAATCAATAGTTTATAACTATATAAGACTATTTTTGCGAAGCTTTTTCCTGGAATAAATGAAATAATCTCGTTGAGATCGACAGTACTCTGATTTTGTCGTGGCTGTAGCATTATTGTTTTCGCTTTACTCTGAGCAAGCTGTTCTTCTGGATACTTTTTGGAGTATTAGGTGCATTTTATTCCGGAGTTTAAAGCGGTTCATGTATAATCATGGGATCCTGTTGAGAATGGGAGTATTTTCAAGACAACTGATGCCATAAGTACAATTGGAAGAATATGTATTGCATGTACTCGGTGAATATAAATAGCAGAACAGAAAAAATACATTAAGGCAAGTAACAAATTTTTTATTGAAGCATAACATAGAGATAAAGTGCTAAGTCTAGAATTTGTATCGTGCAGTATTTGGTCCTTTTAGAGTGTAAGAAAATAACTACGGTGCTGTCACGGGATCTAGATGTACATACCAAAAAAGCGTGGCTGGCTTACTAGCCCTTGTTGTTGCTCATGAAACTACATGTATTACCACGCGAATAAAAGCGCTAGCACCATGGATGCTATGACACAGATTTCGCTCTGATTTGTATAACATCCAGGTCTTGAAGACTTTATGAAAGTAACTGTATACCTGACCAAGTCTGCCAGGAAGATGGGTTCAAAATCCGGCTCAACAATTTACAAAATCACGTCAACTAGACTTTTTGTAAAGCCTTACGCAACTCAACACATAGGTGACCTCCCTTTTCAAAGATTCATATCTGACCTGAACATGTCGTACAATTAACAATCAGTGGACGATTAAATCTTAGACACTATGCACCAAGGTGATGGAAGAGCACCACCCAGGATTAGAGCATCATAGATGTTACAGACAATACTGCAAACATGGTTAACGCAGTGCGTCGTTCGGCGGTAATTGCACACACACTGAAGCTATTGGTGTAACTAGGACTTTTTTCTGAGGTGAGCCAGGTCCCCCAACTTTCGTACATAGGTTTTTTATTTGCGAAGTATACCAGCTCATGAGTATTCCCATATTTTGCCCGACATTTTTTATGCATTGCTCTGAGCACTTACAAGATGTTAATGCAATGCCTAGAGCAAATGAAATTGCATAGATTAAAAAAATCGTAAAGTTTCTAAAGTTAGTAGTACATATGGCTGTCTCTGTTTGGGTCAGAGTAGCGCAAAGTATTACTGCATTTAAATAGGTTCTATTCTAATTTCCGTAAGCTTACAAACTGGAATTTCGAACTACTTGCATGTAGATGGCGTGGAAAAAGCTCCATACTTCTTTTTATTATAACTAACATGTTTTAATGTTATTTTCTATGTTAATATTTTTAAAGTAAGAAGTATTTTTTGCAAACTTCATAATTTAAAAACCAAAAAAATTACATTAATTTTTATCTAGTTTCAAAGCAGTCTGATGGTGCAACAGGTGTCTCCTTTTTCGAATTTATTATTTGGACAACGACAAGCATGTTGATTTGGCGTTTTGTTATATTAATTTTTAGAATACAGAGACAACAGGAAGTGTTGATACCTGTAGAATTCGTGTGCATGAGCCTGGATTTATTCAGGGTCCCGTGAAGTAGGTCAGCATTATATTGAAGAAAGAGACAAATGTATTTTCAGCTGTCAAACGAAGTTTCCTAATTTGAATCTAATTTAAAACTTGTGAAAAGTGAAAGATATTTTATTTAAAAGTATTGTTAAATAAAGTAAAGAGTGTAAGTAATTATCTGTTGATATTATAGTGATAAATTTCTAAGTATTTTTCATGTATTTTCAGAATGAAGTTTTCGGTGAAAAATTGCCACAACAACACCAAGGTACGTCGTGAGAAATCATTTTTTAGGCAAATATAGTTATAAAATATTATTTTGTGTACTTTACACACCTTGTTATATTCAATTAAATCAAAAATACATAACAAAAACGATGAAATTTCGAAAAATTCCTTCATCCACCGAGATTTGATTACGTTTATGACAGCTGAGAAACTCCCAGGGTATGTTGGCCTAGTGACAGCGAATAAGAACATTTTCAATGGGAGCAAACGCAATATTTTCAACCATATATATTGTTGCCCCGCTCTCTATATTGATTCTACTACACGGCTTTACTGAGCTTTCACTCAGCGGCAACAGATACTAACGCAACAAGAATTTGACTACGCTAAATTTGGCTTATCACACTTCCTGTACTCCTATATTCTAAGAATTAATTTCAAAGTTCGTTGTTGATTTGGCGTTCTTATGGCGATTTCAAAGTACAAATTTCACTCTGCGCTGTATTGTGGACTGCTTCGCTCTGGACTCAAAGCTCACTCTGCTCTACTCTGCATTGTGAATGCGGCATAAGTCTATATATGCTTTAGTTTACGGCTTTTTTTCTGCAAACTTATTTCGCAGCTGTTGCGATGTTAGTTTTTTTTAATTATCTCATTTTCAATGCTTATGAGTGGCATGTTCGGAAACCTGTCCTGAAGAATTTGCTTTAACCAAGTTTTAACTCGATGAAAAAGCTCCGTTCACAGCTGGCCGAGCTGACAGGAAGTCCCAGAGCTGCTTGCAGCTACTTGTATAAATTTGGGCAGAAGTCTTTATTAATTTCTGTTTTCAGTCTTTCTAAATTTACTACAACGCTCTTGTTTTAGAATATGTTCTTTATTATTTTTGTTTCAGCATATAAGGTGGAAATGTCTAGATTGAAAACATTTTTTATAATTTTGTACAAATGCCTCTCCATGTTTTAGGTACAACTTTACAAATGAATCAACTGACTGTGCCAAAGGTAGATTTTCAAATCTATTTTTGAAGTTAGTGATAATGTTATTCATATATGTATCTTCCAATATTCGGATGGCTTTGGCCTTGTATCTGATGGAAAGTCCAGTAAATTACTTTTACCTTAAGTGGGCTTTATCAGACAGTATTTTACTCTCTCCGGTTGCCTTCTCCTTTTCTAGACTCGAGTAGGTTCTAGACAAATTTAAAGTTTTCTATGAATTTCTCGGTTTCTCGAAGTATTTATTGTCTAGGCATTTCAGATTCCTGTGGGGCACCCTGGCCCCTACCTAGTTACGCCAATGACTGTAGCTTACTGCAAATGAAGCGAAGAAAGGTTCAGATTATTGACGTAGGGTGGGATACGTTTTCGGATGTATTGGCAAGGCTTATATCCTCTTTCTTGGACTCGCGCTAAAAAATCTTAAGGAAGATCTACTTGAGACGCGTTACAAGTGTCACACGAGTCTGGTGTTGAGCTATCCTTTTCATATAATGAAGCTTCAGGCAGCGTGCATAGTTCAGCATTTGAGTTCTTGTTCAACAAGCCCTCATACATAAAAAAACAGAAAAATAACAAAAACAAAACCCCAGGCGAACTGTATATCGCAAAACCGCGGCTTCAATTAGCAATGATCGATTTGACTGGTGGAAACATCGAGAAGATACATTTCCAGCGGTAGCCTCCCGAATTGGCAATGGCTCTCGATACCGGCAACATCCGATAGCTCTAAGCGGATTGCAGGAAATTTTGTCACACCTAAATGAAATTGTTTACAGCCAGAAAATTATTGGTCTTTTTGTATCAAAATAAATATACCTATGTGCACTTGAGATTCAACATCAATATTTCATGCCACACGAGCGGTAATGATCAGATTGAAATAACAGTATACATTTTCCTTATTCATTATGATTTTTTTCACCAGCTTTAATAAGGCCATAATAACGAATTATGAATGCAAACGAACGATATTAGCCGGTCTGTTAACTCAAAAGTTTTTACTTGGATCGATAAATTTTACGCAAATTTACACGCAAACCGTCTGTTAACTTTTGGGATCGCCAGAAACGAGTAAATTGATACGTTTTCCATCTGGTTCAAGATTACTCATTTTTACACATGAGCAACAAGATGTGTAAGGTTGAACCACAATACACGTAAAAAACTTTACGAATTTGAATGAGACTGAGGTTTACTTACGGATAATTGACATTTTGCCCTAAACAGGCGTCACATTCCGTAAGGGAGACATTTAATGTTTTCAATTTTAAAAGGTGGTAAAAAAAAAAGACAAAAATTACAAATTGAAGATGATTTAATTGAAAGTTTGTGCCTTTTCATTAAATAAAAAATTTAAGAAGCATCTGAAGAAAAATCCGCAGCACTTCCAGAAGCAATCTCGCTTTCTAGCTCTTTCCCAAACTTTTCTCTTGGAAGGGACTACCCTTTTCACATTCTTCTTCTATAACAAAATAAAATAATGACAGTGTTACCGATTTCATTAATATCTTTGGATAAGCAGATGAGTCCTTATGGAATGAGCGACTCTTATCAGAATTTACTTACGGCAATATGACGTTTAAACTTAACGAAAATTCATTATCAATGCCTTAAAGTTATTTTGCGTTCATCTGCATAATTTAAAGAAAGCGTTCGCAAACTATAAACTGTAGACTCTCCTCTTTAATTTGACTTAGTATACCCCATGTGCTATCTGCAGCTGTTAAAGAGTTATTAGCTCAAAACTAATTCATGTCATACCGAAATAAGCCGATATTTTTTTAAATTACGTGTTTTCAGTCAGTAAGGGAACAAATTTAGGTTTGAGAATAGCTTTCAGAATAAGTTTTGAGCTAATAACTCTTTAACGGCTGCGCATAGCACATAGGATGTAATAGGACAAATTAAAGAGGAAAATCTACAGTTTAGAGTTTTTATAAAAAAAGTTCTGCTAACGACCGTTTTGCAAAAGAAAATAGAGGTCAAATTAAAAAACAAATTAAAAAAAACCCGAAATATTTTGTTTAGACCACCGTAACTCCTGAGGTGAAGGGATATGGAACTGTTTGAGCAGTCGTTGGATAGGCCATGAAGTTCTACATACAATGAGCTCTTAAATGTGACCGCGCGTACAGTACTTTTAAAATACAGGGTGTTTGTGAAAAACTAGCTTTTTTTCTTAATGACCTTGTAACTCCTAAACGGTTGATATTACCCCCCTCCCCCCCCCCCCCCCCTGCCATACAATTTTTTGTTTTCAGTACTTTCCCCGTTTCTCCTGGACCCCTTTTGAAATGGAGGTAGTTTAGGTTCGCTCCTTCGGTGTATTTTCAGGTCTGGGACACTGTAACATATTGCCCACAGTGTCATTGGTTGGATGGGGCACGGCTTGAAGACATTACATCTTTGTCTTCAATGGAAGTAAAGGTAAGTGGTGTTAGGGTCCCTTCAGGATCGGATGGTGTGCTGCGTTTTTTTTTGTGAAGGTACGAGTTTTTTTTTGTATGTGCACTGTGCCAGCGGCAGGTATTTGGTTTACCCCCTATAACTCTCCCGCGCTGGCCGAGGTGCTAGCGTGCTGCCCTGTGTCGACACTGTTCACGGAGTGAGCTGTCAGCGCAGGCTGACAGAATGGACTTCACGTCCAAAGTTACTCATTTATATGCTACCATAACAAGAAGAAGAACGAAGGCGGTTGGGTGGGTTTTTGCTTTTTGTGCGTTGTGAGTGTTCAAGAGGTAAAGAAAAAAAAAGATTTTGTGGGAAAGAAAAATTATTCAGAGAAAAGCCTAGTACTAAGGTCCGCGCTAAACTAAATTTTAGCGGGTCTCCAATATCGGGCCGTTCTTTAGCAGCTAAAATATGACAGCGGAGACTCAGAGAAAAGATATATTAAAAACAAGAAGAACAAGCATTTTGCAATTTTTTACGGAAATACAACGCGCGGTCATAATATTTCTAAAAGCAGGTAGTTAAAATTATTTGGAAATATTAAAAATATGAAAATAATATGCATAATGTATAGGTACACTAAATAAAAAATTAAGAATGATATTGAAAATACGGCCACGAAAAGAAATCCAATTCATCTGTACTTACAGCAAAGACGTACAAAACTACGTTAACTACAAAAATCCGGTCAATAAATTTATCAAATCTCAGAACTCTGACAAAAAATATTTTTAGCGCGCTAAAGAACGGCCCGGGCGGATAAATTCAAGCTAAATTTTTTGGAGACTTACTGGTGGTGCCATCTCTATTCAAAACCCAAAGACAAATTTAGCGCGTTGACCTTAGTACCGCTCTAGCTAAAATCCAGGATAAATTTTCGCCAAAATCTTTTAGCTTGCTAAATTTTGATACAAAATTTAGCTTAGCACCGACCTTAGTACTAGGCTAAAGGAACAAGAGTGGAAAAACTAAAGATTGCGTCGGCGCCGAAAATAACAAAGAAAGTGTATAGTTTCTGAGGTTTCTGCACAACCAGGAGAGGAAAAAACAAAATGTCTCAAATTGAAACATGGATTTTCCTGGGAAGGCAGTATTCGGGGGCTTGGGTGATTTCCCTGAGGAACCATGGGGAGAAAGGAAATTGTCAATCAACATGGTAGCTGAAAATAATACAAGGAAGAAGGACCATGCGAAAGGTTTTCGTATTGCTGGAATTTCAATTTTTACTAAAAATATTGCCTAATGACATTGAGCGAGATGATAAGTGAAAATTACAAGTAGGACAATGACATGAATTTGTAAAAATAATTTTTGTGTTACAAGCAAAATAGAGGATAAGACTTTTAAAAGGTTTAAAAGATATTTTGAACGGACTATTTTTGCTGGCATATAGTTTAAGATAATTAAATTGTAATCGGCGTGCAACGAAACCACAAGAAAGAAAATGACAAGCTGAGATGCGGAAATGAATAGAAAACATTTTTAATAAGAGGACTGCAAATTTTGGAAGATTTTGTTTTGTCAAATTTTTGATCACAATGAAAGAAGAACATAAAATCAAACTCGGATAACGAACAGACATTGTAAATTGAGGTGCTAAAATAAAGAAAAACAGTAAAACAGTATAGTCAATAACATGATATGAAATTTGATGGCGAAATAATTTGTTGTTTACTGTATAAATTAGAATAGGAAAGGAATTTAAAATTCAATAGCAATTTAAATAACGTTACAGAAATTATAAATTAAGGTGCTAAAGTTGAGGAAAACATTAAGCTATAAATTTACAAGGACATATGAGAAGTATAACTGGGACGTATGGCTTAGAATTTGATACGTGACCCAGAATTTGTTTTAATTGCTTACTTAATTCTTGGTATTTATCCGCATTAGGTTCTTATTATGGAAAGGTTACGAAATCTTAGTGCTAGGCGATATTTGCTGGTTAAAATGATCCGTTCCTTTACATGGACGATTGGGCATTTGCGACAAGATTATTAAAATAACGACCGAGATATCCTAACCTCATAATTTTTCAGAATTTTAATTGTCATATAGCAGCCTCCAGGGAGCTCCTTCGACGGACTGGACGACACATGAGTAAATTTTTAGTATATTTTCTTTTGTTTATTTATATTGCACTAAGAGTTTAAACATTGCTTTAATAAGTATTAAATGGTACGTTCCCATATTGGTCGGAACCAGTATCGAGTCCTAAGCAGGGGTGTTTCAATTTTTCTAGTACAACCAGAAAGGAGAAAGCTCGGGCTGGCTCTGCCAGTTCTTGTTGTTAATCTCTTTGGCTACGAGGTCGCTTGAGTTCGAAGATAAATAGTGGTATATCTTCCGAATTTAACATAGTTCGAAAAACAAAAAAAGGGGACAGAAAATAAACAAAGGCAACATAACTAAATACACACTTCTCATGTGACCTATGTAAGTAAAGGTTAGATAGTATGAGAGTGTTACTAGAAGTACTTATTTAATAAGATTATGTACACCAGCAGTTATTGGCGTGACAATTTGGAATCATTAAAGGTTTATAACAGAATGAAGCCCTAAGATCTTTTTCTCTACCTTTCACTCTCCTGGAATCCTCTTCGAAATAGGGGTTGAACAAGGTCCACTATTCAACTAACTTTCAGGTCAGTCAAAGGGATATTGAATATCACATGTGCCAGAAGTGTAACAGGGAGGATAGGGCGATTGCACGAACCTATAACATTGGGGCTCACGGTAAGTTAAGATAAGTGGCGTAAGAGTCCCTTCGGAACTGGATGTGATGTTTTGTTTTGTTCTCCTTTGAAGGCACGATATATTTTTGTGTATATGGTGCGTGACAGCGGCAGGATTTGGGTTACCCACCCCACAACTCTGCCGCAATAGCCGAGGTGCTAGCGTGCTCATGCTGACAGACTGGATTTCAGACCCAATGGTACTCACTCACCTTGTAACAATATGCAATCGGCTGACTGTCAAAAGTATTAAATTTCAGGTTAACCTGCTTGTTGTGCTATCGGGTCAATGTAAAAGTGATCTTCTAAGAAGTTATGATTTTAATAAAAATATTAAAGAAGGTGAGTTTTTTAAAATGTATTTCAAATTAATTATTAATTGTTTTCTGTTTCAGACAGAAAATGTAACTGCCAAATTTTTGACACATGGCAAGCTTAACAAAATTTACTCGAGAAGCGTCTGCTAACTTTTCTTAAGTTATCGCCTCCCCTACATAAAAGTTTTTACATGATTTTTACGGAAAAGTTCTTGCTATAAAGTTACCAGACAGACCTATTGTCATTAATTTTTCTTTACCTTATTTACATAAAATATGAGCCTTTTGATTTGGAATTTACTTGTTGACTGAAACTATATATGTATATATATATATATATGGTCAAACTTGCAAAGCTTGTCAAAAATTAATTCTCACATCTGGTCCGGGGCTGGTGGTACTGTCTTAGTTTCATTACATATTGTACAAAAAAGACCCTTCAAGCTCATTGGCGATTTTATAATTACATGTTATATGTTGGATGCCTTTTGCTCCTTCATCGCTATATGCATGGCCAATGTTCCGATGAAATATCTAGTCTAATCCCTTGTAGATTAATTCCTACACGTAAGCCGCGCACATCCTTTGACCCTTCAAAATAATTTTGGCCGTACAGTAAATTTCCGTGCTGCTTTTTTATTCCGAACTGTGCGAATGTGGAATAGTCTACTACCTTCTGCTTTTCCTCGGGCTTAAAATATGCGAAAGTTTAAGAGTTTACCACTTTCTTCATGTTCGCTAATGCTTTCCTAATCTCCTTCCTGCCATGCTGTGTTTTACATTATAGGATATCACCTGAGCTTGACTTAATAATATATATATATAAAAAAAAATAAGCGTTCTAAAATACTTTGTAACAAAAAAACGTTTAAACATTTCGTAAGAAAGCGTTCATTTAATTAAATTATTTTGCGGGTAGACCTTCGAGGAAAGAACTAAAGATAAGATAGAGTAGGTCGGCTTAAAACATTGAAAAATAAGCAACCTCAACATTTCTTTCATTAAGTATAATAATTTATGATGCGGAAGCAAATGTGCGACAAGTAATCAGTTAACGCAACTACTGTCGGAGAACATTCGTATTGTAAGTACATTTATAAACGGCGCCACGTAAAGCCAATTTAACCTGAGCAAAATTCTGGAATTTTTCCATTTCAATTAAGTTATTTTATTGATTTTCTACAAATTCATTTCATTTCATTTATATCGTGTTCCTTAAACTAGACAGTTTATTTATAAATAAATTTGTTTATTTTAATTAGTTATTTGCCGATATTCTTCATATACATCTGGAAATATGCTACAGACATTTAGTGCTCTGTTCTATGCTCACAAAAGCTTGCAAAAAATCCCTGAAGAACTTCATCTTCTATTCTGTGTTAAAACCTCTTAGGCTTTTATTAATGAAGCTAATTCATTAAAAAAATTTGTTGAGCAAATCATGAAGATTTCCCTTTAAAATACTTTTCTAGACCTTCATGCTACTCAACACATAATAGAAATATTTGCTAATAAATATATATAAATATTTTTATACGGTCGATGATGAAATCATACTCGTAGGCGTACTAAGTTTGCCATACCATTTATAGCATATAGAAATAATTATACTAGAGAACTCGAGAACGCGTCCACCTAGAGAGCTGAAATTTAGCACACGTCATTTAAAAAAAATGTAGATTTAAGTTCGTAAATGGGACAAATCGGGTAACTCCTTCGTAGGGTATCCATACAAAAATTTCGTTTTACCCCCTATACATAGTGTTTCCGCCATGGTGGTCCATATGGCAGCCGGTGATAGTACTCACCTAGCCAAGCAAAAAATTATATTGCGGGCATATCAACCGTTACAAAGTTATAGGGTGATTTATGCGGAATTTCATCATGACGTTTTCAACGACTCCTCAACCAGCACCCTACTTCTCACCACTCAGGAGTTATTGTGATCTAAACTAAAAATTTCGGATTTTCCTATCTTTTTTTTATTAAAAGATGGTTAACATAATTTTTTTTTTAAAAAAACTGAAAATTGGACTCTCCTCTTTAATTTGACATATTAAATCTATGTGCTATTTCTAGCTGTTAAAAAGTTATTAGCTTTTAACCTATTCTCAAAGCAATTCTCAAACAAGTTATTTTCAAGCGACACCTCACACGATTTGATTAGATTTGGGAAGGGGTTTGTAGGCGTTAGTTTCGCTATCACTGCGACCTGAAAGATCTATTGTGAGTCCCCGTAGCATTTACTCCGTTTCTAGGTTCAGACTGTTAATAAAGTCTAGAAACATTCTGGGATTGAGGTTCCACACGTAGACGGGTGGAGAAAAAGCATGTTCGAGGTGGAGTTAGTCTCCGCTAGGCCAATACTTCGCAGTTGCAGAGCAAATGCTCCGAGGTTTCGTGACCATCCTGACAGAAACGGCAGGATGAAGTCTAAGCCAAGCCCAGGTTATTTAGGTGATACCTCAAGGGGCAATGGCCTGAAAATATCTCAGTAATCATTTAGAGCTCTGTTCTTCCAAGGAGTAGGAGTTATTTTGTTTTTCCGCCAGAGGTGTCGATAAATTTTTTTGCCTGACGAAGTCCTTGTAGCCTTTCCCAATACAGGGATTTTTGTTTAGTCTCCCAGTCGTTTAGGGCAGCTCTGAAGTAATACTTTGAAGTGCCTCAAAATGGCTCTGGTCCGACAAACTGAGTTTCCGCTTCTCTTTTGGCTAGGCTATCAGCAATTTCATTACCTTTATTTGCTCTCACGTCCATGAGTATAACGTTGTTTCTCCTTGATAATTTTTTGAGGGTTTTTAGACATTTCCAGACTATCCCTGACTTGACCTCACACGATACATAATAACAATTTTTTTTTCTTGTGGCAAAAGCCTATAATGAATTACTCTATAAGTTTAATTTGACTGTGATATAAGAGATTTCGTGTTTTGAAATTAGCACTGTTCTTTCTGCATAAAATCTGCCTTTCTTTTGTACCTAAAATGCATGTTAATTTACTCTGGTAAACTCCAATTCGAAGATTCCACGTGGAATAAAAGTAACTTCTCCATCTGAAATTCACGTAATTATTTCACCTCAACTTATACAAGATCTACTTAGGACATAGGTATAGGTAATTCCACCCATTTTCGACGTAGAGGCACGTGCTATTTCCACGCAGAATTAATATAATTTCCACGTGATAGTCTTTACTGGGATGCCATGAGTACTAGTACTAATAGCATACACTGTAAAAGGCACAAATTGTTACTGCAAAGTTTAGGGAGAAAATTCCTAGAAATGTAGGGAATATTGCCTAAAAGGTAGGGAATAATCTCTAAAATGTAGGGAATATTCCCCACTTTTTTAGGGAATTTTTTCCAAACTTTGTGGGTAAAATTTGTGCCTTTTTACAGTGTAGTTAGTCAGTTAACTAGCCGAAATTACATTTATATAAAAAGAACTAAAATTTTATTCAAAACAAGTAAAAAAGCTAGAATTGGTCAAGCCCTACTTATTCTGTGAATTTGGACGAAATCGGTGATGACGAGTAGGGACCCTCTTCTTGTAGAACTATTCCTATGAAGCCCGTATGTAATTTTGTATGGTCACCTCTCTGTGCACGTTTGATTGTTGAAATGGTTTTTCGCGTGTAAAGGGAAAATCCCCGAAATTCGGATAGTTAACTAATTTTATTGCTTCGAAATACCACAAACTTTTTATTTGAGATTGTATATTCGCAAACCAATCGGTTTTTGACTTTTTATCTAGTTTAATTGTATCCTGCAATTTCCGGATAGTAAAAACCAAATATCCGCACAGATTTTATCCAATTGTCGCACAGTTTGAAAATTAATTAAACACAATTACTAAAGAAAAACCGTTAT
Organism: Dioctria linearis; assembly: GCA_963930735.1. Lineage (NCBI taxonomy): Eukaryota > Metazoa > Arthropoda > Insecta > Diptera > Asilidae > Dioctria > Dioctria linearis. The sequence continues at coordinate 259,553,454 of OZ005740.1, read as the reverse complement.
TTATTTTTCGGAAAATATATTGCAAAATGAACAAATGAAATAAAAAAAAATATTCCATTTATATTTAACAAACTAAAAATTAAATTACAGTTCTATCAAAACTAGCCTCTTTTTCTACATAATCTACTTGAAAAATATTTTTAAATTTACAGTTTTTGTAATTTATTATTTATTTTGGAAGGCAAAATTGACAGATAAATATACTATCAGTAGCTTCCCGATATGTACTGGATTCCGTACATTTCAGATGGTACCACCTTAGGCAGATATCTCATCCAACATTCATCAGGCATTCATCTTCTAGATCGCTTACCAATGTTGTTCTTTGCATGATGAGCATTGTATCTTTTTAGGTTGGGTATTCTCATTTAAATTTTACCTGAATCCATTTTTAATACTTTCAGGCAGATTTTTCCATTTTTAAAACTGAGTTCGACAGTGGACACAATTTTGTTTTGGTAACGCAAGCGTTAATATTATTTGGATTTCGTTGCCAGTTTACTAATGTTTTTTTCCCACTCCGATTTGAGTGGCTTAAAAATACTCACATCAGTGGGCTGTATTAAATGTATGGCATTTGATGGTAAGGCGTCCAGAATTATTTGGTTATTGGAGCAAAACTCACTTAACTCTAAAGTCAAATGGGATTTGTGTCCATCTACAAATAGAAGTACTGGCCCAGGGATGTTTTGTCTTTTAACCATGAGTTGGTGTTATCCCCATTCGCGATGCACTCGGAGAATATTTCCGAATTCATCCAACCTATTTGCGACCTTCCCAAAAATCAATCTGTTGGAATAATGTTGGCGACAGTCCTTGGTGGGCGTATGTAGGGAAAAACTACCATTGGTACGACAGTATCTCCATTCGCAGTGAAAACTAGAAAGACTGTTATAATTTCCTTTTCATTGCATTGTTTATTTTGTAAACATTCTTATATCCCATTGGAGCGAGAAAGTTTCCCGTTTTCGGATAGAGGCTTAATCCCGTCTCATCTCCATTTAATATTCTTCTAGGGTCATTCAAAATACTCTCGGCATTTATTTATTTCAAATAGTCTTTTTAATCCCGAAACCACTTTGAAATGCCTTCTTTTGTAACTTGTGAACGTCCTTTCGACATTCCTTCAGCTTTTCTAAAGACTATCTGGGGATTACGACGAAGGAACAGGGTTAAGCACTTTTTGCCTGGACGCCCATATTGAAAAGGAGTGTCTCTTCCATTATTAAAATTATTCTTTTGACAGTGTCCAATAACTGATCTCGCTTTATGGGAAATCCACAGTTAGTCATTGATGTGCACCATTCAACGATCTTGTTGTCCTTAACTGTAATAAGAAGAATACAGAAGCTGGACCTCTCTTTCCAAGCTTTTCAAAAAATTTCCCTGCAATCAACTTGGGAATAGAATATTTTTCGGGAGTATAGGTACTGTGTGTAAAGTGTTTCGATCAGCAGTAATAGGGTGTTAGGTTTGGCAATACTTATTTTAAGAATACTTTAGTACTCATAATGTATATTAAGTATGGTAATACCTTTAAGTAAATGACAGATTAGATCACAATATATTCTGTAAGAAGCTCTCCTCCTCCTAGTTGTCGTGGCGTACGGACGTACCATAATAGCTGTCTATTAATAGTATAATTGTAATAAAGTGGAATCCTGGATATATGAAGATAGATCTTTTCTTTACCTATAAATCACATAATTTACAACAGTGGCGACGAGGATGGGATTCTGATGACCGGATTTTTGTACGATTTTATTTTGTAAGTGAGGTATCTCAACAGCACGAGCTATGACAGATCCAGATCCTACAGTACCATCTAACTTCGTGATTGAGTTTTTCGATGAAGGCAAAAATAAATTCGACAGGTGGTTGCAACGACTAGAAGGTGCTTTTTCAATTTTTAATATTTCAGCAGATGCATTGAAGTGTAGGTATCTGCTACATTATATTGGCCCGCAGACATTCGATTTATTGTGCGATGGAATTGCACCAAGCTCCCCGGAGAGCAAAAAGTACAGCGAATTAGTAACAGTTTTGAAGGAACACTATAATCCGAAGCCAGTTGAAATAGCTGAAATTTACAAATTTCATCACCGCAACCAGCAGGAGGGAGAGAGCATTCGAGAGTACATAGCTGTGTTGCGCAGGATGGCTGTGCACTGCAATTTTGGTAATTACTTATCTACCGCTTTAAGAAACCAGCTGACGTGTGGAATTAGAGATAAGCGAATAAGAGATCGATTACTCGAAACCAAAGACTTGACTTTTGAAAGAGCTGTGGAACTTACGACAAGTTTGGAGTCAGCACAACAAAATTCTTTACAGCTAAGTGGTGGCACTGAGGGCCAGCTGACTTCACATGCAATCCACAGATTTAGCAACAAAGGAGGCAAACAGAGAGACAGGGAGCATGCAAGAAGCTATACTGGTGGCAGAAAGTGTAATAAGAAGACTCAGGACGATCCAGTCAATTCAGCACCGAGTTCGTGTAAGCAGTCAGCAGTCAAATGCTTTCGTTGTGGGGGACCCCATCTTGCGAATAGATGTAAACATCAAAACAGTGTATGTAACTACTGTAGGAAGCGGGGTCACTTGCAGAATGTGTGTATGAAGAAGAACAAGAAAGATGTATACAGCATTACTGGAATAGGCACTGAGAAGAATAGGTTAGATCAAGAAGACGAAGTAATTGTTTACATCAATGAGGTATGTCAAGAGTTGAGTAGTAATAAAATTTTAGTAGATGTACAGGTTAATGACATGAATATGCAAATGGAATTTGATAGCGGATCAGGAGCTTCTTTGATAAGTGCTTGTGATTTTAAAAAAAAATTTGCCAATGTAAAACTATTTCCTACTTCTGTAAAATTGTGCACTTACAATAATCAGTTTCTAAATGTTTTAGGCTACGCCCAGGTTGCAGTTGCTCTGAATGGAATAAGAAAATATCCATTAAAGTTATACGTGGTTGATGTCCCGGTTTATAAGCATCCCCTACTGGGTCGAGATTGGATGGTGCAAATTGGTGGAGATATTATTGGAAAAATTTTGTCGAAAACATTCACGGATGTAAATGCTACTACTATAAATGTTCGACCAGATATGAATGTAGGAAATCAGGTAAATGCTCAAGTTTTTAATGAAATCAAAATGCCTAGTGACATAAATTTGCGCCTTATGCATAAACTGCGTGATACTTTAGTTAAATATTCGTGTATTTTTAATGATGATGCTGGGGAAATTAAAGGAGAACCAGCTGCTATACGCGTAAAACCAGGCACAATGCCTGTGCATCTCAAATCGCGTTCCATTCCCTTTGCATTAAAAGATGGGATAGAAAAGGAGTTAGAGGATTTAGTTTCGAAAGGAATTTTGGTACCAATAGATCAATGCGAATGGGCCACACCGGTGGTCCCGGTTGCTAAAGCAAATGGTCAAATTAGGCTATGTGGTGACTTTAAGGTCACATTGAACCCCCACATTTTAGTGGATGATCATCCATTACCAACAACAGATGAGTTGTTTACTGCATTAAGTGGGGGAAATAGGTTTTCAAAACTCGATCTCAAGCGCGCATACCTTCAATGTAAAATAAGAGAAGAGGATCAGACAAAATTAACGTTAACGACTCATAAAGGTTTATTCAAGAGCACCAGGTTACTTTACGGTCTTAATTGTGCACCAGCAATCTGGCAGCGCAAGATTGAATCTATTTTGCAGAATATACCCGGTGTTGTAGTTTTTATCGACGATGTATGCGTGACAGGCTCTACGGATGAAGAGCACTTATCAAGGTTAGAGATAGTATTGCAAAAGTTGAAGGACTTTGGTCTAAGGGTCAATTTAAGGAAAACTGAACTCTTTCAGGACAGTTTAGAGTATTGCGGGTATGTTATTAATAAAAATGGGATTCATAAAAGTGAGTCCAAGGTTAACGAAATTCAGAAAACACCGAGGCCGGTTAATGTTACAGAATTAAAATCATTTTTAGGACTGATAAATTATTACGGGAGATTCCTGAAGGGACTGTCAGAAACTTTTGAACCCTTACATGCGCTTTTACGGACTGATAAACCCTGGAAATGGGATCAAAATTGCGAAAATGCTTTTAAGAAAATAAAAGCTCATATGTCAACCGACAATTTCTTAGTTCACTATTGTAGATCGCTTCCACTCTGTCTAGCTACAGATGCATCTCCGGTGGGCGTAGGTGCGGTGTTGTCCCACATTATGCCAGATGGGACTGAGAGGCCTATTAAATTTGCCAGCCAGACACTTAATACTACCCAAAGAAAATGGTCTCAAATTGATAAGGAAGCATACGCCATTATTTATGGAGTAAAAAAATTCTATCAGTACATTTATGGTAGACACTTTACCCTCTATACAGACCATCAACCCTTGATGCACATATTTTCACCGTCCAAATGCCTGCCTCATATGTCTGCTATGAGGATGCAACATTATGCTATCTACTTACAGGGATTCAATTACAGAATCAAGTATAAGCCTTCAAAATTAAACGCGAATGCGGATGCCCTATCTAGATTACCGGTAGAACCTTGTAAGGCAACTAGTGTCGAAGAGTCTGATCTGTTTGAAATCAACCAAATAAGCAGACTACCAGTTACTGTGGCAGATATTGCAAAAGCCACTGCAGAGGACGATGAATTGAAACCGCTTTGGAATGCATTAAAAACGGGGGAAAAGATGTCTAGAGATAAGCGTTTCAATATCGAGCAAACTGAATTCTCAATGCAGAGTGGGTGCATCATGCGGGGCATTCGAGTAGTGGTTCCGGCTAAGTTAAGGTCGATAGTATTGCAAGATTTACATGCGTCACATTTTGGTATTAATAGGATGAAGTCATTAGCACGAAGTTTTTGCTGGTGGGCAAAGATCGATAGGGACATTGAGAACATAGTCAAAAATTGTCTGGAATGCCAGAAAGCAGCCAAAAATCCAACTAAAGTTCCAGTACATCACTGGGAATATCCATCTAGACCATTTGAAAGAATACATATAGATTTTGCAGGTCCCAGTTTCGGAACATATTTTTTTCTAGTGGTTGATGCTTTCTCTAAATGGCCCGAAGTCCATACCATGAAGCAAGCTAATACGAAAAATACTATTAAATGTCTTCAATCTATATTCGCTACATTCGGAATCCCTAGAGTACTCTGCTCTGACAACGGCACGCAGTTCGTTAACGCAGAGTTTCAGAGCTTTCTAAGATCAAATAACATAACACACAAAAGAGCCGCTCCCTATCATCCGGCTACTAACGGGCAAGTCGAACGCTATGTGCAGACACTAAAAGATAAATTACGTCGTATGACTACAAGTAACTCTGACATTGACTCCAACCTTACGCAAATTTTAACCTATTATAGAAATACAACACATCCCTTTACAGGAGTCGCACCTTCAGAGCTTGTCTTTAAATATCCCATATTTACCAAGTTTCATTTAATGATACCTATTACGAAACAACTTACAACGAATACGCAAACCTTTAAAGGTCGAGTATTGGATGTAGGTCAGCGTGTAGCAGCTCGAAATTACAATGGAAATAATAAATGGTTGGTAGAATTAAAAGCAAAAATGGGCGATTGCATTATAATGTAGGCTTAGACGACGGTCGCATTTGGCGAAGACATATTGACCAAATTCGGCAAACCGGAAATAATATTACAGAAATTGAACCATCCAACCTCGATCCAATCCAAGAGGGAGATAATGAGTGGAAAAGAAGAGAATCGGTACTTAAACACAGGCAGCCGGAAGTGGCCGAGAATAAACAAGAGATAAACTTGGAAAATAAGTTGGAAGAATCAGAAGTAGGAAATAGTTTCCAGCAACAAAACGAGCTATTCGAAAAATTGAACAAAAGTAGAGAAATACAAATTAATGAACTCCCTAGGAGAAGTGCAAGAATAGGAAACCTAGAAAATAAAGTTGTGTATAAATATTAAACCTTGAATTAATCTTAACGTAAAATTATGTACATAAAGAATTGAACAAAGTTAAGCTAAGAATCAAGTAAGGTTTTTCTTCTTAGGAGGGGAGGAGTGTTAGGTTTGGCAATACTTATTTTAAGAATACTTTAGTACTCATAATGTATATTAAGTATGGTAATACCTTTAAGTAAATGACAGATTAGATCACAATATATTCTGTAAGAAGCTCTCCTCCTCCTAGTTGTCGTGGCGTACGGACGTACCATAATAGCTGTCTATTAATAGTATAATTGTAATAAAGTGGAATCCTGGATATATGAAGATAGATCTTTTCTTTACCTATAAATCACATAATTTACAACATAGGGCAATCTCATCAGGACAACAATGAACCCTGAAACTGCCTGCTGTCTACACTACAGTGATTTACATATAGATAGATAGCATCTGAGTTCACTGTAGTGTAGACAGCAGGCAGTTTTAGGGTTCATTGCTGTCCTGATGAGATCGCCCTGTTACTGCCGATCGAAACACTTTACACACAGTACCTATACTCCCAAAAATTTCTTTATGGAATTTTTGGTCTTCGGCTTTAGTTCAGAAACTGACAGTACGTCGGTACTTGTTCTTTTAATTTTCTCTGCTCATATGCAGTAGGTTGAGACTCGTATTTTGTACGGGTCTCGAAACAGTAAAAAACTCATTACCATTTTCCACTTATAAGAATATTTTTCACTAGCATTCCTAATAGAAACACCATTTTCTCTTATCTCTTGCAAGGCCCTTTGTAGTCTGTCGTTATTTTATCGTATGGAATACATTTTAAACCTAATAGGGAATCGTAATTAAATGCTCGCTCAGTATCAACAAACCCTAAGTTGTTGACTTTTTAAATGTTTTGCAAGTTTTTGATTGCTAAAAAAATGCCTGTAAAAACTGTCTGTCCGATAACTGAAATTGACTGTAAAAAGGAGAGCCTGAATCCGGACACACATGTCCGGAAAATGCAACAAGCATAAGACGGTATATTAAATTTCAAGCGCTATTTTAGAAATTATGTACTTTTAATATAGCTAAAACAAAAAATCAACAACTTTTACCTTAATGTCAGTATACACTAACCTGTTAAAATGAGAGCTATTCACTATTAATTAATTAATTATTAATTTCCAACAGGCCATATGATTTTGCTTCTTCGATGGTTTGGCGTCGACTAAAGCAATTATAGTTTAAAATCAGAAAGTGTGAGGAGGCAATGTATTTGTAAGTTGCTAGAAGACATATGACAGATACTAAAACTACAACTGCAAAGTGGAAGTGGTAAAACGTTTTCTTATTTTATTAATTCATGTGAAAAGCTGTCCGGATAATGGGTACTTTACCCTATACAGTTTGTTAAAAACGGTTATAACCAATTTCATAGGATTTCATATTCTGAAGAACTTTTCAGTACAATAAAAATGTCTGGGACTGGTCGCTTTTACAGTATACGTAAAAACTTAAATTTTTATATAGCAACACCTAGAACAAGTTGCCCTGTTTAGCCTATTTTTGAAATTATATTTGCTTTTTGTATAAATATACCGTGTAAAAAATTTCAATTTTCTACGTTCAGTAAGTAAAAATGCTAGAATTGCTCTAAGACCAATTCTTATGATACCTAGATGAATAAACCCGAATGGTCATCCATCAGTTCAAGTTTGATTTTTAAAGTGGTTTTTCGCATATATTTCTAGAACGGTTCGCCGGACAGAAAAAATGATTATAACCAATTTTATATGATTTCATATTCTAAAAAAGTTTTTAGTACAATAAAAATGTCTAGGACTGATCGTTTTCACAGTATCCGTAAAAAACATAACACCAAGTGTTACCAAGGGTTACTCGATTTATTCCATTTTTTAAATTTTATTTGCTATTACTATGAAAACACCATGCACCAAATTTCAGCTCTCTATGTCAACGCGTTCTCAGGCAGTGTCCATATATATAATGGAAAACGATTTGTCTCATTTTCGAGAACTTAATTTTACTTTTTTTTTCAAAGTTTGCGCGCAAAATTTCAGCTCTCTAAGTACACGCATTCTCGAGTTATCGTGTGCACGGATGGTCCGGACAGACGGCTATGCAAAATTCAATAACTTTTAATTTTATGCGTGGGTCTCCATTTTGCTCTACCATCATTACTTCTGTGCGTTAAAAACCGAATGACAAACTTAGTAAACCCTTTAGGTATAATAAATCATAGGAACTAAATTATAGATTCAAACGAAAAATAAGTTTTAACAAATTAATTTTGTATTGGTTTCCTCCTTTGATGTAAAAAAAATGTAGCAAGTAAAACAAATTTACGAAAATTATTGCCTTGTCAGTAACATCACAAAACATATTTTTTGCCTTGGTTCACTGCTGAAGTTTTGATCTCCATAATTTAAATAAATTTATTTTTAAATCAATAATATATATAATAGCATATTGGGTTGCGGATATGGATAATAATGTTGGGCCGTACAATCGGTTTAAAACAGGGACCGAAAATAACTGGTATTTTGAAAATTTTAAACAAAAAAAGCTGGGGTAAATTATGATCGTGGAATTTCGTGGAATATACCAAAAGATGTCTCGTGAAACCCGTTTCGATTCCTGTAAAGCTTTTGAAAACTTAACTTTTTTAAAAAAAAAGCTAAACAAACTAAGCTGGAAAGGCATATTATTTTTTCTGGTAGTTTAGCTTTTTATTTTTCCTGGCAAAATTAAAGGCCAGCTTGACTTTTTATTTTTTCGAGCTGGTAGTAACAGGTTTTGAAGTAGGAAGTATAAAAAGCCAAGCTGGCTTCTTATTTTCAGGGACCGAATCAGTTATGAATTTTTACGAAAAAAGCTTAATTTACTTGTTATTCCTGGCCGGTAATAGTTTTGAAGCTAGAAAAGCAAGCGCATTAGCTCGATACTTTTTTCGATAAAAATATATAAAGCGAGCCGGCTTTTTATTTTTTCTACCCAAGATGGCTTTTTATTTTTGCCAGAAAATATAATAAGCATTTTCAGCTTAGTTTTTTTTAGCTTCAAACTGTTATCGGTCAGGAATAACTAGTAAAGTAAGCTTTTTTCGTAAAAAGTCATAACTGATTCGGTCATTAAAATGAATTAGTAATTCTACCTTCATTACAGTGACTCTAATTTTCGTCGTAGACAAGAAGGAAAATCGGTCCACTAGTGTTTTTATAATAATTATAAGATTGATAACAGACAGGATTGACCTTAATTGGTTGTATATAATAAAAAAAAATGTTTTAAAGTACGAGTACCTACAAATTTGAACAACTATGCGAAATCAAAAAAGACTTCACTAGTTTTATATCCATTTATGTATATAAAAATGCAACTTACCTCAATTGACGTACTTAGGAATGTCGGAACTTCTTTCAGATTCATATCATAACATTTCGCTTTCAGCATTTTATCTATCCGCACATATTTGCACTTTCGCTCATTATTTGCCAGTAAGTACCCCAGAACTTCTTTATAAGATAAAATTGAAATTATTCCAATATACAAAATAAATGTGGACGGATTCATCCTGAAATAAATAAAATTACAAAATTGAATGAATGGTGTGGAAGTACCTATAATGATCTATATAATATAATTTTCTAAAGTCTCACAAGAAATAAAATTTATTATCACCTTATCGAATGAATGAATGAATCGAATAGCCCTCCAAAGGACATTCTCTATAAACTTCCAGTTGTGTACTTGCACTGTAGGGTTCAACTATAAATTTATTGCAGGTATTGTAAGATCTGACGAAATACTCTCTATGATAGCAATCATTTTAATTGCTCTGTGATTAGTGCTCTTCGAAAATGGAAGAAATACCATTGCATATAGTATGTGCGCACATATTTTGAGAATTTTATGATTCCTTAATTCTTTATGGGTTAGTTTATGTACGACCATTGTGAATATTTTGCTGGTATATATGTACGTAGATATCATAGATATCAATGTTTGGCTAGATGCGTTCAGAATAATTAGAAAATAATTCATAATTGTCGTTAATTCTGTTTTATCTCTTTTCTAGTAAGTATAAGCAGCAGAAAAAATACGTATGTATGCAAGGACAATACATAAAAAAATTTCTTAAAAAAATAAATTTTGTTATATTTTATATTACCCCACGCAAGGAGTTATCATATTTGTAACAGCTAAATCGCTATCAAAGTGCTGTTGCTATACATATTTAATAGCTACTGTAGACTTATGAATGAGATGGAGAGTTGGAAATAGATGTTACCAGAATAGGCGCGTATCCAGACCTGCTGTCTAGGGGGTGGGGGTCACAATTAAAATGTTCGAGGGGGTGGAAAAAGCAGAAAGAAGTCGCCTTTACAATTTTTTTAAATCATATTTACGTTTATAGGCTGAACTACAATACAAGTATACGTAAGTACATTTACTTACGTAAAGCGAACGCGCCCTTTCATTTAAAAGGCGTACACAAATTAACTTTAACTCGTGTGAGGGGAACTTTCGTTAAGTTTAAATATGCAATTTTCCGAAAGTATAGTGCGCTAAGAATCGCTCATTCCGTAAGAACGGGATGTGTCAAACAATTAAATTATTACTATAAATGATTAAAAGTGCAATGTAAAAATTAAAATGGAGTAAAAATGGTACTGCGAATTAATAGAAAGCACAAATCTTCAATTACATCAACTTCCATTTGTTAATTTTATCACTTTTACCACTTTTTAAAATTGAAAACATTAAATATCCAGATAATAACTCTTACGGAATGTGATATATATTTAGGCTAAAAGTATCATTTTTGTAAGTAAACCTCAGTCTCGTTTAATTTCGTAAAGTTGTTTACTTCTATTGTAGTTCAGCCTTATGACAAAATCCAATTTTCGATTTGATTAGGAAAAGCTATCGATAATATTATCCACATCAATGTCGATCTCAGGGTGGACATTAAGGACTCATAACGAGATACGCCTTCTCGTGCGGAGATTGTAGAAATAGATGCTGACTCAAGCGATTCTGTCACGGGTGAAGTAATTGATTGAGAGTGAGCTTGCAGCTTGAGTCACATTTAAAGAAATTGGAGTAAGAGTGCATGATTGGTTAGTAACTATTTCTTCTGATGGGAACTTAGTTGATCTTGCTTTCTTCCAAAAAAAGCTGTCAAAATTGTCTTATCAGTCTTCCGCTTTACACTTTCACTACTATTTCCACCTCCCTCGCTAACTAATATAGCAAGTTTGTCCTTTTGCCACGAATAAAAGTAATCGTGAAGTTAATTTAATCAACACTACTTGAATTAATACGAAAGTACAAGCAAAGCAACGCCAACCAACGCAGAAGAAAGTAAATGAATTTTACTTTTATAGTTTTGCCATAAAAATTTTAGCGGCACTCCAATCAATCCAACTGATGGTTTTCAGGCACCAATAGTGTATAAAAATTCGAAAGAGAAATTTTCAAGTAAATGTATGATTGCCAACGCTAATAAATATCTTTAGCGACCAAGATCAGCCAAAGCAGTTGAATCATTATAACTCTCTGAAGAAAAAATGTCAAATATTTCTTAGAAAACTGAATGCTTGTGCCCTTGTCCGAAAGAGTGAACCACCAGAATCAATCCACCAATTCGTTTGCCTCGTTGTCGGTGAATAGTTATTCATTAAAACTCTTAAGAACAATTTGCAAATATATTTCTAAGAAAAATTAAATGCTTTTTGAACAACTCAGCTCAGGCTTGAATCAGTGTCGCTATGAAAACGGGTTGCTATACGTTGATGATTACATGGAACTAGGGCTCTACTGGAAGAACCCTAAATAAAAACTCGTTAAGTCAGTTTGTTTGCTTCTATTGCGAGCTCCCCACCAAGTTGTCCTGCCATTGATTTTATGTCGGAAAATCAGATAGATAAAAAAAATTTATGACCAATTTCTTTTAAACAATAACACTTTCATATCTTGAAATTGTGTTCTTTTTCATCTACACTGTAAAAAATGTGTACAATTTTTGCCACAAAGCTTAGGCATTTTTTCCTAAAATGTAGGGAATATTCCTCAAAATGTAGGGAGTATTCCTTAAAATGTAGGGCAATTTCCTACATTTTAGGGAAAAATACCTAATCTTTGTAGCAACAATTGTGCAAATTTTTTACAGTGTATAAGAGTAATCGGTGCAACAAAACTATAAAAGCATCATAATAACCGGGCTGCTAAGCATTGCGTGCCTTTTTCTAAATAAACAAACACCAAAATAAATATGTAGTATTCCAAAATTACTTATCATCCTTTGATAGGTATGATAAATGACTTTTCGACACAATAGCTGTGTTCTTTTGCGTACCTTGTTCTAGAACTCCCATATACTGGAGAAAACAAATTGTTCTGTTGATTGAAGCGAACTATTTGTACCGTTCGCTTCATTTAAATCTTTCTATGCAAATGTATGAGGCATTCTTTTGTGTTGTTCTGTTCTGCGGACACAAAATAACACAGCTTATATAAAACACAAGAAAATTCTAAAAAAATCGTACACGTTTCAAAGGCGAAGAGCTATGAGCGAATGACTATTATACTCACTCCAGACTCCACTATTACTACTAAAAAGAAGACAAATAAACGCCCAAGCCAGCGCTGGCTGTCGCCGCAGCTTGGAAAAGTTCGTTATATCACCAGCATTAATCGCCGGCGTCAGCTACACATTGTGTCCGTACCATACGAAAATACTGCTGTTAAACTTTTACAACTCGGTTTCTGGGTGGGAGGGGGGGGGGGGGTCATGACCTCTGTGACCCTCCCACTGTATACGCGTCTGGTCCACAATAACTGACGTGTTGGAAAGGAGATGTCGCTAATTGTCTTTCGTTTGTTATTTCTAGCCTTAAAACTTCTAATAAAAGAATATCTATTTATATGCAATAATCACTCGTTAGCGCCAAATTTCTAATAAATTTAAAATTATTTTGAAAATACATTAAACAAAGAAATATTTGTATTTGATAACAAATGTAAAAATGGAATGGGACGGGGCTGGTCGCACAACTTCTACTTTATTGGTTATTGTTCAAGTTCATTGGCAATGTGGCAATAACTTGTCATATCGACCGCCGCAAAGTCGGATGCCTTTCGCTCATTTATCGTTACATGCATGGTCAATGTTCCGATGAAATATCTAGTCTGATCCCTTGCAGAATGATTCCTGCACGCAATACTCACACTGCAAGCCGCGCAGATCCTTTCATCTTTCAAAATACTTTCGGCCGTACTGTAAAATTCCGTGACGTTTTTAATCCCGAACTGTGCGAATGTGGAACAGTTTACCATCTTCTGTCGTTCCTTCGGCATACAATCTGCGAAGGTTTAAGAGTGACATACATCAGTACCTCCGCCACTCTCCTCATGCCCCCTAATTATTTTCCCAATCTCCTTCTTGCCATGCTGTGCTTTGCATCATATGGTATCTGTTGCCTTACTAATTTTGTGGAAAGTATCCCAATTCAGTGACATCAATTTTGTCTTTGGATTGGTACGGAATAAAAGATTCGGTTTCACTGCAATAATCCAAGAACTAAGACCAAGACCTAATCACTTAATTTTTACAGCTAACTGACCAACCAAAATTTTATCGTCCCATAAGCCTAACACTTTTCCTACTAAAAGCTCTGAAAAAGATCCTGAACTGGTATATAAGAGATGAGCCATTAAAAGTGAGCCCATTACATAAAAATTAATATGTCTATGTACTACAGTGTTTGGTATTGAAAATAAAAAAATATATTACTATTTAAAAAAAAACGCAGTTAGTGGTTTCATAGACATAGAGCGAACATTCGACAACACCTCTCATCAGGATATGTACCAAGCATCCAAGAACCAGGCATTGATACCAATACTTTTAACTGAATAAAATTCATGCTTAAAGGTAGAATAATAAACTCCATACTAGCAAATGATACTTTGACGATACCGGCTAACAAAAGTTGTCAATAAGGCCGTGTACTAACTATTTCCCCTGTTGTGGTCAATTGAAGTTGACAACCTTCCAATCAAACTCAGCGCAGCAAGCATTGATTTTCAAGGCTATGCTGATGATCTTGCAATATTAGTTAGGGGAAAAAACAATATATGAGCTCCTGCAGCAAGCAAGTGTAAAATTGGTACAGGGATGTTGGGCTAAAGTGAAACTAAATAAAAAATAAAGCGCAATCGTTGCTTTTAATACAAAGAGAAGAGATAGAACAAATTGAAAAACCCTATACTCTTTGGAGAAAAAATTAAGTATTCCTAAAAGGATAAATTCCTAAGGTGAACCCTATAGGCCGTAAGCTACGCAGGAATGCTCATACCAAACGAGTCATCGAGAAGACCAGGATTTCGCTCTGGATCTATAGACGCTTTCTGGGAGAAACTTGGAGAATAAAGCTCAAAATAGCAAAGGGGATGTACGTGGCAATAGCCAGATCACCCGTCACATATCTATGCATCATGTGTGAGACAAACCTACATACAAAACAACACAGGTATAACTCAATAACCTTCAAAGGTTGGCCAAGGGAATCCGTCATACTTCAGCTCTAGAGGTATTACCTCTACAACCTCTACACCTGCCCATTCAGACAGAAACTAGGCCTACAACTTACAGGTTTCTGGCTGCTAAAGATGAAGAGTCGAAGAAAACAGCTGACTTCTAATTAGTGGTACCAATTCAAAACGACCCCATCCTTAGCATTCCGTTAACGAAGACCGGACTCTTTCTAATTTCGTATAGTCACCCTTCTGTGCAAGTTTGATTGTTGAAGTGGTCTTCGCATATATTTCTAAAACGGTTCGCCAGACAGAAAAAAATATTATAACCAATTTCATAGAATATCATATTCTGAAGACTTTTCAGTACAATAAAAACATCTAGGACTGATCGTTTTCACAGTATACGTAAAAATCTTTATATGGCAACACCAAGAAGGGGTTGTCCGATTTAGTTCATTTTTAAAATTTATTTACTATATATATGAAAACGCTGTGTACAAAATTTCAGCTCTCTACGTCGACGCGTTCTCACACACTGCTGAAATATATAGTAAAAAAAGAAATTTTTGTATGGCAACCCTACCAAGGAGCTGCCCGATTGGTCCCATTTTCGAACTTAAATTTACTTTTTTTCAAAAACCAGTGTGCAAAATTTCCGATCTGTAAGTTCACGCGTGCTCCAATTATCTTGACGGACGGATGGACGGAAGACGGACATACAACAATTAAAATAACTTTTAGTATTGTGCTTGGGTGTCCAATCCATTTTTCTTTACCATCATTATTCCTGTGTTACAACGGAATGAAAGGGTATAAAAACGCTTAGGACTGAACATTTTCACATTTTACGTAAAAAAGCTCATACATTTTTATATGGCAACACCAAGAATGGGTTGCCCGATTTCGTCCATTTTTGAAATTATATCTGTTATTTTTATGAAAACGACGTGAACAAAATTTCAGCTCTGCACGTTGATGCGCTCTCAGGCAGGGTCCAAATGAAAAACGACATTGTTGTATGGCAGCCCCACGTGTAAGAGTTACCCGATTTGTCCCATTCTCGAACTTAAATTTACACGTTTTTTTTTATTAAAAGCCCATATGCAAAATTTCAGGTCTCTGGTTCTAGTCTTTAGTTCTAAGAATGGGTGTCAAATCCCTATGATTTCATCATCTAATAAAACTAGTACGCTCAAACACAGTTGTAAGGAATGACAAAACAGACAAGCTGGCCAAAAATGGATCAAAATTGAGCTTCACGAGCCCGAAACCTTTCTGCGGGATACCGATCATGGCAGCCAAAGAAAGATTATAGGATTGGCTAATGCCCAAATCAAACTCCAGTGGAAGGAAAGTAGATACTGGTTGCAGACAATCAAAACTATTCCTGGAAATCACTCCAGTGGAAGAACTGCCGAACTTCTACAATTGAACAATGACATCAAACCAGTCGTAGCACTGCCCCATTGATCGCTACTGTTGGCTGAATGAGCATCTGCGCACCATCAAATTCTATAGAGACAGCATGTGAAGATTTTGTGAAAACCAAAAGAAAACTGCAGAACACCTTCTTTGCACCTATGAAGTGTTAGCGCACAGAAGACACAGACTTTTTGAGCAATACATCTTGACAGTAACAGAAGTAATGTTCAGTTAATAAAATAAAATACTGGAATTCCCAGCAATACCTCTACCAGCGATAGGACTTTCGGTATAATTGTACAAGTTCTTGTAAACTTCCACCATTTCAGTACTTAAGTACGTACCTATTTATGGAAATCTAGTACAACTTGGTATTTTCCCTACCTAGTGAATTTCTTCCTGAAAGCTTTAATTTACTCTTTGAATTCAACACCAGCCTTTTATTTTATGGTAATGAAACTATTAAAGGAAAAGAAACAATCAATTTCACAAATATAAGGAGAATTTCATTCTGGGACCCAATGTATTGAAGAAAAAGACTGTTCTTCTGAATGAATTCTCTATTTACTGTATTTACTATTCGCTATGTTCCTAATGATTTTTTTTATCCAATGAAGGCTTTTATGTTTCTTGTTAAGAATAAGTTTATACAACAAATATGTTAATAAAAATTTATTAAAATGAAAATAATATTTTAGTACATAACATACTGATTTAGTACAATTTTCAGATAAAGTTCAATACATAATGTTTTCCAGAAGTCCCATCACCTACTCCGTTAGTTTTAAAAATGAAGAAATCACATTAGTCACATTCATTGAATAAATAACTAATAAGGAAACGGCATATCGGGTGAAAACGTAAGCATTTCGGCGAAATGTATTAGTGTGTTCTGTTTGTATTCGTTTCATCATGGCAGGAGTGAAACCGTGAAATTTTGAAGGGGGACATTTTTTATAATCCAGATTGCTATGTAAAATAAACAAATTTTTGGCGCCCACTTATCTTCAGATAATATTTCTTGGCGTTGCCTATGATAATTTAAGTGACTTGTTAAATAAGTGACCAGCCCTCTTGTTATTTCTCCCCCCGCTCCGTAGGTTTGACTGTCATTGAATTGCCTACTCACGTACACTGTATTCGCACGAACCCCCCTTCCTTATTAGTTATTTATTCAATGGTCACATTACAGTTTAGGCTAATAGTACATTTTCATTAGGTAATCTGGAAATTACGAGACCCTGTTTTCACTCTGTTTTTCGTAATTTTCTTGACAGTTCACTGCTATTTTCCTTGTTCTTAAACCAAATACGAGCAGTCATTATAGCTATGAACCAGTCATCATAAGGCTGAACTAAAATAGAAGTATACTTAAGTACCTACATTTACTTATGTAAAGCGAACGCGCCCTTTAATTTAACAGGTTTACAGAAATTATGTAAAGTAAATGATATCATATTACTTTTAGGTAACTGCAATATTTTCAAAAATGCTCAAGAGGATGCTTGAAACAAGTAAATTTCCCTTTGAAATAAATGGAATGTAATAGTTATAAATTCATTAAACGGGCGAAGTCTGAAAGCATATCTCTCAAGAAACAAACGATTATAATCTTAAAACAAAGTGATATTTCAATACTCCTGACATAATGGGAAGATCTATTTGATTTAAAATTATGTCGAATTATTTTACGGACCTGGTGTTATGTATGTATAATAAAAGGATTATCATTTTTTTATTTTAAACTGGATATATTCACTTTCTATTCTAAAAATACATAATACTGAGTAACTTAGCTCATTTTTATACCCTAGATGAAATCTATAGGGGTATACTAAGTTTGTCATTCCGTTTGTAACACCTCGAAATAATGATGGTAGAGCAAAATGAATTGGACACCCACGCATAATATTAAAAGTTATTTTGATTTTTGCATGTCCGTCCGTCCGTCCGTCCGTCCGTCTTTCTGTCTGTGCGCACGATAATTCGAGAACGCGTTCACCTAGCAAGCTGAAATTTTGTACACGGACATTAAAAAAAAAAAAAATTAAGTTCGAAAATGAGACAAATCGGGCAACTCCTTCGTGGGGTTGCCATACAAAAATTTCGTTTTCCACGATATATTTGGACACTACCTGAGAACACGTCGACATAGAAAGCTGAAATTTGGTACGCTGTGTTTTCATACTAATAGCAAATAAAATTTCAAAAATGGACTAAATCGGGCAACTCATTCTTGGTGTTGCCATATAATGATTTTGGTTTTTTACATATACTTTGAAAACGATCAGTCCTAGACATTTTTATTGTACCAAAACTTCTTCAGAATAAGAAATCCTATAAAATTGGTTATAATCATTTCTTCTGTCCGACGAGCCGTTCTAGAAATATATGTGAGAAACCAATGCCAAAAATCAAAATTGCTCAATTGGGTGACCATACGAAATTTCATACGTGCATTCATCTAGGGTATCATAAGAATTGGTCTTAGACCAATTCTAGCTTTTTCACTTGTTAACAATATATTTGTTTTATTGCGAATAATTAAATATCGACGTGATTGGGAAAAAGTGCCCAACGTGGCAAGACTGCCCATATCTAAGTACCTAAAAAAAAAACATATTTCACTATTCAGAGAAGTGCAGCGATGTTGTCTTTTTCTCTGACGGCATTTTGGGCCAATTTTTGGAACTGTTATTGTAATATTGTTTTTGTTTCCATCAAGAATTCGGCGTAATATACATCACGGCCATATACAGTATATCTTCTCTTCTATATACCGTGTAATCTTTATACAGTAAATGCGAATAAACTAAGTGATATCACTTTAAATCAAAAAGAAGTTCGGTATTTTAAAGCTATATCACTTTAAATCAAATTGCACTTGCAGGTCTTTGCATTGTTATCTTTAACCCTCACACGCTCGGTTCGGTTTTTACCTTAAAACGGTCAGTATTTACTCCTGTAAATAAATATATTTTATATGAAGGAATTCATAAAAACATAAGATATATTCAGAAAAAATTACGTTCTTCTAGTTTTCTTTAGAATGAATATGTAGATGTGAATCTTTTATGGATGTGTATTTGGAATTAGTGTTGCCAGTTGACTGTAATTTGAGAAAAAAAATATTATTGAGTGCAACAACTGCGATTCATTTATAATATGCAGATTGTGCTCATTTTTGACTGAAAATGGTTTATGGAAAGTGAATTAAAAATTAAATATGTATGTAGAATTATGTATTTTGAAATTCATCAAAGGTAATACACAAGTACATATAACATGAAAATGACAGAAACGCAAAACATAAAACTAAAAGTTTTATTTACAACAGTCTTCGCATTTGACTATTCCGATGTTGTGTTGAGCGTACACTGGCATTTGGCACTGCATGGAGGCTTTCTTTGTTTTTCGTTTTTGCTCATCGTCTCGATAGCAAATACTGCATCCCACTTCACCTTAAGCCTATTTGTTTCATCTCGTTCTTCAAGATAGTTAACAGGCACATCTTCAATGTGGCTGAATACGTCAATACTGTGCAACATAGCACACCCTCCATTACATTTTTAATTGAAAACGCACATCATCCACGCAATGATGTTTTTGCACGTCTTTCGATTTGCGACTTACATAAGTTGATACTTAGTTGTTCTAAGAACATGCAGGTGGCCTTTTCGAGGCCGGAAAGATGGCTGGTTTTCTCTCAAATATAGGTTGCTAAAGCTTTAATGTCCAGGAAATTGAAAAATAAAGCTACTGGCCAACGATTTGTGTTCCACTTAGTGGTGTACTTCGTCAGCATGTGGTCCATTATGTCAAATCGACTTTCGGTTTCATTATAATAGAGAATAATCGACGGCTTATCCATTTAGCCAGAAATGTTTGTATCGTAATGCACGGTTGATATCAATACCATTGCCTTGTTTTTCTTGGGAACATACGAACATAACGAACATAATGTCCCCAATTTCATGAAAATAGTATTTCACGGTTTTTATGAGCTCCAAGTTCTGGCGGGATATATGCATTATTTTTTCTGTTAGTGCCAACTGGGGATCAATTCAACGATATCAAATGAGTGGCAGATGTAAAAAATTGTCTCTAGTGATATTTCGGCCAGTGTTTTGTTTATTGAAACTAAATCCTTTGGGCCGTTCACCTGTATGTATGTATGCGCTGTATTTTGGAAAATATTGTAAGATATAATTTTGTAGCTTAAACTGATCTTGAAGAGTTTCACGTAGGCAACCAGGTTGCTATCCTTTGTAAATTTGAACCACCAATAGATAAAACGTTTTAGCATCGCATGCCCACCACAGTTTGATACCGCATAATGGTTTTGATGGCATATATTGGGTGAATTTGGTGCGCCATATAAAAGGAAATTACGTCTAACGTGCCTTTAGTTTTGTCTAGCGACAGATGATATCTCGAATGGGTTAACAATTAAAAATGTTTACTGGGTCCATATTTTCGTTGATTATACCGGTCCTATTTGAGTCGACCGCAACATATTATGTGGTCAAACTCGATATACTCGTGGTCGGATTTTGCTCTATTTAGTACCGTCTCGTCCAATGAAAAATTGTACAGGATCATGCAATTCTAATTCGTTGTCCGAATTTTCATCTGCATTGATCTCATCCAATTAAGTATCTACAACCTATTCTTTTATATCAAAAGTTTCTTCATCAGATGCTTCGTTTTCAATTGGAGGTACATACACTTCCTCCAAATCATCACCACCTTGAAGTACATCCAAACTTTATTGCTAAAAGCATCCTCCGATAAAAATGGCTCCTTTCGTCAACCGACAATCTATACCGCACAACAAATTTGTAGTACCATCAACAGAAAAAGTGTCCTTACCTTGAGATTTTAGCACTACATAAAAAAAAACACAAGTTTTTGGCACTCATTGTTATTGTCAGAGCAAGTAAGAAATTCACATACATACATAAATACAGATGTATGGATATAAAAATGCATATATAGCTTACATTATATATATATTTTTATTAATACAAGAATTGTATGTAAAATAGATGGTAATTCTATTTTAGTAGACCCTTATAATTGATAATTTCTAAAGGACCCAAGTATTTACCCAGGTAAATACAATCCGTTTTAGGATGAAAATCCAGAAAGTGGTTAAAACATGCATTAACAAAAGACAAATTCTAATTCTTTTTGCATATTTGTTTAAAATATAAAAAAATATTCCATTACCAATGAGGAAATTATTTAAAAAATTACTGTACACAAATTATTTAAAAAAAAGAAAGAAATGCATATTTACCCAGGTAAATACTGAGCGGGTGAGGGTTAAATTGAACAGCGGGTTATTTTAACTGCAATTGTGTTGGAAAGTAGCTGAGTTAAATATCGGTAGCTAAACATCGTAAGTTTAACTTATGTTTTAAATTATTACTATGGCTGAAATAAGCTTAAATGTTGAAGAAAAAAAATAATCAAGACGAATTTATCATTTTCAATCGATGATAATGGTGTTCTTATATTAAGTGGACCGGCACCGAAACATGCCTCTGACTTAAACAACACGGGTGAAATTTGTGAACCAGACATGATGATGACAAGAAATTGCAAGCTCTATTGGAAGAATTCGGTCTAATTTGCTTACTACCTCACTTAAAAGGTAATAACATTTATAAAATATATTCTGTTAAAATATGAATAAATTTCACATTGTAGTATAACTTATCGCAGTTTAAAGTATCTGTCAAAGGAGGATATTGCTGAGGTGATTCCCAATGTGGCATTAAGAGCAGAATTTCGGGAAAAACTCTTTTTGTGAAAAAAACAAACAGTGCGTTTCAATTGTAGTCATTTTATAAGTGCATAATAACCTCTATTTTTTTTACCAGTTTAAGGGCGGTATGCTAGAGCCAAGGAATTAGGTCAAGGAATTTTTCGACTTATTTTTTAAAGTAAAATTGACATTAGGTCAAGGAATTTTTGACAATTTGGATTTGTCAACTGTGTGATATTTCTGACAATAAAGAAATAATAAAGAAAGTGAAAAAATGGATAATTCCCAATGAAAAATGAAGATCCACGTAAAACAATTTTTATTCGTCCATTTGCATTTTAAAATTGATTCACCTCTTGCAAAATCGCCGTTCCTTCGTTCAAATTTTCAATTATTCCACCAACGTCGAAATTCCTTACAGAAATAAGTATATCGGTACTTATTGATATAATATTGACATAAATAGATTTTTCGACAAGAGCGACATCTTTTTGTCAATCAAGAAGTGGAATTTTTCTGTTCGAATTACTTTTCTCTAGCATACTGCTCCAAGGAATCGGCAAAGAAAAAAATTCCTTGAGTTTTTGTATAGGAACAAAAATTTCTTGGCTCTAGCATACCGGGCTTTAATATCGACGCAAAAACGCTGTCCGCTGATTCCGAAATATCCAATTGGTTAAAGGAGCATTATACAAATACTTATTCGTCTTCTTCAAAATCAATTCCAGTTGCAAGGCTGTCGCATTTATTTATAGGTTCATTGTGAAGTATAGTTTTTTAAATACCTAATGTACAATACGGTAAAATGAAAACAAATATTCATTTAGATTGAAATATTAAACCATTTCATTTTATTTCAAAACTGTACCCTATCATTCACCAAAGATCTCATTTAAGTTAAATAACTTTGTTTCAAAGAGACTTTAGTTTTAGAATGTTATGATTCCGCTTTAAATTAAAAGTTTAAGTCATTTTAATTTAAAACGACCAATAAATATGTAAAATTATATTCACTTTAAACTAAACAGGACCACTTTATTTTATAATTATGGGCACTTTTAAAACAATATGCTGTCATATTAAAACAAAGTGCCAAATTTTAATATTTTTATATAAGAGCATATTGAATTAAAGGGCATCCTATTGATTTAGGTTTAAAACTTGTCACTGTTCTTATAACTAGATTCCCTTTAAAGTAAAAAGAACTCATAATAAAGCAATTTCATATTTGAAAACCTTTGAAATAATCTGATTATTTCCAATTTTACAATGATTTTTTTCTCAGCGTGAGGGGAACATCCGTTAAGTTTAAATATCCAATTTTCCGTAAGTATAGTGCGCTAAGACTCGCTCATTCCGTAAGAACGCGATGTGTTCAAACAAATAAATTATTACTAAATGATTAAAAGTGCAATGTAAAAATTAAAATGGAGTAAAAATGGTTCTGCGAATTAATAGAAAGCACAAATCTTCAATTACATCAACTTCCATTTGTTAATTTTATCACTTTTACCACTTTTTAAAAATGAAAACATTAAATATACAGATAATAACTCTAACGGAATGTGATATATATTTAGGCTAAAAGTATCAATTTTTTGTAAGTAAAACTCAGTCTCGTTTAATTTCGTAAAGTTTTTGACTTATATTGTAGTTCAGCCACGGTGGGCTATTTTGAAACGTATAAAATGTTCCGGAAATTTGGGATGGGTTCGGAACAAAAATACGTAATTTCGATGGTAATTGTGTAGAAAAAAATGTATGGAAATTTTCATCGAAATTACGTAATTTCAGCATAGTGAAAACGTACTATAAATGTGAATATTAGCGTTTTCATTCTCAATTCATTCGCAATTTATCGTATTGACATTTTGATACGACAAAAGATCAGAAACACCTCTCCGGGTGCTGAATGCTGATTCATATCTTTTGTCGTATGTAAATGTCAAAATATACGACAAAATAGAATGAACTTTCCGTCTGCTTATTTTCTGCTGTTAGAAACTTAGAAGATATATTGCAAACAGGAATGAGGAATATGTGTCAAATTCGTGTAGTGAGGATAATTTTGCATGAGAACGACATAAAACATCGGAGGAAGTGAGATGCAGCGAGAGTTATATTGTAAAATTGGAGCTTGATTGCCAAATAAATGTGTTCCTGTCTTGTGAAGGAGTTTAAGGTGAAGAATATTTTTTCTGTGGGGAATACTTTCAATTTGTGATAAGCTACTGGGATACTTGCCTCTGCTCGGGATTGGATATCAAATATTTTTTCAGGATTTTCTCAATAATGAGGCCCTTTTTATACCCTAGATGAAATCTATAGGGTATACTAAGTTTGCCATTCCGTTTGTAACGCACAGAAATAATGATGGTAGAGCAAAATGGATTGGACACCCCCGCTTAAATTAAAAGTTATTTTGATTTTTGCATGTCCGTCCGTCCGTCTGTCTGTCTGTCTGCGCGCACGATAACTCGAGAACGCGTTCACCTAGAAAGCTGAAATTTTGTACACGGACATTAAAAAAAAAGTAAAATTAAGTTCGAAAATGAGACAAATCGGGCAACACCTTCGTGGGGTTGCCATACAAAAATTTCGTTTTCCACGATATATTTAGACACTACCTGAGAACACGTCGACATAGAAAGCTGAAATTTGGTACATTGGGTTTTCATACCAATAGCAAATAAAATTTCAAAAATGAACTAAATCGGGCAACCCCTTCTTGGTGTTGCCATATAAAATTTTTGTTTTTTTACATATACTTTGAAAACGATTAGTCCTAGACATTTTTATTGTACTAAAAACTTCTTCAGAATAAGAAATCCTATAAAATTGGTTATAATCATTTTTTCTGTCCGACGAGCCGTTCTAGAAATATATGCAAGAAACCAATGCAAAAAATAGCAATTTTGATTTTTGATGGGTGACCATACGAACTTTCATACGTGCATTCATCTAGGGTATCATAAGAATTGGTCTTTTAGACCAATTCTAGCTTTTTTACTTGTTCAAATAAAATTCACAAAAATAAATGTTTTCTTTTTTAATTAAGTAAAAGTAGAGCCTAAGAGCGTTTTTAATCATTTAAAAATTATCCTTTGCTTTGGTGAAAAACAAAGTTACGACATAATTATAACGAAATGTCAAAATATCAGAATCATCGCCCAAAATGGGATATATTATTATTGTTGGAATTCTAGCTCATATTTTGCTGGTATTGCTTTTAATTCTAATTAAGTATCAGCTTCTGACCATGCAAATCTTTTTGGGAGCTTTTTAAAACATTCACTCCTCTCTTGGGAATAGATGTGGTTCGTCTCTTATACCCTAGATAGACTGTCTCCACAACAACTTAATTTTTAATTAAACGGAGTCAAATGTGCAGTGTGTCACACAAATGAAGGCCATCAAGGAATCATTTGCAACATTTCGATTTATTTTCAAATGGAGCAAATTTTCCTCCATTTAATGAAATTGTAGTAGAGGTATCACCTACCGTCATTAAAATGAGCTGAATTTAATGGAAACTGGAATGTTTTTCTAATAAAGTCAGCAGTGACAGCCATTAGCTGATCATAAATGAAATTTCTTTGCAGCTTTTCTTTTCTTTTTGGGCTCTTTAAACAAAATAAATTGCCTTCTGCTAAATCCTGAACCACAGCAAATACTCGCAAATTTTCTTGAGAGCATTGGGTGCCTTCACTGACACGATAGCTTCCTGTGGCGTTGCGCGTAGTGTTGTGAACAAATGTTAAAAGAATTACTTTGACAGTCAGTCACTACAGTGAGACTGACTGGGGAAACCAAATTACAGTGAACGCAAAAGAGAATAACGTAGCAAATCAAATATTTTTGATGTTTGCAAAAAATAAGTAAATTAAAACAAAACATAAACGTCAAATTGCAAATAGCGTTATCGTTGGGAGATGAACTTTTTTCGACATTACAAGGAAATAAAGTAATACATTGAAATTGATTTATAATAAAAAAACTTTTCGCCCCATCACACAGGCCATATTGTTCACATCAACCAAAATTGGTATATTTTCTGCTTCCATTTCCATATCAATGTCACTTTGACAACACAAATTTATTATCGCACAACTTTACTATCCTAAATAGAGATAGTGAAATAATGCGCGCTACCTTTTACTCTTGGCCGTTTCAGTGAACGCGCGAGAAAGTACAAGGAAGTGACTATCTGTCATTTGCTGTGTACAGTGAACGCACGATATCGTTGTGTAGTGACTCGGTAGTGACATTATGTCACTATTTTTCTGTCGGTGAACGCACCCATTTAATTGAATTTCTGAACTCTGTCATGATTTCTTCACATGTGAGGAACTGTCAATGACATTCCAAATGAAATAATTTTCGTTCAGTCTTTTCATTTCCTTGAGATGACTGAATTTCAAATTAAGTCATTATGGAGACAGTCTGTCTAGGGCATTACTCTGTTGTTTATTATTTA
This sequence comes from Dioctria linearis, assembly GCA_963930735.1. NCBI lineage: Eukaryota > Metazoa > Arthropoda > Insecta > Diptera > Asilidae > Dioctria > Dioctria linearis. The sequence continues at coordinate 259,527,263 of OZ005740.1, read as the reverse complement.
TTCAACTTATCTATTCATTGAGGTATTTTTCTAGAATCCTGGAATGATTTGAAAGCCTATGTTTATGATGTCCACTTTCACCATTTTTCTGCCCTTTTAGCATGTCTTCTATATATCTGAACCACCTCAATGTGTTTTTTTTCATGGAGTTCTTTCCGACATCATTAATAATTCTGTTGGTATGCCACAAGCCAGCCATCTGGGACTGCTGTCCTACATCACTTACATCAATGATGTAGGTATGTTTATTTTTGGTTCATTCGAAAATTCCTTATTTGACTGATTACACCAAGATTGATTTAAATGAATACGACTACGTCCTCTTAATCTCTGGCTTAGACTTCTTCATAAATAGTGTTCTATTAAATATCTCGCCTTAAATATTACCAAAGGCACGGCTATGTTGTTTTCAGCCAAAAGGACTCCCATGCCCTTCAATTTTGTCATATAGATAGATGTTCATGACATTGACAAAACCAAAGACTTTGGTGTCTGATTCAATATCAGTTCTTTTTAGGGTCAGATTGACTCCATCGGTAACAGCACTAATGCGAATTTTAGTATTACTAAAACATGGTTTAAATAATTTAATTGTCACTAAATTACCAAGCTTCCGAGCTGCACTTTTATCGGGCAAATTTTGGAATATGCGAATTCTGTATGGCATCCATTCTACGCGATACACATCAACCGCATAGAGGTGGTTCAGACTACATTATAGACTTATTATATTTACTTTTCGTGACTTTTCCTCCTGGAACAAATACGTGATTCAGCTTCATCTAGATAGTGAGGCTTATCTCTGTAGAAATTCTCGAACATTGATGTAACAACTTCGGTATTGTTTATGCTTTCTATTGTTTGCACGTGACTATAAAGTACTTTGAATTCTTAGTCACATTTAATATCTCGCCTTCGGTACATTTATTAAGCAACTACGACTTTTCCAGGCGCCCCAGCAGCAAACTAATTATGGTATTATTGGGCCGATTTTATTAATAAGTATTTCAACTATTTAAAAAAAGTTTAACAGCATTGTTTATTGCCGAAAGGTCAAGTAAAAAGTCAGTTTCATTGAGATTACTATACATTTATAGTAATTTGTAATATTTAATATATCTACACTGGAAAAAGGTCAGTTCCAGACGCTTTACCTGTAGAGTTTTTGGGTATGTGAAAACATATGAAACCCTTGTCAACAAAAACGTAGAAAATTAGTTCAGTAATACAACTAACAGAGAGGCGACAATTTGTACGATTTCCGGTATTCATCTAGGATGTCGTCAAAATTGATCTTCAGATTAGAACTTCTTTCCTGTAGTGTGCATTTAATTTCAATTTTTATTAAGTAAAATAATAAATCAATGGAATTAGTCAGCTTAATGACCAAGAACTTTCCGGCATTGAACTTAATTCAAAGAAAGATCACAGCGGTTGACATCTCCATTCATTTTATGGTTACTCATCCAAATCGACATAAATCTAATTTTGCAATTTACTTGATTCTTGCGGTAAAATAAAAATAATCTCTACCCTCCATTCCCTTTACCAATCGATAAGTATGTATGTTGGGATTAATTTGCAATTATTTACAGATTAGCATTTTTACGAGCTATTTTCTTTTACCTAGTTATCTAGCGGATGAGGTAGCTATTTTGATTTATATTTAGTATCTTCGAAGCCATATGGCTTTTGTTAAGCTCTACACATTCTATAATGTGATTGATTCTCTTAAGAAGTACATAATAATACTTGTGATAAAATTTGAAAGGAGATAAAGAACGTTATCAGAAACAGAGCTATGACATCAATGCTATAATTATTTACTAAGCGAGATAATAAGGTTAAAGTTGTTATGATATTTCGAATCTTGAAAACAAAAAATACACTTCTAAAGCTTAATTTTATCCTTTGTATTTATTTTCTTATAAATAGAACAGACCAATTTCATAAAGGTATGGGTTTGGTAAATTAGCAGGGAAGCTATTGCGGTACCTTGTAAAGTGTGGAGTATTTTCGGTCTCATAAATCTTTACTATACATTTTCCAAGCATATTTGTGATAATTTACCATGCTCTCTTTCACAAAATTACAGTATTGGAAATATAAAATATATCAATACTGTTATAGGCCTGTTACTTTAACTTATGCTTGTTTACACATAGGTAGATAAAAATTTTCATATTTTCTCAAAATATGTCCATCAAATAAAGATACATAATGTTTAGTAGAAGGCCCAAGTTTTATTTTTAAAGCTTTAATAATTAATTTTTGACAAAAGGCTTCGAATAAAATATCCTTTTGGTTTCGAAAATTTCATTCAACATTGGAGTTTTAGTTATTTCTGGGCTTATACATATTTTATCTTTACATAACGGGTAACGTCTCATTAATCCGAATTATCCATATCCGAATCCACCCCAATCTTATGCAATTTATCATCTGTGATTCTTGATAGCATTTTGCCTGAATTGAGCCTCACATGAGCTTTCAAGGTTGATTTTCGTCATCATGATTCTTTCAGCATCAGAAACTTTATTAGTTTTTATTGGAAACCGTGATCAAATACTTTTTTTAATCAGGTATCCTCACGTATATACATAGTTTCCACAAAAATGATTTAATTTCTTGTATCTACTTATATTCGTACCTAAAAGGATAAATTTGAATTCACTTTTAATTATCGTGATTTTAATAACATTAACCATAATAATGCCGTCTATGACTCTATTTAGACGGGTCAGTATGGCAAGCACAAAATGTAAGAAAAACATATCAAGCATTTTCAATTGTTTATAATAACATAAAATTAAAGGACTGCGATATTCCTAATTTGTCTACTTACGACTGGCTTCAAAAAAATTTTGGAAATTCTTCTACAGGAAGTCCAGTATGCCATATTTCTGACGGCGGATCTCCTTCTACATCAAGAACTGTTATGACCTCCACTTCTTCTACGAATAATTTTCAAGGATTTTTATATATCCAAAAATTAGTCTCTATTGAGCATTATTAAAGAGTTTGTGTCCTAAACTTTTTAGAACATTTCCAGTTATTTGACTACCTGGTTTAATTCTTCAAGATATTCTTAAGGAATGGCCTGCATATACAAGGCAGGAGATCGATTGGTAATTATTAATCTCTTCGTGTTTTTTAAATTGAATGCTTACTTCTCTTATTCACAGATAGATATTGACTTTGAGGAGAATTTCGAAAACTCCAACGGCTTGCTGAGAAATTGGGATACTTTTAAACGTAAGTTTGTACCTATTATAAAACAGAGAACAGAGTGCAAAGGAACCACTTCGATCAGCAGATTTATGGAGGTAAAGCGGTAACCAGATTTTAAATGTCAATTGTTCTCTTAAATCACGTTTTAGCAAACAACAGACGAGACCTGAACATATGTATGTGAATCTTTGCATAACCTTTTAGTGCCTACCGGACGAATGAAAGGAAAGGACAAAATGATATGGAAGTACAGCATTAATGACAGTCAGAATGCATTTTTATTAAATGTAAAAACAATTACGAACTTGGACAAAGCTGTAAAGGAAAGAAAAGCGAAGTATTTAGACTACAAACTTAAATGTCAGCCGTTTATATTAGTTATCGATCCAGGTGAGATTACTGAAGCGTATGCAGTATTTGACGACATTAGGTTTAAGTTTAACAGCCTTATACATGGTATATCTTGTACATAATTTACGTTTCTGATTTGATGTATCAGGAAGAATGTAGATTTGGGCTTTTATTCAAGTCTACTTTTTTCAAAACAAGACTGATATATCTCCAGCGGTTTCGGGCTTTCTAAGCACAATTTCAATTGCGCAAAACTAGTTTTAACTTAAAAATTACTTTAACATTATTTTATTAAATATTAAGATGATTTGCCATTTGTGTCAAAAACCTGTTGACTGTCCTGATCAATTATTTTCACATTATAAGCTTAATCATAATCGGAAATCCATTAAAAGTTTTTATTATCCATACATCCCTTGCCCGCAAACATTTTCGAAATTTTGTGCATTTAAAAAACAGTGTAAAAACTCCCATACCGAAGACACGTCTTCTTTTGCCGATCAAAGTACTTTTCCGGAATTGAAGTGTTATCTACGAGTAGTATAAATGAAGAGAATAAAGAATTCAATCAGTTCAATCCTAAAGTAAACATGAAAATCAGCTTGACTGGGAGAAGTTAATTTTAAATGAATTATTAAAATTAGTAGTAAAAATGAATTATTGCAGCTGTTGCAGCCGCAATGACTCGGAAGTATATATCTGCATCAAAATCTGTAAATCTAGAGACTAGAGAATTCATTTCCTACTGCATACTGACCGTTCATTTTTAAGTTATCGAGTAGGCTTCGAGAAAACAATTCATTCTCTCACGTCACTTGTTTTATTGTAAAAATAGTTTATTTAATTAGTTGAAACATTTGTATTCCTTTTAACTCAATCCTGAACCCGCTAATACAACGTCACATATTTGTTGGTCCTTCGAGCCGGATTGAGAAGAAAAGATACACCAGCCACGAGATAGCTTTTATTCATTTCTTGCTGAAATTTGAAGCACGTATAATTCCACGCGTTAGCAGGAGTGCACTTGTCAGATGTCTCAAGTCGACATCCCGCATATCCAGGATATATTAGCATCAAACTTTCAGTTCGTCTTTATCGCATCATATTTTTAACAAGCCATCCAGCATTTTCAGGATAACAAAACGAAAACGATGATAGTTTCATCATTGTTATATACATCGAACGACATTTGCAAGCCCTGTTATTTCGAACATGTCCCATATATTTTGGTACTTATTGCGTAAAACTGTGCTACCACGATGTCTGCAGTAAACACACAGCAAAAAACGCTATAAGACGTTCATTAACTGCAAGTAAGCAGGCGGCAGGCACCACAATCAAATCAACATTGAAGCTTACATCAAGTTATTAAGCAATCAGTGGAACACCTTTCAGCTAGCTCATGATCTAGTACTGGAATCCTGCGGACAAGCCACTATATCAACGCAAGAAGATAAGTTTATTTAAGCTGAAGACCGGTATATGGGAGCATTGAGCAATTTTTAAAACCAGGTGAACAAGCAACGTCAATAACTACACATCCTTCAATGAACATTTCTGCAGTAGCACCACCACGACCCGCATTCAAACTACCGCCTATGACGCTACCTACGATCGATGGTGGGCCAACAATGATACACTAATGACCGGTTTCACAGTCAAGGCTTAAGCAATAGCGATGGCTTAAGCCAAGGCTTAATAAATATTTCGGGTTCACAGTCAAGACTTAAGTGATATCACTGGCTTAAGGCAAGCTTAACTTAAGCCCGTCATATCGAAGGCTTAAGCCTCATATGTTGCAGTAAAACACATAGGAAATTATTGCTAAATATAATATTTTGCCTAAATGTGTATTATAATTTCTGTTATTAAAGGTATACTTTAAAACTAAATTGAAATTTTCCAAGCGAAAAATAGTTATCTAGTTAGCAGTTTTGAGTACTGTCTGGCAGCTAGTGTAAGATTTCCATTTGACGTTTTAGTAAGAAACCAAACAGTTTAAGACAAAAATGAGTTATTTGTCTGATGCAGAGAATATAAGCAACGAGGAAATGTATAATATAATATCGCATAAAGTATGACCCGTGAAAAAATTGTCAGAAGCCACCCGCAACATTGCGAGAAATAGGATTACGTTGATTTTTATTCTCGGTTCCGACCGAAGAATGATTAATATAAAAATTGTTTAAAATATTATAAATGCTCCTGCACAATTCACGAAATATAATTTAGAACTGTCAATGTCAAATGATTGCAAGTGCAAACAAAACCAAACAAACCCCAAACCCAAAGTTTTCTATCACCTTTTAGCGCATTGAACTTAAAGGGAAGATTTTTATTCTTGATCAAGAAAAATAAAAATCACGATGTGACTTTTATTTGTGATCAGGAAATGATTTTTATTCATGATAGGAAAGTTATTAATCATCTCATAACGATTATTGCTGACTTAAAAAAATAAAAATCTTTCATAAGCATTTAACAGGGACTGAAACCCTATGTAAGTAAAGTTTAACTGTTTCGTTCGGACTTTTATATTAATAATTAAATATAATTGGTTTACTATAATTTTTATATTAATGATCAAAAATGTTGTAATTTTACTTGCAATGAACATAGCTGCAAGTATAAGTCCTGAAAAGATTTTAATCCGATAAATATTTCTTTGGGATTTTTTCCATGAGAATATAGAAAATAATCGTTAATTACGAACCCTGGTTTTAAAGTATAACTGTTGAAAAATGTATGTACGTTCGTTTAATAACAAAAATTATAATATTTAGTCAAAATATATATTTAGCAATAATCTCCCTATGTGTTTCACAGCAACATCTGATGTTTAAGTCTTCGAGATGACGGGCTTAAGTTAAGCTTGCGTTAAGCCAGTGATTTCACTTAAGCCTTTACTGTGAAACCGAAATATTTTTTAAGCCTTGGTTTAAGCCATCGCTGTGGCTGAAGCCTTGACTGTGAAACCGGCCGTTAATATCATTCAGTCGTTCCCTATTACAGATGATATGTAACTTCGATGAAGCCTGGTCATCTTTGAAAAATCGATACGATCTCCTGAGAGTAATTCTTGACTCACATGTAGCAGCCTTATTTGCTATTCCTAAGGTAAAAGATGAGTCTGCTACTGCCATCAAGGCGCTTATAAATAAATTGGGAAAATCTTCTTTAGAAAACATTTTTCTTGCTATGTTCATACAGTCTGAAATATTTAAAATATACGGGAATAACTGCGTATTGTACACATTAATTCAAATTATAAATAAACTTGAAACAAAAGATACAACTATTCACACAACCGATGGAGAGAAGAAAGCATATTTCATTTTTGGACTTGTAGTTGGTGATAATCTTGCATTAAACAATATTTTAGGGTTTTCCAGAAGCTTTTCCAATACTAACTTTTGCAGGTTTTGTTTACTTATGAAGCAAGACAGTAAACTATCAACATCAGAATGGCCTGAGACATTAAGAAATATTTTTTACCCTATTAACTCCTTTCATGTAACTACAAATTACTCCGTAGATATAATGCACGATGTTTTCGAAGGCATTATTAAGTATGGGCTAGTCAATTCCATTTCATATTTTCTTAAAAAGGGCTATTTTGATTTGAGAGATCTTAACTACAGAATTTTGATTACGGTGAAATAGATAACCGTAACAAGTGTGAGCTCATTAAGCCCCAGCATATAGAATCAAAAAAATTACATTTTTTTGCGAATGAAACTTTGAAGTTCTTAAATTATTTTTCTATGATTATTGGTGACTTTATTGCTCATGAATGGTCTTACGTTGTCTTGTTAGAAAACTTAGTCCAAATGCTTTCGTCATATTTGACTCTCAAAGAATTGAAGATTTAAGAAAACAAATTAAGGAACACCATTCATTATATATTACTCTATTTGAGGATGATTTAAAACCCAAACATCATCTACTTACACAACAATTTTGCAATCAGGTCCTCCTCGAACATATTGGAGTATGAGATTCGAATCAAAACACAGAGAAATGAAAAATTATACACACGCAACATCTTCTCGACTTAATGTATCCTGCTCTCTTGCCAAAAAATGCCCTATAAAGTAAAGCTATATTTTAATGAAGACCGAAACAGAAGATTTTTTTCGAATTGTTGATTTATTAACAACAGTTGCCGATAATGGAGAAAAGGCATCATTCTTTGTTTTGCAAAAAATATATTTGTCAAATTTTGACCAACATTTTAACAGTTTTATAGCAGGTAATGAGAAAAATACTTATCAAATTTGCAATGTAGGTCTCATGAATGTAAGACCCTTTAATTTAAATACTTTGGTTGATGGGAGAAAATGTTTAAAAAAAAGTAATATCTAACTAATTTACTTCATTCTTTTATATACATTTTATTTAATTATGTCATTTACTAAGAATGTGAAAATTATGTATAGATATTGTACATACATATTTTCTACAATAAGTTCCTTACATCTTTGTTCATCTTATGGTACAATAAATATTTTAAAAAAAATTATACGTTTGGTTTCTTAATTTCCCATCATATATCTACGTCATTGAAAACCACCAAAATATATTCCTTAGTTTTTTAATATAAGAAGAAACTATACGAGAAAACTTCTTAATCTAAGAAATTATTTCGTGATTTTACATTTCATATCGAGTAAAACATTTTTGATCTCAGAAAATAGTTTTTTAAGGGAAGAAATTCAATGAAAATATATTTCGCGATTTTACTTCATGATTTCTAGAATGAAGAAATTTGATAATTAATTTTAAGAAGCATCCTCTGGATTTTTCTCTTCTCTTCTAAATTTAATCCACATCCGATTGATTTTGATTTTATAGATTATTTTCTTTATATTTATCCGCGGGATACAACTGCAAGTACAGCTTTCATGCCATACTACTTCTTGCACGTGTAATCCAACTGCCATGCAACTTTCAGCAAACTTGCATGATGAAAAATCACGGCAGCTGGGAGATAGTAATTTGACATTTATACAGTTTTCAAAATGGCGGAACTTGAGAGAAATTCATAAATTTATACCGGGAAAACGAAATTTTCTGGGATCATTTTCATTACATCATTTACCAACACCTTCCTCTTCCTTTTTTCTTGGGTTTTTGTCATTTTTCAATATATGCAAGACTTTACGTCTTAATGCCATTATTGAACTTGCATGCAAGCTGATAAGACATCAACCGAACAGCCTTCTGCTGTCAAGTTTAAAATCACGTTGGAAGGGAGGCTTGCATGTAAGCTGTCCTACTTGCAGGTGTAACCCCCGAACTAGAAAGTTTTCTTTCCGTGTACCTACTCTAAGAATATTAGCTGTGGTCTTTTGTGCCTGCGGGTAAAAAAAAGACAAGAAAAAAGAAATAGAATACAAAAGATCTCTTGAAGAGAAAGGTTTTTTTTCAAGTATTTAGTAGGCAATACTTTTATTATTTGATTGTTATTAAATATTAACCATAAAATATGATATTGAAATGTGGAAGTTTTATCAAATTTTTGATGTTTTCCTTAATTTCATCTGGTAATTATATTTCACACTTTTTCAAGCCGCGAAATAAGAATATTAGGACATATTGTGGCGCCATCGTTATTTGCCGATAATTCTACTTGTGACAGCACCGTCGTAAAAACATGAATTAATCTTCTTTGGCGTTTTAGCTGATGTTCGTACTTCTTACTTCTCTCGTTTTCAACTTGGACCGAACATAGCGTCTAAAAACATTGTAGCTCTTAAAGCCTTTTTGTTTGTCACTAGTATGTGTAGCGGTCGAAAACCATCGGAATGTAATAAAAAACAAACTTTAGAAAAAACGTTCTATCTCCCAAACCGTTTGTTATTTTTTAATGAAATTTGGAATTCTCACTTACCACAGTATGGTCCCCGATATTGTATACTATCTGTCAACAAGTCGCCTAAATTTTTAAAAATATATTGAGGTAATCACATGTCACGCATATATTGCAGGGTGCAGGGTGCACTATGGGTGCACTATGCAGGGTGTAATAATTGGTGCGCCCCCCCCCCCCCATCCCCCCACCTCTGAAACGATGCGTCTTACCACCCTCTTCACCTTAAATATTTTGCTTGACTCCACCTCAGCTCTCAAAACCTTGAGCTAGGCGCACCAAATATTACACCCTGCATAGTGCACCCAAAGTGCACCATAGATCAATTCTAGATTTTTTACTTATTATTTACTACATAAAGGGCACGAAGACAAAAGGGTATAGTGGAGGTATATTGGGATTTTTTATATATGTAGATGTAGTTTGGACCTTTACCAAGAGATTGGTATACAACATTCGTATACACAAATCGGGTAGTTCTACCTTTCCCGCCTTTAAAGTAGAGTCTGCTAAAAAGGTAGAACTACCCGTCCCGCCGTTTAGCAGCAGTCAGGCGTGCGGGTAGAACTACCTTTTCCGCACATAAAATGTTAATAAATACTTATAGTGGTGTTATTTAAATAATCTTTGTTTTATTGACTTAAATACCTACCATCAATATTATGATCACAGTGCCATCTAATTATTGTCATATCAGATTTAAATTTGGCGAATATAACAAACTGTTCTCGTCAATTGATAGAACAAGATTTTCTATTCAATATATGGGTGCTCTGAAACAAACTACTCAAAAGATAATATGTTAGTTCAGATACTAACCAGACTACTTATTGCTTTTATAAGAAAAATATGAGATTATAGTTAGTATGTACCGTGCCGGCGGAAAAAGGTCCTTGAAGGATTGGTATCAAGTAAGTTCTAAAGAAATTGGTCTTGTAATTACTTTTAATATTTCACTTTCAAGTAATTTGATCTGACGAATCCAAATTCTGCCGGTACGAGTCAGAAGGAAGATCGTGGTACTGGAGCCGTCCAATCAAAGCGAAACATTTAATCCGGCAAGAGTGAAGGCGACAGTGAAATATGACGGTGGTTTACTACTGGTTTGGGGTTGTATAACTCCGAACGGTGTTGGACCTTTAGTTAGGGTCGAGGGAATCATGCGCAAGGAGCAATATTTGGAATTTGCAAGAAAATCTTCCTTCGGCCATCCGTTCGAGTAAAATACGCTCCTCACAGGTAATTTTCCGACAAGACGGTGACCCCAAATATACTACCAAAATTGTGCAGCATTGGCTACAGAGCCAATCCTTTTCAATTTTGAAGAGGCCTGCTCAAAGCCCAGACCACAATCCTATTGAGCACATCTGGGCTAACATGAAAAGGAAACTGGTCGGTACAGTGAACCACCGGTAGGAATAAATGACCTATGGGGACGCGTGCGGAACGTCTGGATATCCATTCCATTGTTATTCATTTCTAAGCTCTACGAATTCATGTCTTCCCGTATATAGGTGTGGTGCAAAAGTGGAAAAGTGGACCGATGCAAATGTGGAAAAGCGGAATTTTTCGACATAACCGTATTTTTTTCTTAGTATTTAGATGAAGCAAAAATGAAAAGTAACATATTCTGAATATACAGCCTTAAGTGTAAATAACAACATTCTTTTCATTTCCGTAATGCGTATTAGATATTTAAAAGCAAAAGTGTGGATCATCTTTCGCCTTTTGCTCTTCACTGTATATATATGGTATATATTATATTTCGATAAGGGCGAAGTCATTTAGGTATACATTTTTGAAGATACACAGAGGTAAATGGCACAATAAATGTCAACTGAACTTCAACCAAAAAGCTATTTAAGGACATAGTGATAAGGAATCAACTATAAGTCAATCAAGTAATACACGCGATCTACGCACATTTGAAGTCTACTTGCTCTTTCTGCTATGACCTACAGAAAGCATGAACATACAAAACAACAGCAAACAAGCATATATAAAAGAAATGTGTCAAGGTATGACCTTAAACTGGAGGACACTGATTTATTGTGGTCGAACATGCAAAGGACGAAAGGATGGCTACGAAGGCGAAGTACTGTTCACATTGCATTATATGACAAACATTTTCCAAGCTAGTAACATTTATAGAAGACATGAATAGTGATGAGGACGCTGCTCCTATGTTCAAAATCATCGCTTCGATGTACGAGATGAGATTGGAGCATCTAGGATTTAGGTATACCTATCGAGAAACATATTTACAAAACCAGATTGTAGAACAGATTGTTTTCTATGCTTGTTGATCTGAGGGCACCTATATTGCGGAAAGAATGCACTCGCACTGACCGATCAATTATTTGTCAAGAATTGTTATTGTTGGAGTGATTTATTATGATGATGTAGAACCGTATCATTGAAGTTATAGGGGTTAATAGTGACTAGAAGTAGATCTATGCACATAAGTCTAGAGCAGGGATGGGCAACCTGCCCACTAGTGGGCGATTCAAGCTTTCATGGTGAGTGGTAGCGGTTCTGTTCTATGCTGAAACTACTTTCCGTTATCACCGCTCATCTAAGCCATAGCCAACTCGCGGCAGTTTTTAGGCAGTTTTTACGGGTGAGAAGTATTCGGAGGTAGGAAAAATTCCGTGCTACCATGTTTCGATCGGCAGTACGGGCAGCATACCAATACTACTGCAAGTAAATTAGCTCCGGCCATTTTGAAATAACGAAATTTCTGTACAGATGTTTAGCTGCGATTTGAGGTGATATTATAATAATTTAATAATAATTACGTATTGTGGACTTGTGATACAGTTATTGTTTATATCAAAAAACCTGTGACTTAATTGAACACGCACACATTTAATTTCGGTAATCATATAAGGAACTACGCGGAGCAACATTATTGTGCCGGCACGTCTCAGTACAAGAGGAGGAAATTCCTTCCTTCCCTGTGGGAAGGCCCTAAGAGTAGTTTCACATTTTTTGCGACAGAAAAAATTTGGTTTCAGACGACCGTGTATCTGTATGAATCGACAGAACGATGTCATAATTTAATTCTGTGCTCATAGAAAAGGAACGAAACAGAACCATTTCAAGTGTTTGACATTTCTTCCATTTGATTAAAGCAAGTATAAATTCGTAAAAATTGTTTTTTATGAAAAATAAAGCCATTTTCCAACAAAAACAACTTAAACTCAACTATTACCATCTCGCGCTAATTGTAAACAACTCTTCACGAATACAAATTAAAATCGTTCTGCTTATCCGGGAAAAACTCAGGTGTATTCAGAACAATTCGGAGTTCGAAAAAAGCGATGACAGATTAAAACTATATCGTTCGGCCCGAGAAAAAGAACGACATGGATTGAAAAAACTCATTCTGAACGAGAAAAGGAACGCAGCATTTTACTAACTCCCCGCCTTTTGAAAAAGGGATTTCACACGATCTTCGGAAAGTTTCATTAAGATGAGAGTAAATATAAGTTGTATTTTCGAATGTCCATAGGGTCATCAACGAGTTTTTACACCTCATTAGAATAGTAATAAGTAAGTATATAATGGTACAAAGAAAAGTAACAATGCATAAGAATTCTTCACTTCGAAAAAAAATTTGCGAGTGTCGCAACTTCGTGTGATCTGACTTCTTTTGTTTTCATATGTTAACAGGTGTGCGACAAATTCGCGACAGACGATTTTAGCAAAAGTTTGCGACAGCAAGTTTGAGTTACGCATCTTGTTCTGTCGCGCGTCCGCGTGTGAAATGAATTATTGAAATACATGTAGTCTAAGAACAATGCGACGGCTATAGGTCATCAGGGCCAAAGCCCAATTGCGACGGCAAACGGCAGACTATTGCAGTAATAGGAACAATTTTCTCCAGGAACGTTTTATGGAGCTGCAGTTTCCGTCGCCTCTCCCGCCGCCGTAATTGAATTAATTGAATTTTTGGAGATGTTCAAGAAGGTTATCTTTGTCTGTAGCGTCCATGATGAAGCCTATCTGAAAATTATGGTAGATCGGAAAAAGCGTGGTAGACTTTAAGTGCATCTGCGATTAATATTACAGGGACTATAATTTTATTCATGCTTCTATTAAGTAGGTATACATCGATGTACCAAATCCAAATAATAAATAATAACAAATTTTAATAATCATACTTAGGTATTCAAATAAAGAAAAGAAAAAAAATATTTCAAATTGATAACAGAACGGTAACAATTAGTAATAGTAACAAGACATTCAACGATGTTACTTTTGATGCCATTCCATCCACAAATTTAAATTTTTTATAAAATTTTCTTAAAAGTTTCAATAATATCATTTTTTTCGTCATTTCCTTAAAGATTCGGGTATCCTAAAAAATTCGTGTATATCGGTGAAGTCGAAAGCCGCTACTAATATCTCGAAAATTTAAATACATATTTATACTAAACCTCCGTTCAAAAATTACAAGCATATTGCGGTTGTGCTAAATTAACTTAAGGCCCATCAGACTCTGCAAGTTACTTGCACAATTTGATTGCTACATAGGACCAAGTTCATGTCTACATTCCTCAAGTACTTTTGCGGGAATTTGCCTGAAGTGGAACTAAAGGGGAACATTAACTTAAAACCCGCTGATTGTTGTCATTCATATTAAAATTACATTAATAGCAATATTTTTCGGGGATAGCCGTAAATGATTCCGATACGCTTGCCTATCTTCCAGAATTAGTTCTTTGAGAAGAGTACTAAAAGCATCTAATTCGTAACTTCGGAAAATGCTTATTTTCGTACCAAAACACGTTTATTTTCTCTTTCGTTTAATGTGTCCGCAATTTTGTCTTTCATCACTTCAAATATTTCCGTAATACTTTTTTGGGCCAACCTCTTCTACGTATTTTGAGGAACACAAACTCTAACTATTTATTGATTTTTTTAATGTGATGCAAGGTTGACAACTTGCACAAATCTATATAATCTCACAATTTACACCATCCCCCTATTTAAAATTCATATAAAATTGAAGTTAAAAGTGTGGACTTGCTATAAAAGTAGGAAGAAGTGGAACAAGATTTCCAACTTGTCGCAAGTAAGCATTTGATCCTACGAGGGGCATAGGGAAGTGAAGAGAGTTTTTACTTCCGCAAGTAAATAACCAAGTTTGAATGAGCCTTTACTGCGGAATCGGTCGGCTGTAAAAAACTTCTACTACCAACAAACAGTACGTTTACATGAATACTTGAAGTATACTTCAAGTAATCAAAATATCATGTAAACGCTCATTGACTTCAAGGATACCTTGAGTCAAGTAAATCACAAAATTTTGTTCGATTTACTTGAAAAAATTCATGTAAATGCAACTTCAATACTTGAAAAATTTTCATTCGTGCGAGACATGAAAACGGTAAAGAGGAACAAGAAGAAGATTATTGTTGATAGTTCAGTCTGTGATTTTTAACAATTTTTTCAAGATATTTATCTAAAAATCCGCAATTATATATTGAACTTAATGCAGAGGTGTCAAAGGTAAAATGTCACTTCAAGTAAATTTCAAGTCAAGTAATTGGAATTAATTCAACCAAAAACCCTACTTAAGTTTCAAGTGGATTTAAAGTCAAGTACTCAAGTATTTATGTAAACGTACTGAAAGATACAAAAGTGGGTAGTATAGGTATAAAAAGGTTAACCTTGGTCTAGCAGAGGTGCCAAATCTTTTTTGTCTCGTAGACCACTTGCCATAGTTTTCGGTTTTGGGCAGACCCCTTGTTTTCCTGATATTGATGTTTTTACAAATTCATCAATTTCAAATGTGTTTTTCACAGCTAGTATAGTGCTATACACTTTTTCGGTTTCGGTTTTGGGCAGACCCCTTGTTTTCCTGATATTGATGTTTTTACAAATTCATCAATTTCAAATGTGTTTTTCACAGCTAGTATAGTGCTATACACTTTGAAAGATTTAATTTTCCAACTGTAGTGAAGTGTAGTGTGATAACTTTAAAAACGCTTGTTAAGTTTTTTACATTTATTAATTAAATTCAAATTAAAACGAACCAAATTAAACTCTAGTGTCTGTTACAAAAAGTAACTAAGCAAAAAATAAATGCTTCTAGTGGGAGGGATGAGCATGATGCTTTAATAATAAATTTTCAATACTTGGCATAAATTTAGTTAGGTTTAATCTCAAATCTCCTCGGATAATGATGTCCAGTCTGTTTTTGTTTTTTTTTTTTTTTTTTTTATAAGATTGACAACCGCGCCGAAATCCCTTTCCACTAGGTATGAGGATGGAAACGCAATTAAAACTTGCTCGTGATATTTCATAATTCGGGATAAGTGACATATATGTGTTTTTGAAGCCAGAGTTGCTGATAAATGTACCTTAAATTCTTCCTTAGTGCTTATTCCGATCAGTTCCTCTTATAATATGACATCCATTTCTTCAATGTCACCATATGAATTGATTATCCACTGTGGTATTGCCATAGTCAAAACATCCTCAAACCTAGATTCAAAATCTGAATAGTGGGCATTAAATGTTGAACCTAGGTTGAAGCGTCGTCTTCCGGGCAGTTTGTATGTGACAAATTGGGAAACTAGGAAAACACGCGACGTCCAATGTTTTACTTCATTAGCATTAATTCTGGCAAGGAACGCTGAAATGATGAACTTTTTTTTTATAAAATTTAGACTGTCATCTTGTAACTGCAAGTTAACCTCATTAAATTTAGTAAGCAAATCGACAGCCAGCGTATTTCAGTGTGAAGGAGTAATTGATGTAAATTCTCGTCATTTTCCTCCCACAACTGCGCAAATAACCGCATATTCAACGCGTTGCTTCAGATTCGGTTTACTGCATTAATGACTAATTGAAAATATTCATACAATCTACCATTCAGATTTTTAGCAACTAAATGTTGTCGATGAATGACGCAGTGTATAGTTTATAAATCCACGATAACGCCCAACCTGCAAAACATTAAATATTGATTTGCCTTTAGTGTCGATTGTGAAAGATCTCGCGAAGGTCAGTTCTTCGTGGATTTCTTAATGCATAATATAACGAACATATCCCAATAATAATGTTTCATTGCTAGGTAAAGTTGAGTCGTCCAGCTGTATAGAGAAATGGGTCGTTTGCAAATAATTACACGAGAAGCTTTAAATATCATAACTCATTTCATCAATACGTCTTTCAACTGTGTTGTTGCTTAAAGAAATTCCTTTAATGATATCAGATGCAGGTTTGTGTAAAACAGATTTTAAAACTTCTTCTCATCAGTGTGGTTATCTCTGATAAGTCGCCCGCAAACTATCATCGTCTCTTTGTGACATCGAAACAAGCATTCTGTCCACCGTGGGTCTCTTCTGAAGCTTTTCCTTGAGTGTTTGAAAGTAAGTATTTCAAATCCTTACCTGTTTTATCAGTGTGACATCTTCAAAGATGATCCTCTAGCTTAGATGGTTTTATAGCATCATTGCTTAAAACTTTATTGCACATAGACAATAGTATGTCCGACAATGATTACATTCAACGAAACAGAATGACAAATAATTCTCTCAATTTAAGTTTTTAGCTCGTTGCCTCAGTTTCAATACAATAATGCATAGTAAAGTTCCTTTCCCCCATTCATGCATAATCCCTACTTAGCTACTACTATTATAATTGCGATAGAAGTATCTTTACAAAACCGTAGCAGTATATTGTCGATCTATTTGTTATATTTTCACCTAAAACCTAATCAACAAATTTTCGTGATTTGTGCACAGATAAAATTCGAGGCCTATCTAGCTAAAAAGTTGACAAAGGTTACAAATTTATTGCAAAAAAATACTTTTTTCTTTACAAAATAAAAGTTTACACGCAGAGAAAATAAAATGAACATTTATGTTTTAAAAATTTTTACTTCAAATTTATGTATATATTATAAGCAAGTATTATGTGAGTAAACTGGTATCTGAGTGTGTGGATTATTACATTCATGAAAAGCCAAAATTAAAGTTATGACCTGCTTAAATGAGATCCACTATCGTTGACCCCCGTTTACATCTCATGGACCCCCAATTTTATTTTTCGCTGACATGGACCCCTTACAGGTCATCGTTGACCCCATGGGGGTCGATATAGACCACTTTGGGAATCACGGGTCTAGAGTAATAAAACCTTCATTCAGTCCACGAAGCACTCAAATAGGCTGATCAAAAGAGGAAAAAATTGGTGGCAGGCTTTCTAGACCATCAAAATTTTTTTCGCTCTGATTTGAACAGACTTGCACACTTCGAAAATTTGTTTGCGTGCTAAATATCTTATACCAAGCGAAAACAAATTGTTTTGTGCCATTTTACAGTAAAAAATTGAATATGTATTTCAAAATAAATAATTCACCCCCTCCTTCGTTGGCCATTGATAATTATTTTAATCGGATCATATGACTAGCAATCTCTAATAAATGGGCATATACATATTGTATGTACAAGAACATCTTTGTAAAATTCTATATCTAATATTTTGCGGCTTTTGTTAACTAATTAAAGAGAACTTTTAACATACAAATTATTGCGGTCGTATTAGGCACCAGCTATACACCATAAGTAATTAATTCATAAAGCCCGGGCACTTTATTACTTGTGGTAATTTCATGGCAAAGAGCAAAAAACCAATTCCCGGAACAATTACAACATGTTGGAGCTGTGCATATTCAATTTAGTATTGAAAACCGTGGCAGGCTGTTGCACTGCTGTGAAATTTGATAGCAACATAGTTTTGCTTTACTGGCAAGATTTGTTGAAGGGAAATGCTGCAATTACAGCACAGATTTTCTTGTTTTAAAAGTTTATTTAATACAGGTACATATATAATATTATAAATTATATCTACGTATGAAAAATTTATAGAAGGCCACCTGAAAAAATCTGAAAGGAAATGCATACATATCTATATAACTTTCAGGGCAGATTTTGATAGGTAGCGCTACTTCTTTGGCCCTAAGAGCAATCAGCAGGTGGAGAGATTCATGCATTGTATAATTGCCAAATATTGCAGTATTTATAAGTCGCAATACTAAAATTATAACATTTAATTAACACTATAACTTTCCCCCCAATCCGATACCAAAAGTTATTGGCTTTTATAAGGTGATAGTTTTTAGTAAGTTACTAAAAATTCACACAAAAAAAAAACCCTTTAGTAATCTACTGCGTCCCATAGCCAAACATATAAAATATAATATAACTACTTTACTAGTTAGTAATACTATTTATATTATTATCTAACTACTAACATGGATAGACAATATATCCAATAGCCCTTATAAAACAGCCGATCTTTTTCATTTTTCTTGTATGGAAATCTAGGGAGTTGCTCGATTTATGTGTCCTCTTTGTATGTATATAGGACATTTCATTTTTATGTCATGACAGCGTTAGAAAAAGACCCAATCAATATTTCTTACCGTGATCACAATTTCGGGAACGAAAATGCTCCTTCCGAATGAGTTATATGCAGTGATGATTAAATCTGCAATGGACTCACATAATAACAATGAACCTCAAAAATGATAAAGCTTTTAAGCGCAATGTTAAAAAACATTTACTGTAGACCAAGCTCTTAGAAATTATCATTATTTTCAAAACTACACAAGTACCTACTAGAAGATTAGTATTAAGCCAAGTTCATAAAGCAAAGTAAGCTTGAGTACTGAGTGTAAGACGTTGGATGGTAGCGGGTGGATAAAGGCCGCTACACACACTCAAGCAAATCGTACGAATTGGCCTTCACAAAACAAATCCTACGATTTGCATGAGCGTGGTTAGCGAAAGTCGAAGCTTGAGTTGAGACTGAAGTCTGATATGAATGAAATCAGGCGAAACTATTGCGTGCAAGCAAATCTGACGATTTTGCTATAGAAATCAACTAAAGTCTGTATAAAATTCGGTGCGTGTATGGTCAAAAGTTAATATCCGATTTTGTCTAGTTCAATTCTATTTATCTATTGCTTGTGCGCAGTAGTTTCGGCCAATTTTATTCATGCCAGACTTCAAGCTAAGACTGGATCGTACGATTAACTTGAGAGTTTGTAGCGGCCTTAACACAAGCAATGAACACATGTACTAAAATAGGGAAAAGTATTTATAACCTTGAAATAGTTGGTTTCTCTAGAATGCTACAAAACATAATAGACCATGGCGACCAAAATACTTACGTCATTTCATAAATAATATTTTCCATCTTACCATACTCTCTTAACGTCGTTGATAACTTATTCTGTCTGACTTCCAATGGTAGAGGATGCTGCGAGATGGCCTCGAAGACCTTAAAAAACCAGTTAACTTACGTGATTTCATAAAGGTTAATTTTTTGTGTGGCAGGTGAGAGTTATATTTCACGATCAATGGTAAAAATTGTAGACATATTGGATGGTGGGAAACTGGTGGCAGACGGCAACAAAGAAAAAAGTTTAAAAATTTACTAAATCGGGCAACCCCTTCTTAGCGCTGCTATACAAAACTTTGGTTTTTCACAATATATTTGAAAACTGACTTAGAACGCCCGACGTACAGCGCTGAGATTTTGCACACAAAAAATAATAAAAGTAGAGATCACGCTTTAGGACTTTTTACCGGGGTAAACTTATATTTGTTCAAGAAGGAATTTTTTTAGATTCTCCGGTATATAGCAAAAGTTAAAAATGTTTTTAATTTGTTATTCTATCACACAACCCATTATATTTTTGGTGGCAAGTTTCAAGTCTTGGTGTGACTAATCAACAAGTCCCAAATAGCGAAATTGGTTTAAGATCAATTCTTACGATACCCTAGATAAGCACCCGTATGTAATTTCGTGTAGTCACCCTGTAATTGTTTAATTGTTAAAATGGTTCTTCGCATCTATTTTAGAACGGTTCGTCAGACAGTAAAAATGATTATAACCAATTTAATAGGAATAATGAAGAACTTTTCAGTACAATATAAACGTCTAAGACAGATCCTTTTTACAGTATGCGTAAAAACCTCCATTTTTATATAGCAAAACCAAGAATGGGTTGCCCGATTTAGTTCATTTTTATACCCTAGATGAAATCTATACCCTAAATTTGTCATTCCGTTTGTAATGCACAGAAATTATGATGGTAGAGCAAAATTTAAAATAATATTAAAAGATATTTTGATTTTTGCCTTTCCGTCCGTCTGTCCGTTTGTGTGTCTGTCTGTCTGTACGAACGATAACTCGAGAAACATGAGAAAATGAGATAAATGAGATAAATCGGGCAACTCCTTTGTGGGGTTGCCATAAAAAATTCATTTTCCACAATATATTTGGATACTGCCTGAGAACGCGTCGACATAGAGAACTGAAATTTGTTACATGGTATTGTCATAGTAATAGCAAATATAATTTCAAAAATGGACAAAATCGGGCAACCCCTTATTGGTGTTTCCATATACAAATTTAAGTTTTTTACGTATACTGTGAAAACGATCAGTCCTAGACAAACTTGCAGATATGAGTGACCATACGTAATTACATGCGGGCATTCATCTAGTAGGGTATCATAAGAATTGGTCTTAGACCAATTCTAGTTTTTGTACTTGGTAAAATTGTTTTTACAGTGTTTATGAAAACGCCGTGTGCAAAAATAAAAATATGTATAGCAACCCCACGAAGGAGTTGCCCGATTTGCCCTATTTTATAACTTAAATTAAAATTTTTTTTAAAAAGACTATGTGCAAGATTTCAGTTCGCTATCTAAGAATTCGCGGACGGACAGATGGACAGACAGACGGACAGAGGGAAGGAAATGTAAGAATGAATTATAGATTTTATCTACAGTGTAAAAGCTACAGGAAAGAAGTTGTAATTGGTCGGAGACCAATTTTGACGTTACCATCCTAGATGAATGCTCGTAAATATAGCCATTAGCCACATTTCTGTTTTGAAAATATACAAGTTAGATCGTTGAAGTGGTTTTTCGTATTTCTTTCTGGATTGGTTCGCCGAATAGTAAAAATGGTTCTAACCAATTTCAAAGACTTTTACTTTCTGAAAAACTCTTCGGAATATATACAAAACGTCTGGAAGTTATGGTTGTAGGTATATGTATGTATATACATGAAAAGTCTGGAGATTTTTGTATGATAATTGGTAACCCTATGGAGGAGTTGGCCATTTTCGCGCATTTTAGAACTTAAACATACATTAATTACAAGCACGTCAACACCGCTCCGAGCCGTGTATAAAATCTCAGCTCTCTAGTTCAACGCTTTCTCAAACAACATTTAATATTCTGATGATAAATTGGCAATATAATCGTAAGAAAAAATTAAGGCAAGATAATGCTTGACTGCAATCCTGCATTGCATAGTGTTCAGTCTGTGAACTTAAACCATTTAAAATTTTTTAAATATTTTTTTCTTTTTCCGCATTGATTAAACTTAAATTTGAAGCTTGATTCAACTCTGCTTGTAAGTCGCCAACATTTGATTATTATTTGTATAGTGCGATAGCAAAAGACGCATAACAAGAACAGCTCGCACGTAAAGCAAAAAGTGTCAAATAATGTACGCATTTCAAGGTCTTAGCGTGAGAGTGAGTGAATTGAACCTGATCTCCTCAGTGATGGATCTTAAATTGTTCTTCGCGCGTTTTAACGCTTAGAACGACGGTTCTATGGAGCAGTTTGAGCCTGGTGTATACAAAAACATCCGGAGAACTATTTCTACATTTGGTCAAATGTCCAAAAACCTTTTTCCAGGATGTACTTGTATAACTCCAGGGTCGATAATTGTTTTCCCCGTGTAGCCTCAGCAACCGATAAATGAGCTCACAGGTGTAGACATTCGTTTTCCAAAGACCCGTTTAAATCTCCTAGGTAGAAGGCTTTCAAGTTCCAAACCCCCTCTAGGATATCTTGAGATTCCAAGCTATGTAGCTTCATGAGAAAGTCAAACTTTTGACTCAAGTTATCGTAAGCAGAACGTCGTCTTTCTGCAATCAACCTGTCGATATGGACGTTGAAAACGATAACTCTGAATCCGTTCCTGCCGGATGCGGCTTCGATCTCGTTTCCTTTTACTTCATCCAACTGGACTTTACGCTTACGTTTCCTCTTCATATCATATGCGTAGTTATGTTCACCGCTGGTTTCCACAGCTTTCGGCTCATAATAATCATAGGTACTGACTTTCTTATAGGTATCTTCTAGGTATGTTACCAACGACTGATAAAGTTCGGCGATCGTATGAGGTTCGATGTTTACAGATTGCAAGCATTTGTTAATTTTATTGAATCTGTCAAAGATATCATTACACAGCATGTGTGTTTTCTATGTTTTGACAGTGTTATAACACACCGAATACAATATTATTTCCTGTATAATGTCTAACTACGAAAAAAACGTGATCAATTGAGAATTGGCCGCCCCAAAACCTTGGCGCCCTGCTCTGTCTATATTGGTAAATTCGCCTGTTTAATGTCCGGTGTCGTATTATTTTTGTTTCGGACCCTGGCGATCCCCCTTACAAGGTTGGGGCCCTAGCTAACTGCCTAGACAGAGGTTCGTCGTCGACTAGCGACTATACATCTAATAAAAGCACAGGATTCGCAAACATTTTAGCAAACCTAAAAAGTTTTGAATAGTATATTAAGTGATTGGGGAAATGCCAGATTTGTTGCCTCGCTTATAAATAGGAATTATAGCAGCACACAGAATATTTCTATGCCTTTGACTAGTACAGTAGTGCTAAAAAAAGGCACTAACATGAAAGATTATCTAGAAATAAGTATCTTCGCTATTAATTCTTCCAAAAATATATTACTGTACTTAAAGTGGATTGTTTATGGGAAAATCTCAAGTGCAATGATTGACAAAATTGAAATTTATTACATTTCTCAGGAAGTTTTTATCTCGTTAACTTCGAGCATAATTTACAAGGTTCGTCAAAATGGCAGTGTTCAGTTAATTCGTGGATTCATGGGGTGTGAAATATGTAAAGTAAAGAGTTTTTAGTTATTACCATAGCCATTCACGGTAGTGGTGCAACTCATTTTATATGTGTTTTATACACATGCATATACATACATATGCATATTTTATGTGCATATATTTTACTCGATTTTTTAGTTAAAATGGAGAGAAATGCACTGCACTTCCGAGGAACGCTTCTTATTTGAAAAACTTATTGGAATATTGGAAATCTTGGGATACTCAGCTAAGTTCAGTTCTAATTAAAAAAAAAATGGAGAAGATATCAGAAAAACAAGAAAAATAGAAAAAATAACTGAATAGGATGATAATATTAAAGAGATTCAATTATTATTTCAACGAAATTTAGAAAAAACTTTTGAAAGTCAATTTGTCCAAGAAAAGTTGCCTTGACTAAGAAGCATGTACAAAAGATGCTCTGATTTGCGAAGACCACACAGAGTGATCTATTTCAAAATAGACGAGTATTATTTGGATCGGCGTCGAAAATAGTCCTGTTTGATCCTAAAAGTGCTCAGGAAGAATATTGTAGGCTAAGCCATAATATACGGTGAAAAGTGTAAAGCACGGAGGAGCGAATATTATGATATGGGGCACATAAGTTTTCTGGGAATAGAGTTGATCGTATTGTAAGGATACATAACAAGAAAGAATGATCGCCGTTGGGTACGTTAGTATTTTTAACGAAAAATGATTTCATACGCTGAATGTGAAATGCTTCTGAAAAGCATCTTAATGAAAGATAATAAAAAGTAGTTTGAGGACAACAGTAGCGCACTCAGGATTTGCGTTTTGGAGGTATCATTGCTGTCTCCAGTCCAAAGAAAGGTCAGAAAAATAGGGCTCTAAAGTCACGATCTATGCCCATCTATGGGAAAATAGTGTTTTCTTTGTTGTTTTGGACTTTCAGGAAAACTGTTTCAACTTTTTTGGTCATAACTTTATAATTTGACAATATTTTTTCTTGATTCTTTTTTTAAATTTAAGGGAACTTAGTGCTGAACTTATTGCAGTAAAAGTCGTTTTAGAAATTTGTCAAAACGAAAATTCGGTCCCGAAACACAAATTTTTTGACTTCGTGTAAATTTTTTTGTAAGGAAAAGTGGCAGGCGGGTATATTTTTTCTATTTTTATTTTGTTTTTGACTATCAGAACCAGCTTAACAGAATCTCGCTGCATGAACACGTTTAACAACAATACATGCGTTTCATCACTTAGTCGGTGCTAGTATTAGTAAACATAAACCAAAGACCAAATGAAATGACATACAATGCGACATAGAAACAGAAAACTAAATACCCATTACATAGATGTTTTTTTAGAACATGCTTAGAAACGTCAACGACAAAATGCTCAGCCTTAATATTAACAGTAATGCATATGCGATTAATGGGTTTATACATGCAAAAGTTGGATCTTGTGGAGTTAACATGAAACATAGGTAGTCTTCTCAAATTGTGTGCAGTATCGCGGAGAGAGATTTTACTAAGTAACAGTGGAGAATCAACATTCGCGCTTAATAGTTGATACACCAACGTTACATCGGCAACCATGCGATATTTTACAAGCGAGTGCATATTCAAAAGCTTCAAGCGATCCTCATAAGGTGGAAGAATTAATGAATTATTCCAGAGTAGGTTGTCTGAGAGCAAATCGTAAAAAGTTACTCTGAACAGACTCGATGCGGTCTATGTGTGTACCGTTAAATGGAGACCAGACCTGGCTAGCGTATTCAAGAAGTGGTCTCACAAAGCAAGTGTACAAACGCAATGTTATGGTAGGATTCGAAAACTCTCGGTACCAACATTTTATAAAATCCAGCATATTTGATACCATATAGTTTATATGGGAGATAAAATTCAATCTGTGGTCAGATTTGACACCCAAGTCAAAGACAGAGTCCACACGGCGAATCGATGAATCCGAAAACTCATAACCATAAGTGATTGGTGTCTGATTCCTATGGCAAGTCACAACCTCAGATTTGTCGATATTGAGTACTAAATTATTGCCCTCGCACCAATTGTAAAAATTTTGAAGGCCACAATCGTGAACAGATTTAATCTGAGTGAAAAGCTTAACATCGTTAGCATAAATCAAGACCTTATAGTACCTCACCACAGAGACAATGTCGTCAGTAGACAGAATAAAGAACAACGGGCCCAAGTGACTCCCTTGAGGTACGCCAGACGAAGCCTTCAAGACTCTAGAGATGGAATGGCGGAATAAGATTTGGAATGTTCTCCTATCTAAATAAGATTCTGTCCATTTTAGAAATGTTGGGGGAAACGCATACTTTTCCATTTTAAATAGTATCACGGAGTGAGATAACTTGTCGAAGGCTTTACTAAAGTCTGTATAAATACAAGTCGTCTGGTAGTCTTTTGCAAACCCGCGAACGGTATCAGAGACAAATTCCAACAAGTCAATGGTTATAGATCTGCCCGAAATAAACCCATGTTGATTATAAGAGAGCAAATTCTCACATGAAACCGATAGCTGAGAGTAAATGATAGATTCGAATAATTTGGGCATACAAGATAATTTTGCAATAGGCCTATAGTTAGAAATTTCACTTTTACTACCTTTTTTCTGAATAGGTATGATGAAAGAGTTTTTCCATAACTTAGAGAAATATTATTTTCAGCGGCGCTGTCAGGGCAAGGCAGCACGACTTAAAGAAGGCTTGAGGGATCCAATCAGGACTTGTTGTGAAGTCATTTGGAAGCCCATTAATATGATCGAGTATATCCTCTTGTGTAATTGTAGGAATAGTGAATGTAACATTATGAGAATCGTTCATATGACTAAAGCTGTTATGGCGAGGATGGAAATTTGACGAAGAAAAAGCATTGTCGAAAAAAGAAGCAAACATATTGCAAATTTCAGACGAATCATCATTTTCGAAGGTGAAGCATTTTTAACCTTATATTTTGATATACCGATTTTATTCCTGATTTTTAAATAACGTTGAGAAAAACTGACCTTCTGGGGGAACGACCCAATTTGCCCCCCCCCCCCTCCCCCTTGTTGCTCTCTTGGAAGAAAATGGGGCAGCGGTTTTAGCATGGTCATCGCAATCACCAGACCTAAACCCAATCAAGCAGCTTTAGACTGAGGGTACAATTACAATACATAACGGAAATCCTAGAAATTAGTAACCTGTGGATATCTAGTTGTTGAAAGAGCTTGGAGATCAATATCCGCTGTAAGGTACCGTCGACTCATTTGAATGCTAGCCCAAAAGATGCAAAGAAGTTTAAAAAATCAGGGCTAATCTACAAAATATTTATTTATTTATTTAGAAAGCTTTGTTATATACCTAGTGAACACAATTCATTTTGTTACTATTGCGTTTACTATTTAGTTTTTATTGAACTTGCAAAAAACCGCAGTGTTTTGGAACAGTTACAAAAATATTTTGTTTGTTTGAAAATGAAATAATTTTATTAAAATAATGCAAATTTTTATAATTTCTAATTAAAATAAATCTTTACAAAGACACAAAGTTTCCCATTCCAGTTATTACATTTTTGTTTAAATTTCAAAATTTTCCTTTCACTGCTATTTTATCGAACACCACCTGCGTCGCAATATACGAGTATTCAGTCAAGTGGCTCTTAAAACAATCAAATTTCAAGCAGATATTCAAAAACGTAATATGTCATGAAAAATATAACACTTATAATATATAAAAAAACAAATCCTTCGATTTGAACAGATCCTTGGAACTTCTAACAAAAATTTCTGTACTACTTACATTAATCTTCAAAAATCCTTTGACTGCTCACAAAATTTCATGGTTACACAAAATTATCTTCTCCTCGTTATTGTGATAATAAACTAATCACAGTCGGAAATATATACTTAAGAAATCTTGAATTTGTCTTCAAAGTGATCGTACAAACATAGCTAGTACCTGAATACTGTGATAAAGTATATGTTTTTTAGACGTCTGTAATGATTTTCAATTACACTGAACTTGTAAACACTTTTATAACGATTATTAGATCATAAAACAGTAATTGGAAAATTACTGTGTGTTGCGTTTGTTGGCACTGTTGACAGGCATGTCACACAGTACTACTCACTAAGCACGAAATAAAAAAAAAATTAACACAGCGCCGAAATGCTTACACTTAGCTTTAATAGAAATATCCGTTAAAATACACCACCTGGACCTGAGATTAAAAACGCAACTAATTTTGGGTATTTAATCACAGCTCTGAAATAAAATTAGTTTTCAACTTCAATTTTGATCTTATTTTACAGCCCAAAATGAAACGTCCGACGACTACAAAATATCAACACCCGAAAATGTACCTAGAATATCTGAGTAAGTAGTAAGCTGTGCACACTTGCTCGACTAATTTAGTTTAATTGAAGCGCTTAACTGGATTGGATGGGAACTGCGAGTGGCGGTATACTGAAATGTGACAACGTGAGGTAGAATTCCTCAGCTCATCAATTTTTCTCCAGTCAAATGCCTTGTTTGGCTGGCTGCAGTAAACGTCTTCAATTGTTATTAAATGGAGAAATATATTAATGCCGTCACAGGGTGAATAACGGTGTGGTGAGTTGATTGTGTAACAACAACGTTCTCATCGCGGTGCTTATTGTCTGATGATTCGTCTCCGTTTGACTTTGAGTTGTTATCAGAGTAAAACTGATAACAGCATTGTCAGCTCTTCACTTGAGTACCATATTAGAGATACTATTGAAAAGTTACGTTTTGAAACTGCTGCTGCACTTGAATCATATTTTGTTTACACGGCGCACGTGATAAGGGACGCGTTCTGAGTTTAGATATTATCTACCAAATTTTCTAATAATGAAAAAAAAAGAAAAACATTTAATGGCAAGAGTTCAAGAACTACTCAGTGAGGTGAATTGCTATGAAAAAGCAAGATAAAATTGAATTTATTATATTGCTTCTACTTCTGAAGCATCTAATATTAAAATTTGTAAATCTTTTTAAATTAAGAAAACAGTTGAACAGTTGAACTTGATTACTATCTGTAGGCGAATCATTTATTTAAGAAAAATTAGTAAATAAAATAAGTAAAGTAAAAATTACCCTAAGATGCTTAGGCTGATTCGCGCTCCCATCGCCGCAATTCGTGATAAAGACTAAAAAATCAATCGCTCTAGTAAATTTCAGGCCTGTAACATAACAATATGAAGGAGGTTGCTATGTTAGCATATGACGTGAAGTCCAGTCTGTCAGCATAAGCTGACAGCGTTGCAAGTGCAGGGCGGTACGCTAGGACCTCGGCTATTGCGGGAGAGTTGTGAGATGGGCAACCCAAGTCCCACCATATACACAAAAAGATGTCGTACCTTCAAAAATACTGAAACCCCACAACCAGTCCTGAAGAGACTTTTACGCCACTTATACCTTAACTTACTGAGATCCCCGATGTGCTAGGCTCGTGCCATCGTCCCATCCTCCCTGCGACACTGCGTGCACATGTGATATGCAGTGTCTCTTATTAGTACTTTTTCTTTTCTTTATTCCTTTAATTTCCACCTTGCGGAACGCTCACATTGAGCTCATATTTTAGAAGAGTTACTTTTTCGAATTCAATCAAACTTTTCTTTTCACTGCACCTGTACGGATTATCAGTCTTATTCGGGGCTGTGGAGAATTTTTCTCCTTTTCAATTCTCCTCTTTCTACGATTCTCTAGCACAATGCTCAAAACTTTTACTTTTTGACTCTTCTTCTTTTCTTCTGAAACCTTCTTTCCGCCAGGTGTCAATCGCTCAGCAGCTCGAGAGATGGCAGCACATTTGCATTGTGGGCTCGACATAGTTTCCCGCTATATGAGAGTGCCATACAGGATGTAGCATACTGCATTCTCTGGGCCGACGACTATAACAAGCTGAGTAATTGTACGAGTACGAGTAATTTGCATGGATAGATGGATGAATTGAAAAGAGGTTGGGGCCCCGAAGGGTCCCTGGAACCTAGGGCGGAACAAGGCTCATTGTTCACCTTCCACATTTATGAGCAATTGCTCATTGGTCCCAAGCGGACGCTCTTACAAATCTAAGTATTGGCCCCAGCCCTCCTTGCAGGCTTCATGTACCTTGTACAGGAGGTATGAGCCAAGGAATCTGTAACGCTTACCTGAGAGAGCCGGACAGTGACAAAAAAAGTGAGTGACCGTTTCGGATTCCTCTCGGCAACCCCTAGTCTCATCCTGTAAACGAGTTATGTATATTACATATTATATAGGGTATCCCGCAAGTGGTGTAAATCCCGAAAGCTATGGATAGGTCATACTTAGACGAGCAAAAAGTTGTATGGGCGGTGGGGGAGAAATCTGACTGTTTCCGAGAAAACGGGACTTACAGATATTTGGGTATATTTTCACAGATCACTCTGCAACTTCTCCACGTTACGCCCTATGATAATGATTTAAGGAGGGGTTTTACGAAAATTTGTAAGGAATAGATTGGTAGCTGTTGCAACACTTCTTTACGAGTCACCTTGTATATATACAAGAGTGTCCCGCATGTGGTGTGAAATCCAAACGCTATGGATAGGTATGACCTAGACCTTAGATGACCAACATATTGTATAAGTGGTGGGGGGAAATCCTAACGGTTTCCGAGATAACGAGACTTAAGGATGTTTTCACAGATCACCCTGTAACTTCATCACGGTACACCCTACGATAATAATTTAAGCTTTCGTAGATAGATAATCGTTGGACCTTTCCAACGGTCTACAACTTTTCTCTATACTGCCCTCTGTTGTGAAGTTATCGCTCACTAAAGTTAAAATTTCGGAATTTTTATTTAACTACTATTGTTATTAAAAATACGTCATCAAGACCAATTTTTTATATTGGATTTAAAAAGCCCAAAAGCTCTGGTAGCGTATTGCTGTGCTTATGATCGGGTGTTCATAACAGATTATTATGTGAATTTTTTTAGGAAAATCTCCGATCTTAGTAGAATTAAATAATAAAAGAGTTGTTTAAGACATCTTTTATTGATATTCTGTTGAAAAATTATGCTCTCCCAACGTTTCGACGCTTAGTTTAGATCCTCTTCATGGGGCTGTAGAACAATATAAATATATGTAGACCACTTTTTTAAATATGAATAAAATTACCTTAAGGTTATAATAAATTAGATTACAGATAACAGATAATTTAAAATAAACAAGAACATGTGAAGTTACAGTAAAAAATAAAATGTTTACAGGACAAAAATATTAAACTATGTGTAAAATATGTAACAAATAACTGGCTAACAAGTGACATTACGTGCTTAAGCTATTGACTAGAGTAGGAGATGATCCATCGGTGTCGGTGTTTAAATTAGTGATTGCTGTGTATATGTGTCGTTATAATGTGATGACCAATGAGTATGTATGGTGTTAGTGTGGGTATTATGAGTGTTTATATACTTTAATATTTGGCAATATTCCTTGTGGATGGCTTCCCAGTCTAGTCTTATGTTGACCAGGTTGTGTTTGTTTGTGTATATGTGGCAGGCTTCCTTAATTTCTCTTCTCACTCTGTTGTTTTCATTGGCAATGATCGTAGCATCATCAAACTTAAAAACATGTCCTGTATCAAGGGAATGCGTAGCCAATGCTGAGTGCGGGGACTTTTTCTCTATATATTTTGTATGTTGCGATAGGCGGGTTTTTAATTTTTTAGATGTTTGGCCAATATATGCTGCTGGACAGTTGTCACAATTAACTTTGTAAACTACTCTGGTTTTTTCAGGAGTTTTTATTTTATCTTTTGTTTTGGTGTAAATGTTGTTGAGTCTGTGGATGGGTTTAAATGTTATATTTAATTTGTTGTCTGCTTTGTGAACGTGTCGTCTTATTTCATAGACTATTGGATATATGTAAGGAATTGAGTTGAATATTTTATTATGGGTATTTTCAAGATCTATATTGGCTGTTTGTGCATTGTTGCTGATGGAAGACATAGATTTATTTTTTCGTATTGCGCTCTTTATAACCCTGTTTACTATATCCGATGGGTAGTTATTTTTAATGAGGATTGTCGCATATAGTAAACAGGGTTATAAAGAGCGCAATACGAAAAAATAAATCTATGTCTTCCATCAGCAACAATGCACAAACAGCCAATATAGATCATGAAAATACAAATAATAAAATATTCAACTCAATTCCTTACATATATCCAATAGCCTATGAAATAAGACGACACGTTCACAAAGCAGACAACAAATTAAATATAACATTTAAACCCATCCACAGATTCAACAACATTTACACCAAAACAAAAGATAAAATAAAAACTCCTGAAAAAAGCAGAGTAGTTTACAAAGTTAATTGTGACAACTGTCCAGCAGCATATATTGGCCAAACATCTAAAAAATTAAAAACCCGCCTATCGCAACATACAAAATATATAGAGAAAAAGTCCCCGCACTCAGCATTGGCTACGCATTCCCTTGATACAGGACATGTTTTTAAGTTTGATGATGCTACGATCATTGCCAATGAAAACAACAGAGTGAGAAGAGAAATTAAGGAAGCCTGCCACATATACACAAACAAACACAACCTGGTCAACATAAGACTAGACTCGGAAGCCATCCACAAGGAATATTGCCAAATATTAAAGTATATCAACACTCATAATACCCACACTAACACCATACATACTCATTGGTCATCACATTATAACGACACATATACACAGCAATCACTAATTTAAACACCGACACCGATGGATCATCTCCTACTCTAGTCAATAGCTTAAGCACGTAATGTCACTTGTTAGCCAGTTATTTGTTTCATATTTTACACATAGTTTAATATTTTTGTCCTGTAAACATTTTATTTTTTAATGTAACTTCACATGTTCTTGTTTATTTTAAATTATCTGTTATCTGTAATCTAATTTATTTTAACCTTAAGGTAATTTTATTCATATTTAAAAAAGTGGTCTACATATATTTATATTGTTCTACAGCCCCATGAAGAGGATCT
The DNA here is from genome assembly GCA_963930735.1 of Dioctria linearis. Taxonomy (NCBI): domain Eukaryota; kingdom Metazoa; phylum Arthropoda; class Insecta; order Diptera; family Asilidae; genus Dioctria; species Dioctria linearis. Next base: position 259,494,846 of record OZ005740.1, on the reverse strand, counting down.
AAACTAAGAGTCGAAACGTTGGGAGAGCATAATTTTTCAACAGAATATCAATAAAAGATGTCTTAAACAACTCTTTTATTATTTAATTCTACTAAGATCGGAGATTTTCCTAAAAAAATTCACATAATAATCTGTCAAAAGCTCTGGATATATTCAAGAAAAAGTGCAAAAAACGCAAAAAAGGTCAGATCCAGATAGAATATGTCATTTTAAAGCTACGGTTTTGGGATTCTTAAATCCAATATGAATAACTGGTCTTGATGACGTGTTTTTTGATAAAAATAGTAGTTACATTAAAAAACCCAGTTAAAATTCCGATATTTTAGTTCTGTTGAGCTATACCTCTTTAAAACGGAGGGGTGGAGGGGAAAATTTTATAGACTGTTGGAAAGGTTTAACTATTGTGTATTTACCAAAATTTACATTATTATCATAGGGTGTAACTTGGTTACGTGATTTGTGAAAACATACCCAAATTTGTCCCGTTATCTCGGAAAATGTAGGGATTTCCCCCACACCTATACAATTCTTTGCTCAGCTAAGTATAACCTATCTATAGCCTTCAGGCTTCACACCACTTGCGGGACACCCTGTTTATATACAGGGTGATTCGTACAGAAGTGTTTCAGCATGTACTAATCGATTCCTTACAGTGTTGTGATCAGCCTTCACGATGAGCAATTTTTTCGAAGAACCCCTCCTTCATCCCTTTCTTAACAGTTGAAATATTTTCGCGTGTGCAGGGAGGTGAGATCATATAAAACGTAATAACTTCTGTTTGAAACACAGTAGGACGACATGTAAGCTTTTAATAAAAAGTATGCATCATGAGCTTTACTCAATTGGAAAAAAATGTCTGCCATTAATTTTTTTTTATTTATTTTTCCAATTGAGTATTCTAGTAACTCGACAAAAATGCTAATAACTTTTGACGGACTAAAGATATTGAGATTAATATTAACGTTCATACCTGCCATTTTTTGCAACTGATCGAGACACGTGAGGTACTATTAAAAAGCTCATAATGCAACCTTTTTATCAAATCCATACTTGTCGTCCTATTGTGTGTCAAACAGAAGTTATTACGTTTTATATGATCTCACCTACCTACACAAATATTTCAGCCGTTAAGAAAGGGATGAATGAGGGGTTTTATGAAAAAATTGCTCATCATGAACGCTGATCACAACACTGTAAGGAATCGATTAGCACATGTTGGAACACTTCTGTACGAATTACCCTGTATACAGGGTGTTCCGTAAATGTCTTTAATCCTTTAAGGGGATGAAAGTAGAGGTCATTTGGGTCAAAAAAGTCTAGATACTTTTATATCGAACTCCGCTTGGTTTTCGAGTAAATCGATAATATCGATTTTCGAGATTTTGCATACCTCTTCAGAGTAATTTCGTTATAAGTTCTATTGTAATTAATGGATTGTGACGTTCAAAACTTTATTTAAAAGAACACATATTGGCCTTTTTAAGAATGTATAATAAGTTTTAATTGTGCCTTCAATTATTTAAAAAAAAACAATTTTCTCTAGAATTTTTTAATACACCAAAATTTTTATCGCGCTTTAGTGTACATTTATTCGAAATATCTCCATTGCATGAACTTGGCAAAACTATGAAAAAATTTGCGCCTTATGTCTCCTTTCCAAAATGACCTCCATAAGTGCTATCAATAATAACAATCAAAAGTTATAAGCAAACATTTAGAAGATGTGCCCATCGAGGTAATCTTCAGTTTTTTCGTAGGATTCTATCTCCTCCTACAGTTTTTAACCTACGACAACCATTTATATGTCATTGTACGGGAATCTGAACTGGCTATTAGATAGGGTACTTTTCGATTTCGAATTTCGAAAATGGATGGGGTAATTTCGAAAAAACACTTTCACCAAATTTGATAGATTTCGTTATCCTGCATGCTCATTTTTTGCGGGAGATGCAAGCTTTGGGAGGGGCGGGAGTTCAAAGTTTCAACTTTAAGCGGCTATATTTGAATAAAAACCACCAAAAATGTCTTTTCCATTTATGAATTTAGGACTTACTTGCTAGAACAATGCTTGGTTGAGAAAATATAGCCGCTTAAAGTTGAAACTTTGAACTCCCGCCCCTCCCAGAGCTTGCCCCTCCTGCAAAAATGAAGATGCGGAATAACGAAATCTACGTAAATATCAAGTTTGATAAAAAAAAGTGTTTTTTCGAAATTACCCCCTCCATTTTTGAAATTCGAAATCGAAAAGTACCCTATCTAATAGCCAGTTCAGATTCCCGTACAATGACTTATAAATGGTTGTCGTAGGTTAAAAACTGTAGGAGGAGATAGAATCCTACGAAAAAACTGAAGATTACCTCGATGGGCACATCTTCTAAATGTTTGCTTATAACTTTTGATTGTTATTGTTGATAGCACTTATGGAGGTCATTTTGGAAAGGAGACATAAGGCGCAAATTTTTTCATAGTTTTGCCAAGTTCATGCAATGGAGATATTTCGAATAAATGTACACTAAAGCGCGACAAAAATTTTGGTGAATTAAAAAATTCTAGAGAAAATTGTTTTTTTTTTTTAAATAATTGAAGGCACAATTAAAACTTATTATACATTCTTAAAAAGGCCAATATGTGTTCTTTTAAATAAAGTTTTGAACGTCACACTCCATTAATTACAATAGAACTTATAATGAAATTACTCTGAAGAGGTCTGCAAAATCTCGAAAATCGATATTATCGATTTACTCGAAAACCAAGCGGAGTTCGATATAAAAGTATCTAGACTTTTTTGACCCAAATGACCTCTACTTTCGTCCCCTTAAAGGATTAAAGACATTTACGGAACACCCGTATATGTACATATTATGTTGATAGTAATAAGTATTTTGTGTATGAATAATTTAAGTAAGTACCAGATAGTCGTATTCAAATTTTTTTCAGGCTCAACAAAATTATTCGTACAAGTCTAGTCCCATTTCTTGAATATTTGAATATAAACAGTTATTTTGAAGGCAACTAAACTATCTATTATCATAAGCACTTAATAGGAGGGTAACTTTTCAACTACCTTATTCCTCGATTCACACTGAAGGTTGGTTCCTCAGAAAAACGTGTAAACCGAAATCGTGGATTTTGAAACGAAAAGCCGCAAAAATCGAAAACAAACTAAAATGTGCATAATTCAGTTATTTATATCAAAGTAAAATAAAAGCAAGATACATTAAAAAACATAAAAATAACAGTCAATTCATAAAATGACAAATATAGGTATCAAATTTAATAAAGGAATTAACAATTGTGTCTGTGGTTTTGTTAAATTTTTGTAGACCTCCTCATATTGAATGAAGAATTTATTAATATCTTGCTGGAATCGGTGATATCGTTCAACATTCGGTTCATTTTGCAAAAAAAGGATTACCCAATTCCTCCTAGGACTTGAACTATCCTACGCGGATGACTTTTGCTGTGAACGCAACTGGTTCGTACTCCGTTTCATCAGCATTATTGTCACTATCATTTGTCCATTAACCATGTTAACAAAATTGTCCTCGGCTAGTTCTTCGTCAGCCATCAATTCTACAATCTCTGTCTCAGCCAAATCCTCGAAACCGTCTCCTCCCATTGTATGCGCCAACTTAGTTATCTGAGAATATTCATGGTCTAATGGTAAATTTAAAATTCTCATATTCAACCACATCTGGGGCCACACTATTTTCCAGCAAGCGTTGGTTGCTTAATCTCGGTATATGACACTCCAAAATGCTTAACAAACTCTAAGATTGTAAATTTTCTCTAAGCATTTAGTAGTGTAAGAGATCCATCATTTTCCATTTGTTCTAAAATATAATCTGAAAATTCGCTTCATATACCAGGATTTAAAAGTCGAAATTATCCCTTGATCTAACGGCTGCAATTAAGAAGTCGTATTGTTGTTGAAAGTCATATTTTCGAGTAATACGCTAGACACACAGCACGATCTAATGAATCATTAGTAGTTGTACTAACTATTCATTAAAATGCCGTGTGTCCCATAGAATACATCATTATGGCTCGAAAATCATATCATAATGAAGTACACCAATGAAGCGTTTTCTTCCTGATCATCATAGCTATAATGAGGAAAAATGTGGTAGATTTGGCATAAAATATAAATCTGGAGCTCGGCTGTACATCTGATGATTTGAAAAATAATAAGAAGAAATGCGAACAAATTCAAAATCACAAACTTATTCTTTTTAATATAAAGTTTTTTTCATTTGTAAATTGTTAAATTGAAAAATAAAATAAATAAAACAAAGTTTATCGCGTTAATTCGATTCATATCGCTTCTTTAATGTCATAAGTTTATCAAAACCAGTTTGACAGTACAACTTAATTAAAGAAATGGCTGTGCGTCTGCAGTTTATAATGAATCATTATAGACTAATAGCGCTGTGTGTATAGGGGATTAGACTTGAGAGCCTTAAAAGGCAACCCCGTTTTATACCTTTTGACGTCTGGGTTAATAACTTTATGAATGAATGAATGAATGAAAAGTGTGGCAGTAACCCACGCTTCCTTATTGGTCATCAAATAAAACGGAAATGTTTTTTATTCCCTTAAATAAGGATAGTGTTTTCGATTTGTTATTAACCAATAGTCTCATTATATGATCGCCTGAAGCATTGAACTGTTATATGACTTTTTGCTGCTTTAAGATCCCTAGCTGATTTTTGAACTTTTTAATTTTTCAATGCTGACGAATTCGGCAGCATTGAAGATCTGGCTAGAAGTGTAGAAATAATTTCAGCAAATTTTGCTGGATATTGTTGCACTGTATTTGAATCAGAAGATGCTGGAGGATAGAACTCCTCAACGGAGGACAGCAAATCAATCGTGATTAATGTAATTATATATCTTTGTATGTACGTTGAAGCGGTGTTGTGGATATTATGTTTGTTTCCAAACAGCGCAAGAAAAATCTGAGTATATACATAAATGGCTGTTTTAAACTGGGCCGATGAGCACGTTTGTCTTCTGTCCCGTTTGACAAAAAACGGCGAAATTCTGCCTAGGCAAACGAGGCCTAGGAACCCAACCTTGTAGGGGCCCGCTACAGGCCGAAGTGGTATACTTGGAGGACATGCGACAACGGCCATTCAAAAAAATTTATTTCACTTTATTGTTCCTGCATACAGGGGCGAATTTACCAATAGGCAGAGGAGGGCGGCAAATGCTCAATTGATGAAGTAAAAGGACACGAGGTCAAAGTCGCACTATCCAGCAGGGAGGAAATAAGAGTTACCATTTTCAACGTCATTGTCGACATGCTGATTGCAAAACTGCAAAGACATGGGTTGTTGTGTGCACCAAGGTCAAATGTTCGGCAGAACGGTCGTTTTCAGCGCTAAGACGAATGAAGGGCTATTTAAGATACACCACATAGAGTTAGAAACAATGTAGTCTGTGAACTATAGTGAGATAATCCAATGCTTTGCAGAGATGAATGCTCGTCGCATGGTAATCTAAACGCATGTTTACACGCAACGAACTTTCTTTGCATATTATTTGTAATATTTCTAAGTCTGCTTGTTATTCTAAGATCGATATGCATTAAATAAATGAAAGATAACGGTAACATTTATCTTTTATTCAATTATTTAAAAAAAGGGGGCCCTAACTCTGTTAACCGCTTAGGGACCAGTAGTAAGCTACTTCTCGGAAATTCTCATTTCCCGCAAGTATATTTCGCCAGTTTTTATACCCTAGATGAAATCTAAAGGGTATACTAAGTTTGTCATTCCGTTTGTAATGCACAGAAATAATGCTAGTAGAGAAAAATGGGTTGGACACCCACGCATAAAATTAAAAGTTATTTTTGCATGTCTGTCCGTCCGTCAGTGTGCACGATAACTCGAGAACGCGTGTACTTAGAGAGCTGATGTTTTGTATACCGACTTTAAAAGTAAAATTAAGTTCGAAAATGAGACAAAACGGGCAACTCCTTCGTGGGGTTGCCATACAAAAATTTCGTTTTCCACTATATATTTGGACACTGCCTGAGAACGTGTTTACATAGAGAGTTGAAATTTGGTACATTGTGTTTTCATAGTAATAGCAAATAAAATTTAAAAAATGGAATAAATCGTGCAACCCTTTCTTGGTGTTGCCGGATAAAAATTTACTGTGAAAACGATCAGTGCTAAATATTTCTATTGTACTAAAAACTTCTTCAGAATACGAAATGCTATAAAATTGGTTATAATCATTTTTTCTGTCCGATGAACCGTTCTAGAAATATATGTAAAAAACCGCAGTAAAAATCAAAATTTTTCAAATGGGTGCCCATACGAAATTTCATACGGGCATTCATCTAGAGGGGATCATCATAAGAATTGGTCTTACATCAATATTAGCTTTTTTACTTGTTATTATCTGAGTTGCACTTCGTTAGAACGGCAGCTATTATCGTATATCGTTAATGTTTGAATTTCAACAATGAATCACTATACAGGGTGTTTCCTCCATGGTCGTCAGTAGAGCAGGAGGTGATAGTACTCACCTAGTCAAACAAAAAATTGTATGGCAGGGGGGGGGGGGCATATCAACCGTTTCAGAGTTACAGCGTGATTAAGAAAAAAGATAATTTTAAAACACCCTGTATCTTAAAAAGTACGATCACAGTTAAGAGCTCACTGTATACAGAACTTCCTGCCCGTTTCAACAACTGGTCCACCAGCCTGGCACGCTTACCATCTCAGAAGTTTTTTACTTTGTTTTTTACTTTAACCTCTATTTTTTTTTTTGCAAAATAACTTTTTTTTATAAAAACTGTAAACTGTAGCCTCTCCTCTTTAATTTGTTAAAGAGTTATGTACGGTCCTGCACTCTACTAAGACACAGGGTGTTTTGTCAAAAACTAGCCATTTTTCTTTTGTAACTCCGAAATGGTTGATATGTTTAGGTGAGTACTATCACCTCCTGCTCTATTGACCACCATGGGGGAAACACCCTGCATATACATAGTAGGATGCATCTATTTATCCATCCCGCGTATTAGAATAGTGATTTGCATATTTTTGATTTCTTAAGTTGGCTTAAACAATAACATACGTATTATACTGCAGCCAAGTACTTGTCGCTACTTATCAGTGTTTAAGCAATATTTACCTACTTTGGAGATTTAAGTTTTATCAATTAAAAATGTACGCGTTATATTCCAGTGCTGATTACTTATTATATCGCTACGATGGTTATCTTCATATTCTTGAACGTGGGGGACAGATTAATAGTAAATATTAAGCACTAAGTACTTGTCGTTGGGTTCATAGTTCAGCTAATCATATTCACAGTTTGGTTCCTAGGTTTGGTTGTATGTTGAGTGCAAAATACTTGTTGTTCTCATAGCTCAGTTAAGCATTTCCACAATTGTGTATGTAAGTTTAATCAATTATTAGTATACTTACCTATAAAGACTTCTATATATACGATTTACTATTCGGATGTACTTTTTCCCGTAAAGAGGTTTTATTAAGTTATGTCATACTGATTAAAGGATGATTTATAACGTAATGATTCGATAAAATTTCCTACTCTCTCCTGGGGCTGGATTCTGTAACTCGGAGAGTTGGGGAGTTTGGGGGATGAGAATTTTCGTTTTCCCCGATTAAAACTCCCTAAATCTACACTCGCGATTCCCTAACATACTTGGAGAGTTAGGGAAAGACAAGTATCACAATATTGAAAGACGGCTAACTCTGTGTGGGAGGGTCGTAGTGCATTGGAGTTTTTTTTTACGGACTTAGGGTTTAGGGTACAAAAATATAGGTGAACAATTTCCATGGCAGGGCCCTTTCGAGATGGGGGTCGTTCCACCCCTCATTGGGGGTTGTCCAAAATACATCATGTTTGCTATCAAATTAAAGAAGGAAAAGCGGGTAATCGAATGGTGTACTTTGTTGTTGATCATTTTGTCGTCATAACAAACTTTTACTCTTTATATTTAATTAACATTAAGGGTAAAATGAGAGGCAACGTTTATAGGAGACTGGACTAGACAGGTAGGCACCTACCAAGGTATATAGAGGACAAGGTATTCCCATTATAATTTTGACACATTGCAGTTGATAGCCTTTGACGTCATTCTGTGACTAACGTATTGTTTCGTGCAACAGAAGGAGACAACTGTTGACATCTATTGGCAATGGAGAGTAAACAAACTTGAGGTTCGGAGAATCGATGACAGAATCTTCGGGAAGGTTCAGGAATAGAATGAATAGAATAGTTAAGAAGCTTCTGGAATAGAACACTCCACAATAATCTGGAGAGTTTCTAGGGTATAAATATAACAGTTGCCACCGCTAAAAAAAGAGTCTTGTCTTACACGTTGCAGTGTTAACAAGCGAAAGTAATAAACAGGCGGAAGTGTTGTAATTGGATTGCGATAATTGAAAGTACAGTGTTAGCGATAATTAAAGTTGAGTTGATTAAATAAATGTTTGTGAATTTTATATGATGAAAGTGAAATAAAGAACTTGTATATTAATTATTAAATATTGTGTTTTAAATAACGAACCAAAGGCCACGCTCGCAATAGTATATACATTTTTATAGGAAAGACAGAGAGAGGAGATATAGAGTATTGTGTTCTCTGTGTCGTATTTTCCTATACATTTCACAATATTACGTCACCTAATGGGGGAACATGGTTCGTAATGGGAATAGCTTATATTCTATATACCTTGGGTACCTACCTACAAGCATAGGTTAATAAATTATATTCACACGTAGATGGACCACACTGATGTCGCTAATGATTGAGAAATAATTTCATTTTGTCGAAAAGAAAGGCAAAGTGATACCACCAATGTGATACAATCAGTACGTGTACATGAATACTTTAGTACTTGACTTAAAATCCACTTCAAACTCAAGTCGGGTTTTTGGTTGAATTAATTCCAATTACTTGACTTGAAATTTTTTTGAAATTTACTTGAAATGACATTTTACCTTTGACAACTTTGCATTAGGTTCAATACATACATATGTAGGTGCGGATTTTTAGACAAATATCTGGAGAAAAGTGCTAAAAATTACTACCTGAATTATCAACAATAATCTTCTTCTTGTTCCTCTTTGCCGTTATCATAATTCGCACACATGAAAAATGTTCAAATACTAAAGTTGCGTTTACATGAATTTTTACAATTAAATCGAACAAAATTTTGTGATTTACTTGACTGAAGTGTACTTGAAGTCAATGAGCGTTTACATGCTATTTTGATTACTTGATCTCTACTTGAAGCATGCTTCAAGTATTCATGTAAACGTACTGAATGTTCTGTCAACATTTGTTCTCGCTCGAGGTTTTGCATTCATATCTCATTTGAATTCACTAGCTAAATTTATGTTTTACTTTGTGATACGATTCGCATTGGCTGGGTACATGCGATTTCATTCTACATCCAAACTTTAAGAGGAGTCAGTACCAAGACTTGCAATTTTCAATACGAATTTCTGGCAAACCATTTGTAGCAAAATAATGATTAATATCTTAAATTAAAGGTACCGAAGAGGTCTAGTAAATAACATCGGAAAAAGTTAAAAAAAATGTTTTGGAATGGAGATATTAGCTCGAAAACTTGTAAAAGATGGTAAAAATTGAAGTTTCTTAAATAAAATTCCTGTTAGTAAGTATTCTCATTTCTTTAGATTGTGACTATTTTAGAAAGATAAAGCCTGATCTAGCAAATAACGTCGATTTTTTTCATTTTTAGTGTCGCTTTTTTTTAACTATTTGACTCTAATAGTACTTGTTTTTTCTCCCGATATTTTGATTAGGTCCGTTCCTGCGCTATATGGTACATGGTACGCAATTTTATGCTTGCCATGTCAGGGCGGCTGAGGATATGGCATCAGAAGACTTTACATCTGAGTCCTCACAATATTACAAGGTAAGTGGTGTTAAGCAAACGCTTCTGGGCTACGGGATGTGTGCTTCGTTTGCATAAGGCACGAATTTATTTTTGGATGGGATGTGTGATAGCGACAGGTCTTCGTGGTTACGCACCTCACACTCTCCGCCAATACTTGAGATGAACTAGCGTGCCGCCCTGCAACGCGTTCACCGAGTGAGCTATCAGCTTCGGCTGATTGTCGGGATTTCATGTCCAAGCATACTCACTTTCTAACAGATCTGCTACACATTTCTTGCTGCCTCTAAAGCTAGCTACACACGTACGGTGATTTCACGCATCGCACCGCGCGAACACGAGACACCGCGGCGTAAAAAGGGCCTGGCTCGAAGTGGCGAGAACTCGGCTGTCATGGCCCGTCCGATCCATTTCCTGTCGTCGGTAACTTCAAAACCGGGCGCGAGCGTGCGCGAGGTGGCTCATGGTGGCTCGAGCGGGCGTGTAATTTTTCATTCCAAAGCGGCTGCCGAACTTATTCACGAGGCATTTTCGAATGGATATTTAGTAAAAAATGGGCTCTGTGCCGCAAATCAGCTCGAGCCAACGCGCGCCGTGGTCAGCTTATTGGTGCGGCGCAGCACCACAGCACAAGCCCGTCCGCACTAAATGGTTTGGCTTGTGAAACCACGTGTCGTGGAAAGCAATGATGTTAAACTTAGGAATGTTATTCAAAAGCTCGCGAGAAGGTAAAGCATTTATAATTAAAAAACAAGTTTTATTTCTAAGCGACCGATAATTATTCCATAAAAATTCACCGTGGAGCCTTTTACATTGTTTATAGTCAAAATTCCGTTCACGAATCGAAGCTTTTATTTCATCATTGATCCAATTGGACTCGGGTATTTTACCCTTTTTAGCGGAACAAAATCCTTAAGCAATCTCATGTCATATTAAAGAGAACTACTTGATTGTCGATATGATTTGTCCATAGAGATATGAACAACTAAACTTTCTCCTAAAAATTTACAGAAGAGCCTCTCTATTTAAGAGACCATGATCCTTTGAATTGATTTCTTACAACTTGAAACATTGAGATAAGGAAATAACGAATGCTGAAAACGGATTATTTATTAAAATATTGTCAATATCTATCTACTGTTCTGACACAGTTGCTCAATGCCCCGAATTTCAACCATAAGGTCAATACATCAATATATGTATTGTCCTATACAATATACTTTTTGTATCACAGAAATGGCCCTGAAAACCATTCATTTCAAATTAATTTAAACTTCGCTAAATACCCTTCTTCCATATTATAATAAAATGATATTAAACTTAAATTGCATTTTATTATCAGGCGCACACATTCCATTCTCACGATATGTATACATACTTACTTACCTACATACAGTGTCTTCTTTTTTTCCGTATGTACTTGTACACCGTACATACGTACATTACGTAATTCTTTAAATCTAATTGCATGTACATACATTTAATTATTCTTGCCCTCTTAAAATTAATATTTCAAGACGGGCGCACAACTGAATATCAGTTTTTTTTTTCACTTAATGCATATACAGGGTGCTTCCCCTTAAGAGGTCCATAGAGCGGGAGGTGATAGTACTCACCTAGACGAACCAAAAATTGTATAGCAGGGGGGGGGGCAATATCAACCGTTTAGGAGTTACAGGGTGATTCATAAAAAAAGCTAGGTTTTCACAAAACACTCTGTATCTTAAAAACTACAGGGCGTATGGTCACAGTTAAGGGCTCACTGTATGCAGAACTTCATGGCCTTTCCAACGACAGGTCAACCAGCCCCGAGATCAACTTAAAGAGGAGAGTCTACAGTTTATAGTTTTTATAAAAAAAAGTTATGTTAACGACCCTTTTTGCAAAAATAATAGAGGTCAAAGTAAAAAAAAAGGAAAGAAAATCCGAAATTTTTAGTTTAGACCTTCATAACTTCTGAGGGGAGAGGGTACGGGGCTGGTTGAGCTGTCGTTGAAAAGGCCATGAAGTTCTGCATACAGTGAGCCCTTACCTGTGACCATACGCCCTGTAGTTTTAAAGATACAGGGTGTTTTGTAAAAACCTAGCTTTTTTTATGAATCACTCTATAACTCCTAAACGGTTGATATTGCCCCCCCCCCCTGCCATACAATTTTTGGTTCGTCTAGGTGAGTACTATCACCTCCCGCTCTATGGACCTCCTAAGGGGAAACACCCTGTATACTTACCTTGCATCAAAGCTTTTCTGGATTTTCTCACGTACGTTTTTTAAACGTCGTGAGAAAGTAGCAAAAAGGATAAAAAGCTTTTTGAAGCTTTTTATGAGTACCTGGGTGCAATATCGCCGATCGAGGAGCTCTTTTTCACAACGTCGAGCAGTTCAGTCCGGGAGTAAATTATCTAGATTTTTAAAGTGATTTACATATATAAAACAAATTTAGTACAGTATCGTATTTTTGTAAATTACCGAAGAAAGTGCTTTTAAACAAATTTTTAAAGTGTTTATTATTGAACAAATTTTTGCAACCTATCAGAGAAAGTTTACCTTGGAACTTATCGGTGATAAACAAAATATATATTGAATAAAAATCAATAAATTTTAATGCAAAAAGTTTTTACTTATTAAACCCTCCTATCAATAAGAGAAATAAAGGGTCGAGTGCTCTCTGACTCCGGGAAGATTTTTGATTAAAAGTAAAAAAGATTACCTTAAACTAAATATTATTTTAGTATGAGTACTGGGTACTTGACTGATACTGGTATTTAAAATCGTACAACTCTGAATTTATGTGAGCGTAGTTGCGTAGAAAAGTATTCTTTTCTTTTTAGAAATTTACAGAAAATGTTTAGGTAGATTTTTTATTCACTTTGGTGGCCGACTGGAGTTTTTCAGATATGATACCTATCATGTGTGCCGTTCGGCCTCCAATAATATATTGAGATTCTAAAAAAAAATTCTATTAAATTTCTAAGGAAAAATTGAGGGCCGAGACATCATTAATTTTATATTTGAGTGTTATGGTCGCAGCCATACACGATGCAGTATGCTATATCGTGTGCCTCTGTCAGCTAGCGGCAGATTATGTCATGCCCACACTGTGATTGTGCTGTCACTTTTGCTTCACGGTGCGTGTAACATCTGGCTAAGTAGAAAAGCGCGGGAAAAAGGAAGATGAAGATTTTTGCGGGTTGACTTATTTTTGGGTGGTGTTGGCCAAATACTGAAGAGAGATAGAAAGGAAAAGAAAAGGTTCTGATAAAAAAAGGGTGAAGAAGTTTGTTAGAAAAGTTTTAAGAGAAAGAGATCTCTCGAGATATTTTCAATCAAAAAGATAATTACGATTAAAAATTTAAATAAATAGTAAACATCGAAAGTAGATAACGCCCGAACGTCGATTTTGATCAAGAACGTGCAAATCGTAGAAAAAGGGTGAAGAAAAAACAACTAACTTTTATCCGTGCGTCAGGATAAGAAAACGTGAATACCGAACATAATACTTAGCATTTACGGTGTATCATGACCCCCGGAACACTTCTGAGCCTGAAGATTATTTTTACCCGTGGCCGATGGGAAGTACTCAACGCGGCTGTAAGTTAACGTGACCAAAGGCCACGATTAAGCACCGAATTTGGGACAATTGCCTCACAGTCTACATTCCACAGTGGAGCCTCAGAGATATGATTAAGAAAAGAAACAAAACGCAAATCCAAGTAATTACCATTTAGGGAAGTATTTATAGATTAAAATATAAAAACAAAAGAAATTTTGATGGCAGACTAGAATAGCGTACGGTAAGAAACAAATGTAAAATTCATGTGTGGCAACCCTCTTCCATTCCACAGATTATGTAGAACGGTATTGCAAGACATCTTCGAGGCGCCTCCACGGTGGACACACCGACAACAAAGCCTATGTAAGTCATAACAGCTCACAATTTTTTTATATTACATACCTATTACATTGCATGATGTTACTACTTGAGTAATTTAAACCTAAAATACAGGGTGTTTCCGAGTAGGAGGTCAATAGAGCAGGAGGTCATAGTACTCACCTAGGCAAACAAAAAATTATATTGCAGGGGGGGGGGGGGGCATATCAACCGTTTAGGAGTTACAGGGTGATTAAGAAAAAAAGCTAGTGTTTCACAAAACAACCTTTTTAAAACGTATACGGCTAATTTCGGTATGACCTGAATAGGTCGTGAACTAAAAATTCTTTAACGCATTAAGATAGCACATATGGTGTAATAGATCGAATTAAAGCGGAGAGTCTACAGTTTACAGGTTTTATAAAAAAAAGAAAATTATGTTAATGACCTTTTTGCAAACAAAATAGAGGTCAGATTAAAAAAAAGGTAAGAAAATCCGAATGTTTTAGTTTAGACAACGATAATTCTTGAGAGGAGATGGGTTCGAAGTTGATTGAGCAATCGTTGGAAGGGCCATGAAGTGAGCTCGTAAATGTGACCGTACGCCATTTACTTTTTAAGGTGCAGGGTGTTTTGTGAAAAACTAGCTTTTTTTTAATCACCCTGTAACTTTTGAACGGTTAATATGGCCATACATTTTATGTTTGGCTAGGTGAGTGCTATCACCTCCTGCTCTATTGACTTCCTAGGCTTGAACTTGGAAGTGCGTTATTCTTTTAATTAGTTCAAGAGGAGGCCTCAGGGTTTAGCTATCTCATAATGTAATGTTCTGACGAAAGCCTTGAATTTATTGTAACCGTTAAATTGTTTACTAGTAGTGAGCCGTATAGGTCTGATACGGCGTTATAAGGTTAGCTAGTCTTTCCTATCTTCAGAAGGGTGCAAGCAAAGGATAGTTCTGTTCACTTCATATGGCTTCTAAATAAAGGGTATATCTACTTATAACGTAATGGTTCGTTAAAGATTTTTCTTTTCCTCTCACTCTTCTGGAGCTTTCCTCGCAATAAAGGTTGAATAAGTTCTACTCCTCCACTATTTTCAGGTCAGTCATAAGGACATTGCAAAACTAGTGCCACTCCTCCACTATTTTCAAGTCAATCATAGGGACATTGCCAAACTAGTGCCGGCAATTTCACTGGGTGAATGAGGCAATGGCACGAGTATACACACCACCAGTACTCAAAATGAATTCAAGTAAGTGGTGTAAAAGTACCTTCAGGACTGGATGTGCTGCGACGTTTTGGTGTTTTTTGTAAGGCACGATATTTTTTGTGTATATGGTATGTGACAGACAGTGGTAAGTATTTGGGTTACCTACACCACACTCTCCCGCAGTAGCCGAGGTGCTAGCGTGCCTTCCTGTAGTCAACGTTATCATGTCCACGGGTACTCACTCATATGCTACCATAACAGTAGCAATACAATGTTTTCATTTCGTAGCAAAGACAGAATACTTTTAGAAAGCAAGAAGGTCGAAAATTTCTTATTCTTTAATATTTCCGATCTTTTAACATAAGTTTAATTCGATATGATCGGTATTGCAGGGTAGCAAAATGAGTTTTTCGGTTCAGCGTTTTCGTCAACGGCACCCAGAAATGAACACCCACCTGTAAAAATCATAGTTTATTTTATAAAAATATGTAATTCAAAAGTATTTTAAATTTTTACATTTTGTTTTTTGTTCTATATTCCACTTTTATATTTTCAAAACAAATATATGAATGGCGAAGAACTACGATTAATTAAAAAATAATTCAAATATTTTTCTTTGAATTGCAAAACCAAAGGTTTTTTTAAACAGTTCTTTGTCAGTTTGGAATGTTACAATTACCCGCCATTTTGCATCCATCTGTAACCATTGTAATGATCCATTTTCGGAGAGTGCCATATAGTTGGTTAACTTAAATGGAGTATAAAATTGTTTCAGTATGACATCGGAAATGAAATTGATATGCTTTAGGCATTCCTCAAGGATTTCCAACTTACTAGATGGTTTCTTTCTATAAATGTAAATCCGACGGAAAGATATCCCTAGGAGACTCTAAAACGGTCTTCCTCTCCTTCTCGCTACACTCAAGGAAAAATGCTGGCTTTAAACGATCTATTACTACTGAAACGTTTCTAAAAATAGAACAAAGCCGCAAATCATCTTCATTTCCATGTTTTCATTTTTGAGTATTTTAATATCTCTAGAACTCGAAGCAAGTGAAGAACTGCGAGCGAAATTCATCTAAAAAATTAAAGGTATTTTCAACGGCATCATTCAAGAACATTACTTCACCTTCCGCCATGAGTTGTTTTGTTGCCTGCAAGTCCGTTCGGAGTTCGGATCATTTCCATCTGAATTATCGGAATCCACATTTGTAAGAACGGTGCTATCATAATTCATACAAAATGTGCATTATTTCAGCAAGAGACAAAGGATAGGATTACACCTAAAATCGAATTGTATGGAAAAATTTTACAATTAAGAAACTGGATGATAAAAAAAGCAATTAGGAAATTGGAATTAAATTGTTGTTCAGGTATGAACAGGCTGAGGGCCATTAGATGCCAATACACGTATGAAGCGCTGATCTATTGAAGTTTGTGGTGATAGTTGTCTTTCTTCATTAAGTGTTGCTTATCCTTTGGAGCACCTAGTGTAACAGGACTGAAAAGTTATTTTGAAGGTGGACCAGTACTTCCAGGCGATGCTGAACAGGAAGAGAGTGAACGCATTTGCTACCCAACAGTTTCTCCCACCTATTTAAACAAACAGATTATCCATTATCCGTTGGCAAAATTTATCCCCTTCCCGTCTATCAAAATTCCTAAGCGAAGGTTAAATATCAATTCTTTAGCTATCGTCAAGATCATATTGTGCTTAGCTATGACAACATTCAGATCAATACTAGTAGTGCAAAGCGATATGCGCATTTCCGTAGAAAAAAATTAAAAATCATTTATCCCTAATTGTCTGGTAGAGAGAGAAACTCTTTATAAGGCTGATTAGAATTACCGGGGTAATTAAGAATCTTTCTGCGACCCTAACTGTGAAATTTTATTGCTTCTGACCTGAGGGTCAGGTCATTGCCGTGGTTATCGTAGGTAGTGATTTTTCCTAAAACATTTTATACGTGCTTTATCTGAAAAACTATTTTCTTAAAGACTCCTGAGAGGACTTTTGTGTGTTTCTTCATTATGGCTTCGAAGCGGATACAAACAAGGATTCAAATCCAACTCTTGACGAAATAGAAAAATCCTTACCAAGGACACTCGGTGTGGACAGCAAGACCGTACGATTATAGCTAGCCCTTGTGATTATACATAATCTTTTCACGGTTAACTTCATGAATTCATTTTATATTTTTATGGAATAACAGGTACATAATGATTTATTTAACCTAATAACTGTTCAGATTTAATATATGTGGCTTCATTAACCTTAGTATGTGTTTATGTTGGTATATACATGTGTTTATGTATATATATATATATATATAAGCAGGAGTTAAGTACTTGACCTTATACGTAAGAAAGTTTAGTAACCTGACTGCGGTTAGGCCTCCTGGGGAGTAATAAAGTGAGTGCATCATGGTACGTTTTAGTACGGTCGTAATATGACAGTACCTGATGGTTGAGTCACAGTTTCTAACATACCACAAACTGAGAAAACGGAGATCTTAAAATAAAATCAACTTAGATAGAGATAGATTTATATAGAGATGCATTTAGATTTACCTGAATCTGAAAGCATTGACTCTATCTACAAAACCCCAACAATTTTCCACACGATTTGAAA
The DNA here is from genome assembly GCA_963930735.1 of Dioctria linearis. Lineage (NCBI taxonomy): Eukaryota > Metazoa > Arthropoda > Insecta > Diptera > Asilidae > Dioctria > Dioctria linearis. The sequence continues at coordinate 259,477,225 of OZ005740.1, read as the reverse complement.
ATCCCGAAATAGATATATGAGTAAAACCAATGCGCATGTATATCAAGACAATAGTATTTAAGCATTATGCATATTTGCAACTCGGTACAGTTTAAAACTTTATGCTGAAGAAAAAGGTGGATTTATTCAAATTTATATTGTGATATCTTTTTGATGAGTGTTTAGAGATTGTTTTTTTTATATGGATGATGAATATTATTCTAGTGATGCATTCAATAAGTAATATTTTTTTACATGAAATTCGTTGAAAAGTTATTTGCGTTATCTTGTAATTTAGCTTAGGGTCCTCCAAATTCATCACTTGTAATACTATTTTGTGTTTGATTTTTCTTTAGAATGTCCTACGAGGAGCAAATAGAGTACTTGCGAAGACTAGTATCAGGTGATTCGAATAGTGATCATGAGGATCACGAATACAGCTCTGAAGATGAATGGATTCAACCTAAAACACGCAGAGAAAATGCTCCGTAAATGGAGGACGAATTTTCAGATATGGAAGATGCTCTTGTGCGAATCTTGAACGTCATGATGAAGAAGACGAGGAAATTGATGCTGATCAGAACAGTACATCCGATGGACAAGTTTTACGTGCCAGGGATAGTAGTGTATGGAGACGAACTCCCCTTGCTAGTACTCACGCTCCAGGGCGAAATATTCTACGTCAGAAATCTGGACCAGTAAAGTCAAAAAGGACCCTTTCTGTGGTCGATACATTCAAGCGCATTTTCACATATCAAATGCGTGACATAATATTGAGAGAAACAAACAGGAAGGCCACTAGTTTCTATGCTCAGTGGAATGAGAAAAGTGGTGTAAAACAGGAGAAAAAATGGCGTAAGAACTTGATGGTTTTCTAGGAATATTGGTTACAGCAGCCCTACGCCATTCCAGCTCAGAGCATATAGCGGAGAATTATAGAAATGTGATGCATATCCACTGTTTCGTGCTACTATGGCAATAAACCGATTTCAGGATATATGCAGGTTTCTTCGGTTTGATAACGTTAACACAAGAGCTGAACGATTGAAAACGGACAAATCAGCACCTAGGTATTATCGATTTATTGTTGATGTTGAACGCCAACTTATCTTCGCTATATAATACCTTCGGACTGTGTTACAGTGGACGAGCAGCTTTTTCCCTTCAGAGGCAGAACCAAGTTTACGCAGTATATTTCCTCGAAACCTGCTAAATACGGAATAAAAATTTGGTAGGTTTGTGATGCATCAAATTCTTATCCACTTACAGGCCAACTCTATACAGGGAAATCATCGACCGGACGAGAAACCAACCAAGGGGAATGCGTAGTCACAGGCCAAAACGTCACCATAGAAAATTTGTTTACTACATTGCGACCTGCTCGTATAATGATTTCATGGGATTAATCACTCGTTGGTACATTAAAAAAAAAGAAATTATGCCTAACAGAAACCGAGAGGCACTATTTTCTCAGTTTGGATTCAGCGAAGACGGCATGGTTACCATTTGCTCACAAGTGCCGAAAAAAATATAAATGTTATGTTATCAACTATGCATCATGATGATAAAGTCAGTGGATCAAAGAATAAGCCCGATATAATACATTATTACAACAGCACTAAAGGGTGCGTAGATAACATGGACAAAAAGTTGTCCCACTACTCAGTAAAGAGAAGAACTTTATGTTGGATATAGCGTGTCTCGCAGCGTACATAATTTATTCGGAGAACAATCTAACGACGGCAACACCTACCCACGGCAGACATACATTTCTCCAGGACTTATGAAAGCAGTTAGCAATGTCATCAAACATGATTAGATCCCGAAATTCCTAAGCAAGTAAACATTTTGCTACAAATTTGGGAATTGAATCAATGCTAGGTCAAACAATTATGGCACAGACATCACTTGCGGAAGCAGGTGGAGCAGGAGAAAGCGAATCAAGAGATGCCTCTGGACGTACAAAAAGTTACCAGAAGCTGCTACATATGCCGAGCTATAACTAAACGGCAGCGCAAAACAAGAAAATCGTGTTGCATCGAAATGCAGTACTTGTGCTATGTTGTAGTTTACATATAAAAATATTTTAGCTCGAGTTTCCTTTCAATAAATTTTAATCTAAAAAGTTAATTTTGTTTTCTTTATCATTATCATCTTCTATTTCCATATAAAGTATATGTATTAGGTACCTAGGTACCTATCCATGGAGCAACGTCAGTATAAATGTAGAACTGAAAAATTAGTATTTCTAAATATTTTTTTTACATTTGAAATATGTTTGCATTGAATAGTTTTAGGATATAACGGAAGCACATGAAGTTAAGTTAACTGGAACATGCAAATATCTAAAAATAAAAGTCAAAAGTTACCCAGGTACACAAGAGCTAGAAGAGAAGAAAGGCGATGTAAAGGACAGCAGACGGTCGAGTACACTGTAAAAAATATTAGGACTATTCCCTAAAAATTAGGGGGAAAAACCTACATTTTAGGGTATATTTCCTAAAATGTAGGGAATATTTCCTACATTTTCATTAAAATAGTCGCTACATTTTCAGGAATATTCCTTACATTTTCGGAAAAATCCCCTAATCTCATCGAAATATTGTTACGCGCTACTTTTACGCGCAATCGTTACCCCTGCTAGAGATGGAGAAGAGTTGGGCCTGAAAAACCTATGAGCGCCACGTGGTTTTAGAGTCCACGAACTCAAAATGTAAAATTGAGGGATATTTGCGAATGAAAACTTTAAAAAAACGAATTTCAACACTTATTTAGTTATTGATAAAATGGCTCTGGTCGCTGTGCGAACTTGGCCGGGCAGCGAAGTATACCTACAATATAAAATACTACCTAAATACCAAATAAAATAAAAAAACACAGTATTAACTTTAATTCCTTAGGAGGGTCTCACACCATGTGTACTACACTCCTCCTTGGTTCAGCTTCACTACGAAACTTTCTTTTCTCTAGCCCTCTTTAATTTATTTTCTTTCGCCTCAAATTTCCTCAAAATCCAAATCTTTAATTCTTTTCTTCTATTATTTTCGGTGATCTTTATTAATTTTACCTTCTTTTTCTAAAACTTCTGATGGCGTGTGATATGCACTCACTTCGCTTGCTTGCCGACTTAAAATTGAGCTATTCGCTTCACCTACCAAAGCCTTCCCCTCTCGAATCGCCCATATTATTGCAGCTTTCGATCTGTGTTCCCGTATTTCATATAGGGATTTTTCCAATTGGTGAAACATAAAACGGTAATTGAACTGAATTTTGACATTTAATTTCGCGTTTTTGATATAACTTCTGCTCTTTTAAAATTACTTGATATTATATGGAAATAATGTTTACTTTTTCCTGAAGTTTCCAAAGTTGCGTTTTAACGTTTTAATCTTTTGACGGGCAGATGTTTATGTCATTTTAAGTTTTGTTTGCTGGTTAACGTGTTGGGAAGCTACACTTTGGGCTACGAACAAGTCGAGTAGATAGCTGATGTCACATGTAAATGCGAGTGTGATCTTTCTTCAATTTTTGGCTACAGATTCCGTTTACGAGAGAAGATTCAACCGAGGAGTTAAGATATTGTATCTGATTCTAATTTTACATTATATTTGATTCGCGATAAATACTGCATTTTTCTGTTGATTAGACTATTTCTTTTCATTAGAGTACTGGTGGGACATTGCACAGTTCAATGCGCGCCGTACATCATCTTAACAAAGGTATTTCATTGATCTTTCTAATTTACTAACTATCTATGTAATTATATCTACATCTATCTAGCTATTTACAAATTTGTTTCCTAAACCTAACCTGTTTTAAGCATATTTTCAGAAGACTCAGAATTTCAGGAATGATCCAGCATGAATAAAATAAGTAAGCTCACGATAAATCCATTCGGTAAGTATTGATGTAAGTTGTGAATCCATTTTATAATTTTTCATTTTCCAATTGCGGGCGAAGTCTGATAGTGGCCCAGTAATACCAGCAAGGTCAAGGTCAACGTCTGCAGAGTGAAGACAATATTGTTCGGGGACCTGAACGATCCTCCCCAGCTATAACACAGGCAACTCAGTAGCCTCTTTGCAGTTTTATCTGAAAATTTAAATTCCTTTGCAGAATTATTCTTATAAGATGCTGAGGGACGTGACGACTGTCATGCAGAGGACGAAACACATAAAGATAAGTGACCCTTATATCTTCATTAATTATATTCTTATTTATTTTTCTAGGACATCACTTTTCAGCTGGGAATGGATTCGCTATGTAACATCCCTCCCTTTCCTCCGAGAGAATGCGACTTAGAAATCTATTACGTAATGCCTAATCTACAATGCATGGTAAAACCACGTCGTCAAAACTATATCGTTTGCTGAAGAATTTATATAAATACACGAAATATGTAAGTAGGGGTAAGCTACCAAATTCAACAGCTGTTGACCTTTCAATTATCAGAAATGTAATTGCTTCCTCGATTTCATTGCAGAATTACATCAAAGCAAGTATTTGGTCTCAATAATTTATACTATAATATAGTAAACTTAGTAAACTAAGAAATTGTTTGGGACAAGTCGAATAATATAAAATATTGCTTTCAAGACTGAAAGTACAAGTTCCAGTTTACAGCTGTTTTGTCCTAAATTCCCCTATATGGTTCTAAATTATGCTACTGAATACACCTGAGGTATTACTACATCGTTTTTGCTGATTAGCAAACACAAATATCCATGTCGTTTTGACGACGTGGTTTTACCATACATTGTAGATTCGGCATAAGTAACAAATACAATTTTCTATAAAATTCAACGTTAAACCTAAAGCATTACTGTTAATCATCAATTCATATTTCAGTACTAAAGCTTATTGTGGGGTTCCTCGTAACAAGGAAGACCATATCCTCCTATAGTTAAACCTCAGACAACTTACATCTAGATGTGCAAAACCTCACAAAAACGCGGTCCAACTAAAACGAGCTAATGGCCCTCTTATAGAAAGCTCTACATTTTCTCTCTCTCTCTTTCTGTATTATGCCACATAAACTCTTCGCAATGATAGCTTTCTTTGGTTGAATAAAAAGTTAAAGAGCTTTCAAAAACTGATCGGGTTTATATGGAGATTTTCTTATCTAGTTGTAAGTTGTCTCAGGTTAAACTATGCTAAATTAATCCTATCTATAAGCTTATGACATGAACACCCTGGAACCCTTTTCCTCCTTATGCATTCTTTAGAAAGGTTCAAGCCACTGGACTTTGCATTGCCGTGCGATCCCAACACCATGGTTCAAATACTTCCATGGTACAAATTAATAAGTTAATTTATAATCTCCTATCAATAAATAGATATCCTAATGGTATGTAACTAATATCCTCCTAGACTCCTACAGAGACAACTATGTTCGTAAGCTCACGCTAGTACGAAATTAAGTACAAGGTGCAGTGGTAATTAATTAATTAAGAATTCTTCAAAACTCTATCTACCAGTTTTGAAGAATTCTTAATTAATTCAGAGTAAACATAAAATTATCAATATTCCTATATTGGAGCCACTCTAATGGTATAAATCACAGCACTCAGGAAAATTATATGCTGAGTTCAATGAATTAATTTACATTCAAAATTTTAATAAAATATGTAAGCATGGACAAGTGTGTATACATACATATATATGGAGATACGCAATTTGTGCAAATTTTTTACTGTGTAGACCGACAACTCTTTCGCCTACAACAAAATAAAAATAAGGATGATGATGGAAAACAAACCAGGCATTGGAACGAGGTCAGCGAACAAAAGGATAAATCAATTCCAAAATTATCAACAATGACGAAAGATAACGTCTCGATTAATAGTTCAACGGTACGGTAAATCGACGAATTGGGGAAAACACGCGAGACCAGTAAATATGCTTCTTACTGCAAAGAATGTCACAGATACACTTAATTGCAGAAAGTTACAAAACGAAGGATTCTGTGACGAAGGAAGGTCTAAGAGAGTTTCCGTATTTTTTACGGATGAATCCACAGTTGTTTTGCACCCAACGCCGAATAGTCAAAACATGATGGTAAGAACAAATGAACCAAGGACTTTTGAAGCCATGCAAAAGCCGAAATTTGATCTCAAGATAATAGTTGCATGAGGAATCAGCTCACTTGGAAGGTCGAGACTTCATGTTGTTGAGGAAAACACAACCGGCGATGAATCCTATTACCGAAACATCATTTTACCTGCTTTCGCAGAATGCCGCCAGGATGGCAGAAGACAGTTTCCAGATAAAAATCGCATACAGCAAAGGAAACATTGACACTGGCAAAATCGATGCCTTCAACTGTTTGGGAAGATTGGCCTGGAATCTCTCCTGACCTTAACCCAGTCGAACACGTGTGGGCTAGACTTCAAGAGAGTGTATTTAGGCCGAAGAATAGACGACAATTAATTGCAAGAGTACAGAAAGAATGGAGCAGCTGCACTGAGGACGAACTAAAAAATGTATGTGATAGTTTTGGACGAAGTGTTTTAGAATGAATAGATAGTAACGGAAGACATACGCATTATTAGTAGTAAGAATAAGAGCATCGCAAATAAATTTCTAAATTATGTTTGTTGGTTTGCTTTTTAAAACAAAAGGTTTGTGAGGAAAAACTTTTGAGCCACTGTAGTTGAGTATAGGGTAAATGCGGAAGAATTGCCACGCTTTTTGTTTTGCTTCCAGCAATATTTACAAAAAGGTTTGTAAACTGTAGACACACTTCGTGGAAATATTTTCCACAACCTGTGAATTTGATCCAATCTTCGCGTTTTGTAGTTAAAAAGTAGTTTACCCAGCATTCGGTGCACCTATTGGAATCAGATGATACCGAATTGTTGTTTTCATTGCGTTTTGGTTGATCTTTTATCTTCCGGCCAGCTTTCTGGGGCTTCTGAATAGTTTTAACTTTTTTCTTTACAGCTATGGCCTCAGGTGTTGTAAGCACTGCAGCGGGCTGTTTGCGTCGATTATTGCATGGGTATGGAATCGTTGGTAGGAGACTCAATTCCTGTAATATTTTAGTTGGAGTTACTGGGTCTATTTCAATGGATGCTATAGTAGCCGAAGTACTTGTCGAACAAGAAGATTCAGCAGCTTGTTGGAGATATCCGATAATAAAAACAGATGACTTGCTATTGCATTTAGATTCAAAGGGTAAATCCGAGTTCTTCTAAACCCAGAGACTATAACTTAACAAATAGGAGTACATGCGACGAGGAATACAACACCTAATCACGTGTAATCATCATATCTCCCACATATCAACATTAAACCAAATCGTCTCCAAGCCACCTGTGGGAATTGCAGCGATTGCAGTTTTAACATTATGTCTCATGTTTCCATGCCAGCCGTGGGAATCATCTTAGATTCAGCTTCAACTTGGCGCTTTACTTTTAGATTATTTTCTTAGTTCAGTTCTAGTTTATATTTGATAGAATAAAGATCCAATAATAATTTAAAGTTGTTCTTTTTATTTTTTTGATAAACGTATAAGTGAATTTATTAACTTATACGTTGCCAACGGATGCAGCTTTATTCCAAGCCCTTGCAATGAGGTAACCTGCCTGATACGGTGTCAGCCTCCTATTGCAATGATGTTGTATCCAAGCCTAAGCCTCTTGTTCAAAATAAGTTTCCAAAAGCACAAAAAAGCTCTTGTCTAGCGGTTTTAAAGCTTGCGTGGTATGGCTCGGGCTCGGCAAATACAATAAAATATTTGATTTCGATTGGCGAGCATCAAAAGTACTAAAGCGTTGCTATGTGAAGTATGACCATCCAAAAATAATAAGACTTTTCCTGCGGGCTTTTTAGGCTAAAGGAAAAGATCCGAATTGATATTGGATGATTTCCGGTTCATATAGGCTTAAGAATTTGGTGGAAGACCATCACTGAATTCTGGCTTTCTATTTACGCCTTTCATTATTAATACAGGAGGTGAAAACCCACCTTCAGCATTACAACATGCGATAATAGTTACGTTCTCGCCTCTCTCTTGAAATGTTATAATATGCACATCATTTGAACCTTTGGCAGCTATCACTTTTCTGGGATTATTTATTAACTGCACACCATAACTCTGGATTTCTTTCCATAAGGGAAGATAGCTAAGAACTTCCTGTACATTGCGTATTGAGGAAAAATTTATATCTGCATCCAAGTTTTTCAGCAAATTAGTGTGTCAAACTACGAACTCTTTTCCTGGGGCTGGATTCTGATAAAATTTAAATGACAAATGACAATGACAAAATGACTTCGAAGGAAGAACAATGTCACTATGCCATAATTTGGAATTCTGATTGTTGGGTGACATGACATGTATCTTAAATTATAGCAGTGACATTTTGACAATTGCGCGGTTATTGAATATATTATATGTGAAGAACAAAATAATGGAACACATTGTATTGCGAAGACGTTTCCAAAGAAGAAGGCAGAGGTATGTAAAATAATTGCTGAAATGTTATAATAACTTTAATTTTTACAGAATGAGAATTTTAAGACTTCAACTGCGATTATCGAGCGATCCATTCAATAGCACAACGGAAGCGGAGTTTATAAAACTCTTTAGGCTGTCAAAATGTATTTGTTGGGAGTTTATAAACCGAATAACGCCGTTTATGGAAAATCGTGGGACATACCATTCCCTGCCGAAAAACCTAAGGATCTTAACTGCATTGCGTTTTTTGGCAACAGGTATCTATAGCAAATTTTGAAAGCTTTACAAGAAAATTATTTAATATCTACTAGGGTCTTATCAACGGCCAGTAGGGCAAGATTTTCTGTTAGCCATGTCGCAGACTTCTGTTTCTAGATGCGTAGAAGAAGTTTGTGGGGTTATTAATAGTACAATCGCACATGATGTTATTAAATTTCCAATTTCCGAAGAAGAGCGGAACAACATTAAGCAGAAGTATATAAAATATAAATATAAAATTAAAGAAGTATAGAAAAATAAGTTTTTCTTAGATTTTTCCAGAAATTTGGCATTCCGGGAGTTATAGGCTTAATCGATGGAACTCATATTTATATAAAAAGGCCTGCTATTGAGATTGAGCAAGTGTACTATGCTGTACGAAAGTCTGCTCATACTAAAAATGTTTTATTGGTACTATGTTTTGCTTTAATACTTTAACAAGCTGTATGTATATAGAGATATTTTTCTAGATATTTGATTTCGACCTTAAAATAATTACGGTTAATGCCAAATATGGTGGATCTGCTCAAGATTCCTATGTATGGAATAATTCAATTGTGAAAATGAAATTTCTACGCGAATACTCATCTGGAACACGAGGATATTGGCTTTTAGGTTGGCACCTTATTAATTAAATAAGATACAAGTTGCTATAATAAAAATATACATTTTGCAGGTGACAGTGGCTACGGTTTGCAGCCTTTCCTAATGACTCCCATAGCGGATCCAAGTAACCACATGGAAGAAATGTACAACTCTGCTCACAAAAAGGCTCGAAGTGGTGTAGAGAGAGGCATTGGAGTCTTAAAAAGCAGATTTAGATGCATTTGTCGTCAGCGGATATTAATGTATTCTCCAGAAAAAGCTGGTTCTATCATTAATGCTTGTGCGGCCTTGCACAACATAATGATTATGCGTGGTTATCCTCTTCCCTCCGAAGAAGAAATAGAAGAATATACCGACTTGCCAGAAAATGCAACCGAGGATGGCAATGGCATTTCAACTGATTCAGCACAACTCTTACATGAGGGGAGAAGGGTTAGAAATGATATCATAAATAACTTTTTCCATCTGTCTTAAGTAAAAATAACTGTTTAATTAATTAAAATAAAAATATTCATAAAAAAAACTTAAAAATATCACGACATAAATTGCATTTTGTCCTAATTTAAGCAAAAAAGGTTATCATTTTTATAAAGATTCCTCGATTATATATGCCGACTCATTTAGATTGTAATCGACTAGTGGGCTGAACCTCGATTGAAGCACTGCTAATAACTCCTTCTTCAACTTAATGTCTTCTTCGAGTAGCTCCACTTTTCTTTGCTCCAGTGCCAACCTCTGACGCTTTATTTTTAAGCACTCCTGCAAATCCAAGAGCAGTTAATCGTTTGCGACTAATTTCAACTCATTGTTCTTACCAAAAACGCCTGAAATTACCACAATTATTAAAAAAAAACCACGTACCTTCAATTTTAATTTACAGCTGTCTACCCGAGGGTCCGAAGGTGCGCCTTTCTTGAAACTTCCCGACTGAAGCCGTTTACTTAAAGTTCTTGTTGGAATCCAATATTTTTTTTTGCTCCTCGTAGACTTATTTTTTTATTCTTTAAGCACGTAATATGTAGCTCCATCAACGATTCTTCGATTACAGCCGCATGCTTTTCTAATATATTTTCTTGACATAATGAATTTCGTGAAATAAGTAAAGATTTCTAAAAAATTTCTTGCAGTCATCACTATTTACATGTGGCGAGAGATGACACATCCAACTACAACATAAGGACGCAAAACGAAAATAAGAAAAACTGTTACACTATATGCTAAACGAACCTGAGTACAAAGTATAAATAAATATAAGTAGAGACAGAGGCGAACAAAATTGGAAATTTTCCGTGTTTTTTAGACTGAAAGAGGTAATCTCATATACTTTTGTCTTTTGCATGAATGGGGAAAAAGAACTTGGCTATGCATTATTGTAGTGCGACTGAGACAACGAGTTAAAAACAAAAATTGAGAAAAGTATAAATAAATATAAGTAGAGACCACTGACTTATAACAATGGACTGAGTGATTTGCTATTTCATGTGGCACAAAAAATATTGTGTTTCTGTATATCACCGTTAGAGCACCCTTTAAAACGATTACATAAAAAACATTTAAAACTCAACTAATCAGATGAAATTTTACACCCGTAAATCGAATTTAATAAAAAAATTATATTTTCTTATGCCCAAGTGATATTTTAATCGCTTATAAGGAATTAAACTCATTCCGGCTTTAATTTTCAAAAGTTTTTCTTAACTGAATCCTGCTTATGGGCAAGAGAGACAGAGTATGGTAAACACTATCTTTACCTTATTCCTTCTGAGGTGATTGTGTCTTTAGCCAACATAAAAACATCAAATGGCATAAGCAAACGTTCCAGAATGCAATGTTTTGTGTTGGTAGCTCCAACTCTGCCATAGAGCGAAAGAGAGCACTATAAAACTTGTGCCATGCTTTCCTATAGGAAAATGACAATACGCTCAGTCCATTGTTATAAGTCAGTGGTAGAGACAGAGGCGAACAAAATTGGAAATTTTCCGTGTTTTTTAGACTGAAAGAGGTAATCTCATATACTTTTGTCTTTTGAATGAATGGGGGAAAAGAACTTGGGTATGCATTATTGTAGTGCGACTAAGACAACGAGTTCAGAACAAAAATTGAGAAAACATAGGATTACCCGAATGATAAAATCTTCTTGAATACCTTCAAAATTATTTCGAACTAATCATAATAATATACATTGGGTAACCATACCTCCATTTTGCAAGAAAAAGATAAATTTCGCAATGAACAACGCACTAAAAAGAGATGTAAAATTTCTGTCAAATAAAATTCCCAGAATCCAGCAAGAGATTCCCCCACTTGAGCAAAACAAATGTAAACAGAAAAAGTGCTGTTCACATATCATAGGATTACACTAACAAACATTGGAATTCTGCGAAGAACATTGGGACATTTCCTGAAATTCGTGTTTTCATAAAAGAGCGAGAGCATTTTATGAGCGTAAAATCAGAAAACTCCGCCCATTCTCTCTTATTTACGAAAATAAATCATTTGCCATTCCATTTCGTTGCATGTAATCTTCCCATTCACATTTTTTGTCTTATTCGTAAAATGTTCAAAGAGTGTTTGATTTTTTTTAATTTTTTTCTCTTCCTTCCTTCTTTTTCTCGCCGTGTACATTTAAATGGAAAACAATCGGAACACTCTTCTGTGTCCTTTCTTTTATTTAGTTATTCTTTGCCTGAGTATCACTGAAAGTCACACAAACCGGTTTAAAACTATTTCCACGTCTGTACACTGGAGCAAGCTCGGACTCGGAACTGAAATTTTCAAGGCAATCATTTTTACGTTAAGAGAGAGAGCATATGCTATATTTTCGTCTCCTTTGGCCACAAGCTAAAGGCCCTCGCAGTATAGATTTGTGTGAATATGCGCAATGAATTATTGTAATGGGCCATCCCACACGAGTATTCTTGATGCAGTATGAATTCCGGTTTCTATGGAAGAGGTGAGAAGAAGCATTTTGGAGAGATATCTCTTTGCTTCTTCTCACCTCTCCCCCAGAAAACATCTTTGCATAATGCATCAGGAATGCTCGTTTGGGATGGCCCAATAAGAGCAAAATCGTTCGACATTTCTGCAAACTGTAAATCAAAGTTAATTTAACAATAAGTTAAGGTGTAGCTGCTGAACGAATTTTGACCTTGGATGCCCTATAGTTAATTGCTATGCATTGAATTGATTTTGGATATTGGATGCGGTACCTGATGATGTTATCGAGGATGATTCGCTTCTCAGTCGTTTTTAGCTTGCATGAATTTCTTAGGTTTAGGTTAACTGAATTAATGAATTTACTTAAATATGTTTCATCAGATTGTTTCATATTGTTTAAACTGTCATTTAGATTAATCATTAGATTTCTATTAAGTACCGTTTCTTATCTAATTGAGGGAGTTCTCAGTATTTTTCTTGTCATGAATTTTTTCTATCTAAACATTAACTTCCTCTTATTAATTAATCTGTTTTCTTATGCATTAATTGAGCTTGGCTAAGTGCTTGATTTAATCTTTCATATGATTTTTATTGACTTTTATTTTGATGGTGACTAATATGAATCGTTTGGATGGATCAGATAATATTCGCATAATTATTAATATACTTTCTAGGCAAAGTAATGGATTGAAAATCTGTCACCTCAATGCAAGAAGCATGCTCCCGAAAATTGATGAATTGCGAATGATTTTTGAGGGTTCTGATGTGGACGTGATCTGTGTTTCTGAAACATGGCTTAAGCCTGATCTGAATAATAGACTTGTTGAGATACCCGGATATGAAGTTGTTCGTAACGATCGCTCATGCCGCACTGGTGGTGGTGTTGCCATATACTTCAGGAAAGGATATCATTATAAACCTGTCCTGTGTAGTGAAAGCTCTATCCTTGGTGCTGAATATATCTTTTGTCAGCTTGGTTCAGGTCTCGATAAATGTCACATTGGGTGCGTATATAGACCACCTCACATCAATCTCGATAATCTCAAAAATGATCTACCCACATTGTTCCGCAGTTTTGTGACGTCATAATATGTGGCGATTTTAACATAAATTTTCTTGATGGTTCTAGCTCAAACTCATTTGATAACTTTATATTATCTGTAGGTCTTTATAGACCTACTAGCGAACCAACACGGGTTACCAATACAACCTCTTCACTCCTTAATATTTTTCTAATCGCTGATCAGTCCAAAATCAATTTCATGAACCAAGCTTCATTGCCGGGTATATCAGACCATGACCTTATTTTTCTCATATATAACTTCCATCTGCAGACACCTTCTATTCAGAGTTCCATTTCCTTCCGTAATTATAATGCGATTAATTTAAATGAGCTTCATCACGAAGCTACTTTCTTCCCTTGGGATAACGTCAATTATCTTGCCGATGTTAATGACCAAGTTGAATTGGTAATTGATGCGATCAATTATCTTCACGAAAAGTATGTGCCTCTTGTCACAAAACGTGTTAGGCGCAGGGATTGTCCTTGGTTTTCAGAAAATATTAAACACTTGATTCAGTTGCGCAATAGGGCTTACACTGTATGGAAACGATACCGACTTACAGTTTTTTGGAACCAATTTCGATCCTTGCGTAATCAAGTTACTAATGCCGTCCGTCGAGCGAAGAAAATATATTTCTCATCTATTCTAAATACCAATGTACCTACTAAACAACTTTGGAAGAATTTAAAACCTCTAGGTATTGGTTCCTCTAGAAATTTTGGTTGCACTGAAGATCCTGATGAACTTAATAGACAGTTTCTATCTCATGCGAGATTGTATAATGGTAATGTAACCGATATTTCCTCAATGACTCCGCATGCTTCCAATACATTTAGCTTCAATCGCGTTACCGAAGTTGACATATTTAATGCAGCTTGCAGTATTAAGTCAAATGCAACGAGTATCGATGGCATTAATCCAAAATTTATCCGTATTCTGCTTCCTCATCTTCTTGCACCTCTCGCTCATATTTGCAATACATGCTTTATGAGATGCCTGTTTCCTAATTACTGGAAACTTTCAAAGGTCCTACCAATCCCCAAAGGCTCTTCTCATACTGATTATCGTCCGATTAGCATTATTCCCTTTCTTTCCAAAGTATTTGAAAAAGTAGTTTTTCTTCAAATAACTGAACACGTTGCTGCTCATAACTTGTTACATGATTTTCAGTCTGGCTTTCGACCATAGCTGTACCTCTGCTTTGCTCAAGGTGACTAACGATATTCGGATAGCTCTTGATGAGGATAAATTTACGGGTTTAATTTTTCTTGATATTTCCAAGGCCTTTGATACTGTTGATCACTCACTGCTTTCCAAGAAACTGGTTGATAATTTTCAATTCTCGGTGCAGGCTACAAAATTTGTCTATTCCTATCTGGTGCAAATGGTGTTTTCAGCCGATAGATATTCATCTCCACTTTCTGTTATATCTGGGGTTCCTCAGGGATCAATCCTTGGTCCATTACTCTTTTCTTTGTTCATAAATGATATTTTTACCTGTCCTAAGCATTGTCAAATGCACCTCTTTGCAGATGATGTGCAGGCGTATCTATCTAGGCCTATTGGTTTATTTGAGGATGGCATTAGCTGTTTGAATGAAGACCTCGAGAGAATCCACCAGTGGACCATCCTAAACAATCTCCTCATCAATCCAGTGAAATCGAAGGCTTTGGTTATTTACAAGACTTCTATCGACACGTCGTACTTCCCTCCGATCATTCTTAATAACAACTTAATTCCATATGTTGAATCGGTTCGTAATCTCGGCGTAATTTTTAATAAGACCCTGAAATGGAACGATCACATTAAGTTTATCATACGTAGAATCTACGGTGGCCTTCGTTCGCTTTGGGTCACAGGCTCCTTTACGCCTACTCAAACCAGATTGCATTTAGTGCGGACACTACTGGTTCCCTTAATAACATATGGGTGTGCGATCTATGGTAGGCTTGATTCTGTCTGCTGGAGGATACTTATAACTGCATTTAATTCCATGATTAGGTATATATATAACCTTCGTAGATTTGATCATGTTTCGCAACATGCTTCTTTAGTCTTCGGTTGTACTCTTGAAGCTTACTTGCAGCTTCGACTGATTTCATATGTGGCTAAAATTATCAAATTTGCGCAACCTAAATACCTGTTCGACTTACTTACATTCGCTCGGTCCAGCCGAACAATGACCCTTATTTTGCATAATGCTAATTACCTCGTTAGTAGACGCCTGTTTTTCATCCAAGCTATCAAATTGTGGAACTCATTGCCAGCTTCGTTGCGAAGATCGCTTTTGTCAAGCACATTGACCACCTTCAATCAAAATGCATTGATATACTATTCTTCCTAGAGTAATACCATATTTTAATTTATTTTTTTTCTTATTATTTCTTATATATTCTTTTTTTTTCCTTATTCTTTCTTAGCTTTATAGTTTTGTAGGTCTAGCTGTAAGTTAGTGTAACTTTATAGTATAAGATTTCTTCTTATCTTATTAATTATATTGTCTTAACTTGTACAACACAAAAGAATTTTATTCTCATTTGTACAATGCCTGTTGTTGAATAAATTGAAAAATTGAAGCAGGCGAGATTTCCGACTGTTTTACATTTAAAATGCACACGGCTAGAAAAGGAAAGAAAGAAGAAGAAAAAATAACAAAAAAAAATCAAACTCTCTTTAAAACTTTTATGAATAAAGAGAAAAAATTTGAAAATGCAGATTACATGCGACATTACGACACAGAATGGAAAATGATTCACTATCGTAAATAAATGAAAAGGAACGAAGTTTTCAGATTTTACTCTCATAAAATGTTATCGCGCTTTTGTGGAAACTGAGAGAGTTTGGATCAATGTTGTTGTTGTAATGGACCCATGTTTTTTCTGTAATTATTAATATTATTTGAACTGCACGTGCTTCTGTTTCCATTCGTTTTGCTCTGAAGAGATTAAGTGGGAGAAAGTAAATTTTTTGGGAAAAATGAGAATTTTATTAGAGAGGAATTTTACATCTCCTTTCAGCACCGTGCCGAAGCGAAATGTGTCTTTTTCTTAAAAAATTGAGATAGTGTGACCTGGTTTGAAGGTATTCAATAAGATTTCATCATTCGGGTAATCCTACGTTCTCTCAATTTTTGTTTTTAACTCGTTGTCTCAGTTGCAGCCAAGATCTTTTCTCCCATTCGTGCAAAAGATGAAAGTATATGACATTTACTTTATTCAGCCTTGAAAACACGAAAAATTTCCAATTTTGTTCGGCTGCTTCTTATTATAGCCACTGACATGTATATAAATGGACTGACTATTCTCTTGATTCAATGGCACCAGGAGGGTGATTCTGATCTTTTGTCGTAGGTACTTGAATGTCAAAATAATCGACTAAATGAAATGAACTTTTCTACTGATTTTTTCGTGTTTTTATTCAGTTCAGCAAGCCTTGCATGACGTAGTGTTACCCACTTCGTAATTAAAGACCGACTACTGACTTAATGATTTAATTATAAAGGTTACATAAATTACTAAAATTATATATTTCTGTGAAGCCGACAAGACGCGCGTACAATATGTGAAGTTGGACTCAAACCTGTCAGTGTCCACGTCTTGAATTGGGTGCGTTCAGTCTGAAGATGCCAACACCTCCCTTTTTAGGTTGAATATTCTCGAAGGTAGGCTGGCGGCCTGACTACTCTTCCAGCTTTAGTGCGTACAGGATCTAAATTTGATGTGAGGAATATTGGTTTAGTTGCTGACTCTTCATCTGCTTGCTCTGTAATTTCAGCACCTGATAACGTTGATGACAATGATAAGTGCTCTCCTTCTAACTCGTGCTCTGATTGTATTGAAGGCATAGAGTTAGGCTCTTCACTATTTGAATCGCTTCGTGAAATGCTGAATGCATCAAGCAACATTTCAAAAGATATATCGCTGTTAGCAACGACAGCGTCGCCTTGTTCTCGATCCCGCAGCTGGTTGGTATGTGGTCGAATTAGTCTAAATTTGTCCTCATCTGATTGGACTAGGACGTTGTAGTCAACATTTCCAATTCTTTCGATGATTTCGCCAGGTTTCCAGTGATGTTTGTTTTTTTTAAAAAGTTTAGCATAAACCAAGTCTCCAGGTTTATACTCACGGTATTTAGCTCCATGACGGCGATTGAACTGATTATTCTGCTTTACATTTGTTTTAGGTGAAATTGTTTGTCGAGGCTTAAGCAGGTCTAAGGTTGTTGCAATTTTTCTGCCAATAAACATCTCTGCAGGTGTTACAGAATTTGGTAAGTTCCTAGTAGGTGTCGATCGGTATGTTTGAAGAAATGTCTCCAAGTTATCTATATATCGTTCCTTCCTGCTGAAGTTTCCTCAGAGCACGTTTGAGTGTATCCACAAATCGTTCAGCTTGGCTGTTCGACTGTGGGTGATACGGCGCTGTTTTAAGATGTTCTATCCCTCGAGATTCCATGAATTTGCAGAATTGTGCACTAACAAATTGTGTGCCATTATCCGTTACAAGTTGTTGACAATTCCCATATCGAGAGAAAATAGTTTGAAGTTTTTCAATGACGTCAGCCGATGTAATTCTGTCCATTTGGAAAATTTCGGGCCATTTTGAGTAGGCGTCAATTATTACCAAATAAAATTTCCCACCACAAGGTCCGGCAATGTCCATGTGTAATCTTTCCATTGGTGAATTTGCTATAGGCCATGAATGAAGTGTTGTTTTACAGGTGACTTTGCTACACTAGCACAGTTTTGACATTCTTTGACATATTTATAGATGTCATCGTCAATATTTTCCCAGTAAGCATGACTACTTGCCACAGCTTTCATGCGCTCTATACCCGGATGTCCCCGATGCAGTTGTCGAAGAATCCTTTTTCTGAAGATTTCATTTACAACGATGCGATTGCTGAACATGACACATCCTTGAACCACTGATAAAGATTCCCTTCGATTGAAATATGAAATCAATTGTGAATGTAATGGATGTTCCTTTGATATTGATGCAGGCCAGCCTTGAACAATGAAATTTAAGACAGTCCGAAGAACTCTATTTCGTTGTGTTTCTCGTTGAATCATGCGAAATGTGACTGGCAATGATCTGATTGCTGAACAGAGATCTTCTTCAATAATTTCTTCCAGGCGAGTGCAGGCTATCACATACTCTTCTTCTGGTTTTGTATGTGATTCGATAAGTCGTCACAGCATATCAACACATCCAAAATCTTTTGTGTTGACATACTCGATGTCGAAATCGTAAAGCATCAAGTTTAATGCCCAACGTTGTAATCTATTCGCAGTATATTGTTACGTGCAACAGAAAGAGACAACTGGTGACATCTACTGGCAATGGAGAGGAAACAACTTCAGGTTCGGAGAGTAAACGACTTCAGGTTCGAAGAATCGATTATGAAATCTACAGGAAAGTTCAGGAATAGAACAAATAGAATAGTCAAGAAACTTTTGGAATAGAACACTCCAGAATAATCCGGAGAGTTTCTAGGGTATAAATATAACAGTTGTCATCGGCAGAAAAAGAGTCTTGTTTTAGACGTTGCAGTGTTAATAAGCGAAAGTAATAAAGAAGCGATAGTGTGTAATTAGGTTGCGATAATTGAAAGTACAGTGTTAGCGATAATTAGAGTTGAGGTGATTAAATGAATGTTTGTGAATTTTATATGATTAGAGTGAAATAAAGAACTTATATATTAATTATTTAATATTGTGTTATAAATAACGAACCAAAGGCCACGCTCGCAACAACTGGTGTCAGAAGTGAAATAAATTCGCGAAATAAAGTGGTGGCGACTAAAAATTAAAAGAGTGATTAATTTTGAGAAATTGTGTTAAATTGTGAAAGTTCTGGAAAATAATTTATATTCATCTATAAGAGAATTACTAAAATAATGGGGCGCAAAGTGGACGAGCTTCGAACGCAGGATTTGAAAGTGGAGTTAGGGAACCGGTCATTACAAACGACAGGCATAAAGAAAGTTCTAGTCGAGCGACTTAGACAATCTTTGATAGAGGAAGGAAAGAATCCTGAAACATTTGTTTTCGAAGAGAACTTGGAAGAAATCGAAGTTGAAGAAGCGCCTGCGATGAAAATGGAACTGCTTTTGAGTACTTTAATGAGTAAAATGGAAGCCCGTTTTGATGAGCAAAAGAATTCTCTCGAGGAACAAAAGAATTCTCTAGAATCACGTTTAGATGAACAGAAGAAATCTATGGATGAACAAAAGAATTCTCTCGACGAACAAAAGAATTGTCTCGACGAACAAAAGAATTCTCTCGACGAACAAAAGAATTCTCTCGAGGAACAAAAGAAATCTATGGAAACCCGTCTGGACGAGCAAAAGAATGCTTTTGAGGAACAAAAGAATTCTCTGGAATCCCGTCGGGATGAACAAAAGAATTCTTTGCAGAATTGTCTAGAAACTTGTTTGGAGGAACAGAAGAAATTTCTGAAAGTTTCATTAGACGAACAAAATGTGAAAATTGAAGGAATACAGCAGGAAGTGTTGGAAGTTCAACAAGTGTCGGGAGTACAACAAAATGTCACGGAACAGCTTGATAACTTTAAAGCAGATCTGGAAAGAATAAAGCATCGTCAGCCTCTAAGCGTAGCAACTGAAATATCCGGTGCAGGTAGAATGAAACCTCCCATATTTGATGGACAAAATTCGTGGCATATCTTCAAGAGACAATTCGAGGCAGCTTCAGTGGTAAATGGATGGAATGATGAAGACAAAGCTATAGCTCTGGTGTTAGCACTTCGAGGTCCTGCGTCAGAACACTTACAAACTGTACCGATTGAAAATCAACGTAATTACTCTTCATTAGTACAGGCGATAGAATTATGTTACGGAGATGAACACATGCAGCAAGTATATCGCCTACAGTTGCGCAACAGGATTCAAAAACATGGCGAATCACTACAACAACTGAGGCAGATGTAGAAAGATTAGCGCATTTGTCATACTCCAGCGTGAATGCGGATTTTCTCAATGAAGTGGCGACGGAGGCATTTGTGAACGCTATTACAGATCAAAATTTACAACAATCATTAAGGCTAGCAGGAAAGAAATCAACAGCAGAAGCACTAGCCTATGCATTAGCATACGAATACGCCAGACAAGCTTCACGGAGTGCAGTACGAGTGAGAGAAATTTCAGTGGAAGAATGTACTTGCAACAGAGTGCAATCATCACAGAGCCCGCCTTCACGTGGTATCCTTCGATGCTGGAATTGTAATAAACCAGGGCAACTTCAAAGAGACTGCAGAAAACGTCGACGAGTGGAATCATCAGAAGAGGGGAAAGAAGAATGCCAAAGATGTCGAGCCAGGGAACAAGCTATTCGTGGAGAGACTAGATATCAAGCAACCTACTACAGGCGATTCGTGAAAGGTTTTGCAGATATAGCAACAAGCCTACATCAACTTACCGAAAAGGGAAAGCCGTTCCTATGGTCGGATAAATGCAACGAAAGTTTTGAAAATTTGAAGCAACAGCTCTGTGAGGCTCCAGTACTTCACTACCCAAAGCTGGGAAAAACATTTACATTAGACACGGATGCCAGCAATGAAGGTATTGGTGCAGTGCTTTCTCAGGAGGAGAATGGTCAAGAAGTTCCAGTAGCTTACTATAGCAAAGCACTTTCAAAGTCAGACAAAAATTATTGTGCTACAAGAAAGGAGCTACTTGCCATTGTAAGTTCAACAAAGCATTTTCATAAATATCTCTACGGGCAGAAATTCATCCTTCGCACCGACCATGCAGCGCTTAAATGGCTTCTGCAGTTTAAGAATCCTGAGGGACAAGTGGCGAGATGGATAGAGCGACTCCAGGCTTATGATTTTGAAATACAACACCGAAGGGGTCGTATCCATGGAAATGCAGACGCCCTTTCACGACGTCCATGCAAACTTGAATGCAAACATTGCGCCCGGATGGAAGAAAAAGAAACCACAGCAACTATACAGTCGGTAACCGTGGAACCATCTACAGGTTGGGACAACGAGGACCTGCGAACAGCACAACGAGAAGATCCGGACATTTCACCTATTCTTGCTTGGAAAGAAGACATGGAAAGACCAGACTGGAAGGATATTTCGGAACGGAGTGAGAAGCTGAAAAGTTACTGGGCTCAATGGAACTCTCTTCATGTTGAATGTGGTATATTAAAACGCAAGTGGGAAGCACCTAATGGCGAAACTTTCCGAATGCAGATAGTCGTCAAAGATGTTCTAGAAGAAATGCACGGTGGAACCTCTGGAGGACATTTGGGAGTGAACAAAACCATTTTCCAAAATACGAGAAAGGTTTTATTGGTTACATATGCGAGAAGATGTGGAGGAGTGGTGCCGCAGATGCACTGTCTGCGCTGCTTGCAAAGGGCCGCAGCACAGAAGCAGAGGAGAAATGCATAAGTATAATATCGGAGTCCCCTTTGAAAGGATAGCTATAGACATCGCTGGACCTTTTCCAGAAACGGATGGCGGTAATCATTATATATTAGTTGCCATTGACTATTTCAGTAAATGGCCTGAAACTTATGCAATCCCTAATCAAGAGGCAACCACAGTTGCGGAACAAATAATAACGAATTGGGTCAGTAGGTTTGGAGTGCCTCACGAACCTCATTCGGGCCAAGGACGGAACTTCAAATCGCGAACTTTCCACGAGATGTGTAAAATGTTGGGAATAAGAAAAACTAGAACAACTCCTCTACACTCACAATCTGATGGCATGGTAGAGCGCTTCAACAGAACATTGATCGAGCATCTAAAGAAAGTAGTTGACTATCATCAACGCGATTGGGATCGTCATATTCCTATATTCCTAATGGCTTATAGATCAGCCGTTCATAGTACTACCGGACAAACCCCAGCTAAAGTCATATTCGGAAGAGAGATGCGATTACCTAGCGACCTCAAATTCGGTACCCCCCGAGGTGAGCAAAAGTTACCAGAAGACTACGTATCGGAGCTCTAACAACAATTAGCTGATGTACACGAGGCCACGAGGACGAAATTAGCAACAAATACTGATCGTATGAAGACCCGCTATGACTTACGTGCTAATTCCGCAGGATTTAACGAAGGTGATCTTGTTTGGCTGTACAACCCGAAACGACGTAAGGGACGTTCACCAAAATTGCAACAACACTGGGAAGGACCGTATTCAGTAGTAACTAGAATTAATGACGTGGTATACAGGATTCAGCGTGGCACAAGAGGCAAGCATAAAATTGTTCATTTGGACCGCTTGTGTCAATACTACGAGCATCAAGACCGTGGACCACCTGTTGTTCGAGACGAACAAATTTAAGAATGGGGCAGTGTTACGTGCAACAGAAAGAGACAACTGGTGACATCTACTGGCAATGGAGAGGAAACAACTTCAGGTTCGAAGAGTAAACGACTTCAGGTTCGAAGAATCGATTACGAAATCTACAGGAAAGTTCAGGAATAGAACAAATAGAATAGTCAAGAAACTTTTGGAATAGAACACTCCAGAATAATCCGGAGAGTTTCTAGGGTATAAATATAACAGTTGTCATCGGCAGAAAAAGAGTTTTGTTTTAGACGTTGCAGTGTTAAGAAGCGAAAGTAATAAAGAAGCGATAGTGTGTAATTAGATTGCGATAATTGAAAGTACAGCGTTAGCGATAATTAGAGTTGAGTTGATTAAATGAATGTTTGTAAATTTTATATGATTAGAGTGAAATAAAGAACTTATATATTAATTATTTAATATTGTGTTTTAAATAACGAACCAAAGGCCACGCTCGCAACAATATATTGGTATGCCCTTTTTAGAACCAAACACAGCCACAAGGGGTTTGTGATCGGTCAAGAGTTTAAACTTTCTACCATATATGAACCGATGAAACTTAGTTACGGCAAATATTAAGCCAAGGGCCTCCTTTTCAATCTGGCTGTACTTTTTCTCTGCATCCGTGAGTGATCTGGACGCATGAACGATGACTTTTTCTGCACCATTCGGTAATGTATGAGCAATGTATGCTCCAATACCATCGTTGGAAACATCTGCTGCTACTTTGATTGGTAACGCTGGATCAAAATGAGTCAACAGTAAGTTTGATGAAAGAATCTTCTTAAATTTGTCAAATGCGTGTTGACACTGAGATGTCCATTTGAATTTTACGTTTTTCCTTAGAAGCTCATCTAATGGTGCTCTAAGTTTTCGCATTTGTGATATGAATTTGGCATAATGGTTTACTGCGCCAAGAAATGATCTCAGCTGTGTGATATTTTCTGGTTCAGGAAGCTCCCTGATTTTGATGATGTTATCCGGATCAGGTCGTAGCCCCTCTACGTCAATAATATGACCAAGATATTTTATTTGCTGTGATAGAAATTTACATTTTGATAATTTTACACGGAAACCGTGGTCAAGTAGCCGTTGTAGAACTTTTTCCAGATTTCGCATGTGAGATTCCATGTCAATCCCTGTTATCAAAATATCATCAAGGTAAGCTGCAACACCATCCAACCCAGCTAGCATTGTATCCATAATTCCTTGAAATGCCCCTGGTGCAGCTTTAACTCCTGGTGCTAGTCGATTGAATGAAAATAATCCCTTATGGGTGCTGATAGTTAGTAGCTTTCTAGTTTGTTCATCGACCGGTATCTGAAGATAAGCGTCGGATAAGTCGATGTGAGAGAAAAATTTGCTGTTTGACAATGTAGCAAATATGTCTGCTGGAACAGGCAATGAATACTGATGTGGTTGTAATTCGTCGTTTAACCCTGTAGAGTAATCCCCACAAATCCTGATATCCCCGTTTGATTTTATCGCAGCAACAATAGGTGCTGCCCAGTCTGAATATTCAACTGGTGATATTATACCCATAGCTTGCAGACGCTGAAGCTCGTTTTCAATTAAAATTTGCGCTGAATATGCTACAGGTCGTTTCCGTCGAAACACTGGCTTTGCGTTGTCTTTGAGGTGTAGATGTACAATGAGATTTGTACAAGTTCCTGGTACCTCTAGGAAAAGCTCAGAAAATTGACGCTTGATGGTTGCAATTTCTGTTTCTCTGTCCATTGATTTGATTTGGTAACAGATTGAGCTCAGAGGTTTTTCCCACAGATTGAAAGCATCACACAAGTCAATGCCTAGAACATTAAGGCTACTAACATTAGTTACAAAAACTTGACCTGAATGAACTTTCCCATTTAATTGAATATCGCATTGGAAATGTGCGATTATGTTGATTCCATGGTGAGATGCACTTTTTGCTTGCAATTTGGTATCCACTGTAGTGACAGGACGCCCTAGCTCCTCCCACACGGGTTGACTGATAAGAGTTATATCTGATGCTGTGTCAATTTGCAATCGAAGCGAAGCATTAACAATGTCATTTCTACCAGGAATATTGTTGACTTGAACTACTGTATACCGCCGCCTATTTTGATATTGAACTTTGTTGACATTGGCAAATACAGCTAAATTGTTGACTATAGACTTCTTGTTATGATTAGAAGAGTGTTGTTTTCTAGATCTGGCAAACTTCTGTGATTGATCTGAAGTAGTTGCAGTTTTCCGTAAAAAAACAAGCATAATATCCGTCCTTATGACCAACTTGACTGTATTGATTACATTTATGATTTGAGTATGAGCAATAACGTATGAAATGAATGCCTCCGCATGCCCAACACGGTGTTCGTGGAGTGTCAGCAGTGCTTGATGAAGCTGACCGTGCAAATTGAGTGATTGATTGACGCTTTTTATTATTGGAGAACCGCTTGTTTTGTTTTTGATAAATAGCGTTAACATTTGGCTTGTTTGGAGTTTGACCAATCAAAGCTGTGTCATGCTTCAGATTGATGATCCGTTGCGCTTCTGATACCAATTTATCAAGTGTCAGTGGCCCATCAGTTCCAGTTTCAAGCTTTGATAAAAGTCTAGCTCTAACGTCCGCATCTTTTGAAGATTGCAGCCCAATAACAAAAACTAAACACTTGAACTGATCTGAACTTAGTTTTGCCAAATTAAAATTTTTGTTGACTTTAGCCGCAAATGAAATATAATCATCCGAACCTGCTTTTGACGTTTGTAAGCATCGATATCGAATGTTGAACTGCGATTCCTGAATTCCAAATATTTTTGTTAGCGTTGCAATTGTATCGTCGAACTGAAGGTCTCTACTGTGCTTTGGAAGTATATAATTTACATATTTCTCGTGCACCAGTGGATTTAACTTTCGCATGAGTAGTCTAACTTTAGCCTTATCATCTAGTTTAGCACCATCTTCCTTGAATAAATCTTTCAAGCGGGAAAACCATGCGTGAAACGTTACTCCATTATCTGGGTCGTAGAAAAATTCGGTAATATTATTTGCTAAGGAATCCATTGTAAATTCGGTTCCTTTTCCCGAAGTCGCAGTGTCAGAATTACTTGTTTGAAGTGTTTGGAACATTTGTTGTTGAATCTCCAACAATTTCTGTTGTTGTTCGATCAACTGAAGCAATTTTTCCATCTCCGCCATTTTGCAGTGAGCATGAAAATTCTCGAACTTGTTCCAATTAAATATATATATATATATTTTTTTATATTTTTTTCCAAATCCTCGTCGCCACTTTTGTTACCCACTCCGTAATTAAAGACCGACTACTGACTTAATGATTTAATTATAAAGGTTACATAAATTACTAAAATTATATATTTCTGTGAAGCCGACAAGACGCGCGTACAATATGTGAAGTTGGAGTCAAACCTGTCAGTGTCCACGTCTTGAATTGGGTGCGTTCAGTCTGAAGATGCCAACACGTAGAATGAACTGAAAATGACACTTCACATTACAAATTCAAAATAATGTTTGGAATTTAAGCACTTGTAATGCTCTAATTAGGTGTAGAATTTCCATTTACCAGTGTAAAATTTTTGTCACAACCTCTGGGAGCAGTTGACTAATTTGTCGTATATTTAGTCGTGTTTTTTGTCGTTTGTTCACCGAAAATTCATAATAGTTCATTTTGTGGTAGATAATAGTGGAGATACAAAATGAACTGTGTTAAAAGAAAAAGCTCGACAAAATATGTCAAAATTCACGACTAAATAGAACGACAAAGAGATCAGAATCACCCTCCAGTTTTGATTTCAGAATGTATGCCCTCACTGTCCATGCTACCAACTTTCGTAAACTGCCGCTATATGTAAATTATTTGGGAATTTACTTATATGCATGTCAGTGGGATTTACCGATTTACCACAAAAGTATTTGGGACTATTTGTATTGTTAAATTTTAATTATGAGTCGAAGGAAGTGGTTTTTACAAAGCTGTTTTGGTAGGAAAGTTTTGATTACCAAGCTGCCAGTTCTGAAAATACCGATGAACCTCAAACAATTTCTCGCTCCCAATCGTTATAGTTCAGTGGGAAAGTATGCTCTCACGGAAAGTGACAGGAATATGAAAGTGGTGCCATTTGCTTTCATGCATGTTTGGTTCAACGAGCAGTCCATTTATTACATGTCAGTGATTATACCCTAGATGAAATCTAAAGGGTATACTAATTAAACACGCATAATATTAAAAGTTAGTGTCTGTGCGCACGATAACTCGAGAACGTGTTCACTTAGAAAACCGAAATTTTGTACACGGACTTTAAAACAAAAACCAAAATTAAGTTCGAAAATGAGACAAATCGGGCAAAACCTTCGTGGGGTTGCCATACAAAAATTTCGTTTTCCACTATATATTTGTACATTGCCTGAAAACGCCTTGACATAGAGAGCTGAAATTTGGTACATAGTGTTTTCATAGTAATACCAAAAAAAATTTAAAAAATGGAATAAATTGGGCAACCCCTTCTTGGTGTTGCCATATAAAAATTTAGGTATTTTACGGATACTGTGAAAATGATCCTAGCTATTTTTATTGTACTAAAAACTTCTTCAGAACTCGAAATTCTATAAAATTGGTTATAATAATTTTTTCTGTCCGACGAACCGTTCTAGAAATATATGCGAAAAACCACTTCAGAAATCAAACTTGCATAGATCGGTGACCATACGAAATTTTATACGGGCATTCATCTAGTAGGGTATCATAAGAATTGGTCTTAGACTAATTCTAGCTTTTTTACTCGTCTTCTTTGCTGTAAATAATGCGGCATCTCTCCGTGACATCTATTCCGCATTTACCCTAATAC
This sequence comes from Dioctria linearis, assembly GCA_963930735.1. Taxonomy (NCBI): domain Eukaryota; kingdom Metazoa; phylum Arthropoda; class Insecta; order Diptera; family Asilidae; genus Dioctria; species Dioctria linearis. Next base: position 259,449,748 of record OZ005740.1, on the reverse strand, counting down.
CAGTTTTTGTGTAAGATGGCTGGGTCTATTTTGGGCTCCTCAATATACTGCAAGATTTGATCGCTTGGTTGCATTAGAACTCCAAGTTGCAGCAATACTGATGATTTATTAAAGTTGGAATTGTTTAATTGTAGGGTAACTTCCTTTATGTGGCTAGAGATGACCTCTATTGTTTGATTCAATGTAGTTTTTAAAATTATCTCTCTTGCTTTCAGATAATGCTTATGATACACATGGGGTAAATTTAACCGGTTAATTAAATTAGCCCACTTTTACTCTGTGTGTATCACCAAATACCCCGAGTATTCTGACAAATACCCCAAAAAGCAAGCGAGTAATTTCGGGGTAAACTATATCCTGCAATTACCCCGATAACAGCGCCAACTAGTAGTCGCTAGAAATATAAAATTTGTGTAAGCAAATATTCAGCGATAGACAGTGCAAAGCCAAAACCAAAGTGGAAATGAAAAGTGACAATTCGAAAATTATTATCTTCATCGCCTGCTGACGTGTCGCTAGAATTAAACGTCATACTAAACGTCAGACACGCGCGCTACCATTCAAATTACCCCGATTTATGTGTATCAGGGATCTCCAATTAACTCGGTAATTCAATTACCCTGAAACAAATACCCGGCTAAATGTGTATCATAAGCATAACAGTAATCAGCAATGTGTGTAGTTCCCGTGGTATAGGAGTAATTCTTTTCTAGAATATGGAAGTGACTTTGTTTTCATTAGTTATATATAACCAGATGTTTTTCATCAATCAACCACCAGAGCAAGGCCTTTCTAACTGTATCAGTCAGTTTGAATTGACGCATCTCACATACATATGGTCCTCGCATGGTGACATAGATCTCACCAATTCGCAAGATGGAGTATTTTCGATGCTGTGTACTATGGTTATGGTTTTTTTCGTCTTCTAGATTGAAGTATGTTTTGTTAACTCACTAACATTTTTGACATATGTCACTACGCTACACTTAAGCAATTGCTAGGCAAAACCGATTAACTTTCTTCAAATGAAAACATTATGAGGGTTACTATGTGGCGATAATATCGATCATATAACATCGATGTTAATGAATTTTAAACACTCTGAACAAATGTCTGACTAGTATATCATAGAAAAAATGCTGTGTTTTTCAGTTCAGAATTTTTTTTTGCTCTCGTCTTTATTAATAACTTAATAAAAATAACAAAAACAAAACGAAACAAGTACCTCTTCAATTCTAAATTAAAAGTTTCCTAAAAATAACGCATAAATGAATTAAATAAATATGAAAAATTACAGGTCTGAAATTTCTTATCTACAGGCTGAAGAAACAATAACTGGGAAAGGCGTTTTTCCTGCAAACTGTTTCTTTTGAGTTATAGTCTCGCCTGCCTTAGAGAACAGATATTCGGCTGGCACGGAAGTAGTCACAATGGACAACATTTTTGCTGCAAGACATGATAAACCAAGATATTGAACCATGCATGGCGATGTTTGTCAATTCGTCATTCTTGAGTGAAGTCTATTGAAGAAATGATAGCAATTAATAGTTCTAGCAGCTCCTGAAATGTGTTCCTATCCTAATGTTGGACAGTAAGTTTGACAGTGTGTGGAGACAAAGCTTTCGTGTGTGGAGACAAAGCTTTCGTGTGTGGCACACCAAGTTGGACAACATGTTCGCAGTGTATGGGCCGCTTTAGCTGAAATAATAGACAAACCTGTATCGCTCTCCTGTGGCCTAACTTTGTTAGCCTCCATTGAGTCAGTGACAGCAGTGTGATGTAAGGTCATTAGGTCTGTTCACGTACTTCTCGGGTGTTTTCGTTCTTGGGCTTTTTTGTGTGAAAATGTGCAGGAGGGGAAGCTATCAAATTTGGAAAGTACATGAACAACTTTTGTGTGTTCTTGGGCAAAAAGCGAAAGTGACAACTACAAACTGTCAAGCTAACAACTTTAATTTGAAAATAAAATACCAAACATAACAAATCTATTCATTTTACTTACTATTTTGTAAATTTTTATACGACCTGGGCAAACAGTGCACATCATTTGCAAATTCTGCTGTCTTTTCCATTTTCCCTTTGACAGTTTGAACTTCTGACAATTCTCGATTTCAAATTTTAATGTGTTTGACAGTTGTTACAAAAGTTACACAGAGTTTTTCCTTGGGTGGTTTTGGGCTAAAACTTTATTGAAGGGGAAGTGTGCCGTCTACATTGTTTCCCCCATTTTCTGAGTACGTGAACAGAGTTTGGGTGCTTTTGGGTGAAAATGTGCTAATGCATTCACACAAATTCGAGTACGTGAACAGACCTACTATGATTGTTTCCTCCCATCTATTTCAAAGAATTCTGATTGGTTCCCCCGAACAATGTTTTCTGTCCCCAGCCCAAATCATTTTAAAAACTAATGATTACCAATTGTAACGATGCTTTGAAAATGAAATGAATAATCACTTCACTATTTCTCTTTTCGTTTCACCACGAAAATTTGATTGAAATATAAGTACTTCTTTTTTCAAATCTAGATAATTTTTTTTCATTTTATTTGCTTTTTACAGTATGCATTTATTCCTTTACGGTAAGAAGCATGTAATTCCCTAACATCGAAAGGATAACATCGATGTAAGTCGATGTTTTAGTGCGTCGACATCGATGGAAAAATATCGAACATCGACAGCCCAAATATCAATGAACATCGCCCAGCACTAATTCTGTGCGTCAATATTCCCACAAACTTTCTCATTGACACCAAATATGCTGGTTAGTATCCTGCCAAGAAGATCTCTTTCACTTCTGTTCTTGGGTTCTACTAAGAGGATTTCATCGATTAATTTTAAAATATTATTCCTCCTTATGAATTAATGCCTGAATAGCTCTGAATAGCTCTGAACAGCGCATAATTTCAGTGAGTTTCTTGGTTTTGTCGCATATTTCCTTTATCTGTTTCGAAGTGGAGTTGATTTTTTTCTGGTCATCAGAAATTCCAACCATTGGAAGTGATACCTGCAATCGAAGATTTTTTGGTTTTATTCTGGCTCTCGATATAGAGGCCGGACTTGAGCTGTATGATCTTGGAGTCTTGTGCAAATACTACACACAGCCAATAAAGTATCAGCAAGGTGGAATGTAACAGGCTTGAAGTAAAGGTACATGGTGCAATTTTTTTTACTTTAATAGGTCTGTAGTCGGTTTAGGTTCCTTTCTAGCCTTACCTGAAGAAGTCCTATTAAAGTGATCCGGCCTTGACCACAGAGCAGGTTGTGCTGAAATGCCAGGAAACTCTCTTTTTCTGGATTTCTTGAGAGTTTTCAGTGCTGTAATTGTCTTGAGCTAGGAAACTTCATTGTCAGATTTATACAGGGTGCCCCAGACTAATATGACTATATTGTTGCGAGCGTGGCCTTTGGTTCGTTATTTAAAACACAATATTAAATAATTAATATATAAGTTCTTTATTACACTTAAATCATATAAAATTCACAAACATTCATTTAATCAACTCAACTCTAATTATCGCTAACACTGTACTTTCAATTATCGCAATCTAATTACACACTATCGCTTCTTTATTACTTTCGCTTGCTAACACTGCAACGTCTAAAACAAGACTCTTTTTCTGGCGATGACAACTGTTATATTTATACCCTAGAAACTCTCCGGATTATTCTCGAGTGTTCTATTCCAAAAGCTTCTTGACTATTCTATTTGTTCTATTCCTGAACTTTCCTGTAGATTTCATAATCGATTCTCCGAACCTGAAGTCGTTTACTCTCCGAACCTGAAGTTGTTTATTGCCAGTAGATGTCACCAGTTGTGTCTTTCTGTTGCACGTAACACTGCCCCCTTCTTAAACTTGTTCGTCCCGAACAACAGGTGGTCCACGGTCTTGATGCTCGTAGTATTGGCACAAGCGATCCAAATGAACAATATTGTGCTTGCCTATTGTGCCACGCTGAATCCTGTATACCACGTCATTAATTCTAGTTACTACTGAATATGGTCCTTCCCAGTGTTGTTGCAATTTTGGAGAACGTCCCTTACGTCGTTTCGGGTTGTACAGCCAAACAAGATCACCTTCGTTAAATCCTGCGGAATTAACGCGTAAGTCATAGCGGGTCTTCATCCGATCAGTATTTGTTGCTAATTTCGTCCTCGTGGCCTCGTGTACATCGGCTAATTGTTGTTTCAGCTCCGATACGTAGTCTTCTGGTAACTTTTGTTCACCTCTGGGGGTACCGAATTTGAGGTCGCTAGGTAAACGCATCTCTCTTCCGAATATGACTTTAGCTGGGGTTTGTCCGGTAGAACTATGAACGGCTGATCTATAAGCCATTAGGAATACAGGAATATGTCGATCCCAATCGCGTTGATGATAGTCAACTACTTTCTTTAGATGCTCAATCAATGTTCTGTTGAAGCGCTCTACCATGCCATCAGATTGTGGGTGTAGAGGAGTTGTTCTAGTTTTTCTTATTCCCAACATTTTACACATCTCCTGGAAAGTCCGCGATTCGAAGTTCCGTCCTTGGTCCGAATGAAGTTCGTGAGGCACACCAAACCTACTGACCCAATTCGTTATTATTTGTTCCGCAACTGTGGTTGCCTCTTGATTAGGGATTGCATAAGCTTCAGGCCATTTACTGAAATAGTCAATGGCAACTAATATATAACGGTTACCGCCATCCGTTTCTGGAAAAGGTCCAGCGATGTCTATAGCTATCCTTTCAAAGGGGGCTCCGACATTATACTTATGCATTTCTCCTCTGCTTCTGTGTTGCGGCCCTTTGCAAGCAGCACAGACAGTACATCTGCGGCACCACTCCTCCACATCTTCTCGCATATGTAACTCCCATATATGGGCCGGGGCTGATCGCACAGCCTTAGCTTCATTGGATATTGTCCAAAAGAGAGCCTTCAAGCTCATTGGCGATTTGGCAATAACTTGTCATATCGACTCACTCGAGCACCGCCGCAATGTTGGATGCCTTTCGCTCCTTTATCGCTATATGCATGGTCAATGTTCTGATGAAATATCTAGTCTAATCCCTTGTAGAACAGTGCGAATGTGGAACAGCTTACCATCTTCTGTTTTTCCTCCGGCATACCATCTGCGGAAGTTTAAGGGCGACATACATCGGCACCTCCGCCACTCTCCTCATATCCCCTAATCCTTTCCCTATCTCCTTCCTGCCATGCTGTGCTTTGCATCATAGGGTATCCCCTGAGCTTGGCTTAATAATATAAAAAAAAAAAAAAACTTTTCTCGTATTTTGGAAATGGTTTTGTGCACTCCCAAATGTCCTCCAGAGGTTCCACCGTGCATTTCTTCTAGAACATCTTTGACGTTTGATGCCGGCACGACTATCTGCATTCTGAAAGATTCGCATTAGGTGCTTCCCACTTGCGTTTTAATATACCACATTCAACATGAAGAGAGTTCCATTGAGCCCAGTAACTTTTAAGCTTCTCACTCCGTTCCGAAATATCCTTCCAGTCTGGTCTTTCCATGTCTTCTTTCCAAGCAAGAATAGGTGAAATGTCCGGATCTTCTCGTTGTGCTGTTCGTAGGTCCTCGTTGTCCCAACCTGTAGATGGCTCCACGGTTACCAACTGTATAGTTGCTGTTGTTTCTTTTTCTTCTATTCGGGTGCAATGTTTGCACTCAAGTTTACATGGACGTCGTGAAAGGGCGTCAGCATTTCCATGGATACGACCTCTTCGGTGTTGTATTTCAAAATCATAAGCCTGGAGTCGCTCTATCCATCTCGCCACTTGTCCCTCAGGATTCTTAAACTGCAGAAGCCATTTAAGCGCTGCATGGTCGGTGCGAAGGATGAATTTCTGCCCGTAGAGATATTTATGAAAATGCTTTGTTGAACTTACAATGGCAAGTAGCTCCTTTCTTGTAGCACAATAATTTTTCTCCGACTTTGAAAGTGCTTTGCTATAGTAAGCTACTGGAATTTCTTGGCCATTCTCCTCCTGAGAAAGCACTGCACCAATACTTTCATTGCTGGCATCCGTGTCTAATATAAATGTTTTTCCCAGCTTTGGATAGTGAAGTACTGGCGCTTCACAGAGCTGTTGCTTCAAATTTTCAAAACTTTCGTTGCATTTATCCGACCATATGAACGGCTTTCCCTTTTCGGTAAGTTGATGTAGGCTTCTTGCTATATCTGCAAAACCTTTCACGAATCGCCTGTAGTAGGTAGCTAAACCAAGAAAACTCCGTAATTGATGTTTGTCCTTTGGTGCTGGCCAATTTTTGACGGCTTCTATCTTCTCTGGATCGGTTCTTACTCCTTGTGATGAAACTATGTGCCCTAAATATTTAACTTCTTTTTTAAATAGAGCACATTTACTCGCACTGAGCTTCAATTTTGCATCTTTGAGTCTTTTAAGTACGTCCCGTAAGTTGTTTTTATGTTCCATGAATGTCTTTCCGATTACTATTATGTCATCCAAATAGACAAGACATGTTTTCCAGGTTAAACCTCGTAGAACACATTCCATTAGTCGTTCGAATGTGGCTGGAGCATTACATAACCCAAATGGCATTACTTTGAATTGCCATAAGCCACTGCCAACTGAGAAAGCAGTTTTCTCTCGGTCCTCGGGATGTATTTCCACTTGCCAATAACCACTCTTCAAATCCAGCGTGGAAAACCATTGCGCTCCGGAAAGGGTATCCAATGTGTCATCAATCCTTGGTAATGGATAGCTATCTTTTCTCGTCACGTTATTTAGTTGGCGGTAGTCTACACAGAATCGGGTGCTGCCATCCTTTTTCCTAACCAGAACAACCGGAGATGTCCAAGGGCTGTTAGATTCCTCTATGATGCCTTGTTTCTTCATGGAGTTCATCATGTCTGCAACTTCTGGTTGCTTGGCTAATGGCAATCTTCGTGGTGTCTGTCGAATGGGTCTGGAATCTCCTGTATCGATTCGATGCTGGACAAGATTTGTTTTACCATAGTCATCATCAATCATTGCCAGTAATTCCGAAAATTCATCGATCAGCTCTTTGGCATCGTTGTGTTGTTGTTCACTTAAGGCACTGGACGAAAGAAGTTTCTGAACCTGTTGGGTAGTAGCTGGTATAGTTTTTGTCTCCTTGACATTACTACCATTATCTAAATTGACGATTTGGTAAACGGGTTCACAATTTCCAATTATAGCACCTTCTTTTAGTTGTACCCCATTTTCGGATGTGTTAAGCACTCTGACTGGTATTAATGTTGCACCTTCTGCCTTCACTAAAGTCTTGCCAACGATGATGTTCGATGTAACTTTTGTGGGGTTAGGCTCCACCAGATAGAATCGGCAGGTCCCGATGTCATCAGTAAGCTTTGTCCATATTAGTGTCTCGGAGCATGGCGAAAGAGTAATATTTTCGCAGACCATCGTCCTTACTTTCGCAGGATCATCTGCTTCTTCTCCTAGTTTCATAGGAATTTCTATGTTCCCATATTTGAGAATCCGCTCTCCGACATTCAGATTTATTTTGTATGTGGTCATGAAGTCAATTCCAAGAATGCATTCATCCATTATATCTGAAACCAGGAAAGTGTGAGGAAATTGTAGTTCGCCTAGTTGAACATCTAAAATTATTTCTCCAAACACCTGTGCTGCTGCTGCAGTTGCTGTTCTTAGTAGATATTTGGTGGTGTTGTGAAGCCATTTGTTCTTAACAAGATCTGCTCTAATAATTGATCTTGAAGCTCCAGTATCGATAGTAACTGCGCAGTCATTTTTTCCTACACTTCCGTATATAACAAGACTGCTATTATTTCTCTGTAACTGACTTACTTGGATGATGACCTCGGGGCTGTCGATTCCACCAACCAACTTCTGCCCCACGAAGTTGGTTTTTACTAGTTTTCCGACTGCTCAAGAGGAGAGACGACATCTTTGGCATTCTTCTTTCCCCTCTTCTGATGATTCCACTCGTCGACGTTTTCTGCAGTCTCTTTGAAGGTGCCCTGGTATATTACAATTCCAGCATCGAAGGACACCACGTGAAGGCGGGCTCTGTGATGATTGCACTCTGTTGCAAGTACATTCTTCCACTGAAATTTCTCTCACTCGTACTGCACTCCGTGAAGCTTGTCTGGCGGATTCATACGCTAATGCATAGGCTAGTGCTTCTGCTGTTGATTTCTTTCCTGCTAGCCTTAACGATTGTTGTAAATTTTGATCTGTAATAGCGTTCACAAATGCTTCCGTTGCCACTTCATTGAGAAAATCTGCATTCACGCGCTGGAGTATGAAAGATGCGCTAATCTTTCTACATCTGCCTGCAGTTGCTGTAGTGATTCTCCATGTTTTTGAATCCTGTTGCGCAATTGTAGGCGATATACTTGCTGCATGTGTTCATCTCCGTAACGTAATTCTATCGCATGTACTAATGAAGAGTAATTACGTTGATTTTCAATCGGTACAGTTTGTAAGAGTTCTGACGCAGGACCTCGAAGTGCTAACACCAGAGCTATAGCTTTGTCCATATTAGTGTCTCGGAGCATGGCGAAAGAGTAATATTTTCGCAGATCATCGTCCTTACTTTCGCAGGATGATCTGCTTCTTCTCCTAGTTTCATAGGAATTTCTATGTTCCCATATTTGAGAATCCGCTCAACTCTAATTATCGCTAACACTGTACTTTCAATTATCGCAATCTAATTACACACTATCGCTTCTTTATTACTTTCGCTTGCTAACACTGCAACGTCTAAAACAAGACTCTTTTTCTGGCGATGACAACTGTTATATTTATACCCTAGAAACTCTCCGGATTATTCTGGAGTGTTCTATTCCAAAAGCTTCTTGACTATTCTATTTGTTCTATTCCTGAACTTTCCTGTAGATTTCATAATCGATTCTCCGAACCTGAAGTCGTTTACTCTCCGAACCTGAAGTTGTTTATTGCCAGTAGATGTCACCAGTTGTCTCTTTCTATTGCACGTAACAATAATTTTGCCAAATGATTCCACTCGTCCAGGCAAGTAAAAAGTTGAATGGCAGGGGGGAGACAAAATTTCAGCCTATCGAGTTACAGGGTGATTAGTAAAAGATTATCTTTTTTCATTAAACACCCTATATATTCAAAAGTACACCCTGTACGGACTATTTTAAGACGGAATTGTATCCAGAACTTCGCGACCTTTCAAACGACTGCTCAACCCCTCCACACACCGCTTCAATCTCAAAATTTCGGATTTTTTCTATTAATTTTTTTAATTTTTCGTTCTTTTTTCATTAAGATACACTTTTTTTTACAAAATTTCGAAAGCCCAGAGTCTCCTCTTTAATTTAACCTAGTACACTTATGTTGTATTTATAATTGTTAAGGAGTTATTAGCTCTTAATCTATTTAGGTCACAGATAATTTGTTCCTTAGTGACTGAAAAGATGTCAAAACACGTCATTTTATATAAATATCGTCTAATTTTGGTATGACTTGAACAGATTAAGAGCTAACAACTTTTTAACGGCTACAGTTAGTACATAGGGTGTTGTAGGTTAAATTAAAGAGGAGACTCTGGGCTTCCCAAATTTTGTAAAAAAAGTTTATCTTAGTGGGGGTATTTAAAAAAAACGAAAAAATAAAAAAATAAAGGAGATAAAAAAAGTAGAAAAAATCGAAATTTTGAGTTTGAATCGTCATAACTCTGGTGTGGGGAGGGTTACAGGGGTTGAGCAGTCGTTTGAAATTCTAAATACAATTCCGTCTTAAAATAGACTGTACAGGGTGTAGTTTTGAATATATAGGGTGTTTAATGTAATGAAAAAAGAATATTTTACTAATCACCCTGTAACTCGACAGGGTGACATTTTGCCCCCCCCCCCCCGCCCTTCAAATTTTTACTTGGCTGGACGAGAGGAATCATTTGGCAAAATATAGTCATATTAGTCTGGCACACCCTGTATATGCTCATGGGCAATTGGCACAATTTGTTAAGTGGTCGTTTCTTGATAATGTTTCTATATTATACAGAAACTACTCATACTATTTCGTCTTCGCCGGGGTGAAGCTAATTCAAGCTAGTCCTAATGGACACTTCTGTGGAGGCAAGATATCTCCTTTTACTAGAACCATGGTGTTTTATAATTTTTTCTCAATATTTTATTTATAGATACATTTAATTTTTAACCACACTGTTATCATGTAATTTCAGTGCTTATTAGGTTTTGTTATACCCTAGATGAAATCTGTAGGGTATACTTAGTTTGTTCTTCCGTTTGTAACGCATAGAAATAATTATGGTAGAGCAAAATAATATTAAGAGTTATTTTGATTTTTGCATGTCCGACTGTCCGTCTGTCTATCTGTCTGTGTCCGCACGATAACTCGAGAACGCATGTACTTAGAGAGCTGAAATTTTGCACATGAGCATTTAAAAAAAAAAAGTAAATTCAAAAATGGGACAAATCGGGTAACTCCTTCAAGGAGTTGCCATACAAAAGTTTCGTTTTTCACTACATATATGGACATTGCTTTAGAAGGCGTAGAGAGCTGAAATTTTCTACGCGACGTTTTCATAAAAATAGTAAAAATAATTTCATAAATGAGCTAAATTGGGCCTTATAAAAATTTAGATCTTTTACGTAGGTATTCTGTGAAAACAATAAATCCTAGACGTTTTTTGTGTACTTAAAAGTTCTTCATAATATGAAATATTATGAAACTAGTTATAATAATTTTTACTGTGCGACGAACCGTTCTAGAAATATATGCCAAAAACCACTTAGAAATTCAAACTTACAATGATGGGTGACCATACGAAATTACATAGACCCAGTTTATACAGGTCAGTCTCAGTATGCTGCCTCTGCTGCACGAAATCTGTAGGTTGGTTGATGCTTCATTCCTGCCCCCAACCATCATATTACCGAGAAGTTTTCGTGGGGCAGAGGCAGCTTATTGACCCGTCTAAACAGGGTCATAAGAGCATTCATCTAGGGTATCATAAGAATTACTCTTGGACCAATTCTAGCTTCTTGTTTTATTTACAATTTGGATAAAAAAACATCCGCAAAGAAACTTTAATAAATAAATAATAATAAATAAAACTGCCACTTGAGAAAGTAATTGTATAATCTTCTGAAAATAGCTGAACCGTTAGAAAGAAAACAGTATTTTCCTGATAAAAAAAAATATCCGGATTATCGGATAATTAAGGAAAAATATCCGGATTACCGAATAGTCAAAATGGGTCGGATAATCCGGATATCCGGATTGGAAGCCCTAATCACAATGCAGAATGGAGCAGAGTGAGCTTTGAGTCCACAGCGAAGCTGTTCACAATACAGCGCAGAGTGAAATTCGAACTTTGGAATTAAACGTAACAAATCGCCATAACAACAACGAACTTTGAAATTAATATGACAAAATGCCATAGCAACGACAAATCAACAAACAAGCAAATAAAATAACTGATGTTGTCAAAATAATTAATTCGAAAAAGGAGACATCTGCTGCACCATCAGATTGCTTTGAAACTAGCAAAAATTAACGTACTTTATTTTTATTTTAAGATCATGAAGTTTACAAAAAATACTTAGTTTTTTATTAGAATTCTTAAGAAATATTAAATAAGAAAATAACATTAAAACATGGTAGTTATGATAAAAAGATATCTGGAGGTTCTTCCACGCCATCTACATGCTAATAGTTCGATATTCCAGTTTGTAAGCTTTCGGAAATGGCAGCGTGGAAATAGAATAGAACCTATTTTCATGCAGCTCCACTCTGCGCTACTCGGAGCCAAACAGAGATGGCAATATGCACTACTGCGTGCGAAAAAAGGGTGCCAATGGCCACTCTACGCTACTCTGCATTGTGAATGCGGCATTAGGATTGACAGTAGCAGAAAATTTTCGACAGATATTTTGTTGCCCAATTCTACTTTTTATTTCAGTTTATAGATATTGTTGCGAGCGTGGCCTTTGGTTCGTTATTTAAAACACAATATTAAATATTTAATATACAAGTTCTTTATTTCACTCTATTCATATAAAATTCGTAAACATTCTTTTAATCAACTCAACTTTAATTATCGCTATTACTGTACTTGCACCCGTTTATTACTTTCGCTTGTTAACACTGCAACGTCTAAAGGCACTTTCACATTAAACACAAGAATCGAAAAAATGTAAACCGAAAAACTCAATTTATTCCACTTTAAAAGAAGATTTTTGCTCCAATGATTAATAAAATCATGGGAAATAGGATAAACTAATAGTTTTACTAATAAAATAGTATATTTATCTTAGAATTTTTAAGAAAACACAACTTTTATGATTTATCGGACGAATTTTTCCGCCGAAAAAGTTTTTCGGCCGATAAAACATAAAAGTTGTGTTTTTCTTCAAAATCTGAAATAAATGTAACTATTTTCTCAGTAAAATTCTTAGTTTATCCTATTTCTCTGGATTTTATTAATCATTGGAACAAAAATCTTGTTTTAAAGTGGAATAAATTGAGTTTTTTGGTTTACATTTTTCTGTTCTTGTTTTTGATGTGAAAGTGCCTTAAGACAAGACTCCTCTTTCTGGCAAGTCAAGTCAAGTCAAGAGTTCTTCTTACGCGATTTACGAATTATAACGAATTATGTCGAAATTTTTAAACCGAACCGATATCCCGGGATATTTGATAGTTTTTACTTACAGGCTTTTATTTTGGCCTAGGTTTCACTTATGTCTTTTGTTATATTTCCTCAGGGATGGATTTTCAATGCACAACACAGTTCAACTTTCAACTCTGTTTATTTAGGCCAGTTTAACAATTGTGCTTGGCACAGTTATTTTTCTATAAACTTCTTATAATCACTTACATTTTTCATTTTTTACTTTCTAACACTTGTATCTGGCACAGTTATTTTTCTATAAACTTCTTATAATCACTTACATTTTGCATTCTTTACTTTCTAACACTTGTATCTGGCACAGTTATTTTTCTATAAACTTCTTATAATCACTTACATTTTTCTTTTTTTACTTTCTAGTTATAATCTTATTCGTTTTCTGTTTTCCTTTTACCGTAAACTGGACCGACCCGCCGAACCTACTTTTACTTAGAAATCAACTCCCGAACCGCCGTTATTCAATTTTTAAAACCAACTCGGCTCTTGATCACTTTTGTCGCGATCAAGAGCCTTCGTTCAGGGTAGAAAATGCATAGTTGCATTTTCACCCTGAGAAAATTTTCATTTATTCTGGACTTGATTAAACAAGTCCAGAATATTTTTCGTTGGACGGAGGCTTGAAATTTGATGCTTTTATAAACATCAGCCACCGTCACGATGCCGCGCGCGTATACATACAATGTATTTTCGCGGCGCGCTCTTCTTATCGCGAAAGCTTTTTTGTGATATGTATGTACGTTCGTACATACATATTGCAATTTTCACGACAAATCGTACTGAAGGTACGATTTGTCTTTTGCTTTATTTTTTTAAAGTAAATATTTCTACTGGCAAATTTTGCTGAACGTAATTTTCTTCACTGATTAAATAGATAAGCTAACCATGTTTTAGGCATGGTTGGCTTATATGAAAATTTTATGCATGAAATATTTTAATATTTTTTTAAATTTTGTTAATTTATAATTAGATATTTATTTTAGGCTTTTTAGGTACACAACAATCCTTCCCCCTGAGAAAAAGAGAATTATTCTTTGAAGAGGAATAATTCTCAGGGGAAGTTGTTGTGGGTGCTATTTTGGCGGCTCGGATTCGTCGGTCGGTTCGGCTAGGCTTTACACTTTGTTTTTGTTTTGTTTTTATTTTGAAAGGTTCTTGCCTTTATCTTTGTTATAGCATGTTCTTGTTAATGCTAATTTATAAAATTTTCTTTTTCTAACCTATTTACGGCTTATTTATTTTTCTAATGGTAGCCTGGCAGGTTATAATCTAATTATTTATTTATTCTTTATTTCTACTTTTAAGAAATATTTTATCTATTTTTAGTACCTTACTCTATTTTTATAAATCTTTAATTCTAATGTCACTTTATTTTCATGTACGTATGTATATTTATGTAATACATAACCTATTTCGACCTTACTGCCTGTCCTGCATGCTTTTTATACATTGTTTTTTTGTTTATTTAACCATTGTTAGTTTGGTTTGCTTCATCTTTTTTTTCTACTACAATTTAGTTTGTTATTTATTTATTATTTAGTTTTAATATAATTTTGTGTTATTTTTTTTTTATTTCTATTTTTTTTCATATTTATTTATTTATTTATGTTTAACTAATTTCTTTTAAAGCTATTAGCTTACCGACTATTTAATAATTAAATTTAATGCCTTTTTTATGTACCTGATTTTAAATTATTTTTCTTTTCCGATTACCTGTTACTGTTCGAGTAGGTACGGTATGCTACTTTATTTTTCCTATTTTATGTTTATGTAGCATTAATTCTAACAAAGTTTTTCTTTAGTATTACTAATCTAATTATTTTTAATTCTATATAATTTTTGTATATAGTGTCCCAGGGCTACTCATTTTGTTTAAATTTGACATTGATTTGGTGATCCATGTTGACAGTGTCCGTGTTCCATTTTTTAAACGATTTGGACTGATTTTGTTTTAGCGAGGCTTCTAGTTCGCCTTAAACTGGGTTGGGGAACAGGAGTTCGTTCTTCTAAAGGGATTCCCTCTGATAAAACTTCGGGGTTACCTTGTGGTTGATTTCTCTGTTGTCTCATCTTGATGACAACAGGGTTAAGATATTTTACAGCCACAGCGATCATTATGGCCAGAACTAGTAGGCTCGTAAATGATAGAGAAGTTGTGGACAGGATATGGGATTGTCTGCTTGATACTTTGTTACTATACTGGTCTAACTTGTGCTGGATATCTTCCAGTGAATGTGTGCCAGTATAGATTGATTTATTGATATCGTCCCCTGTTATGATTTCGGTTTGTACACTTTGGTTTTGAGACTTGGGTAAAATTTCGGCTAGATTCAGGTTGAGTAATGAATGATTCAGCTCAGGAAATTGTTTAGGCTGAGTAATTTTGAGAGGGTGTTTATTTTCACCTTCGTACCTTAGCACCTTTTCCCCTATCTGCACCTGACATGGTTGCGTTATCTCTAATATCCCCTGCCCCTCTAATTTTGAGATGGCAAAGTGATCTTGACATATTATATGTAGTACCGTGGAGGTAATAAACGAAAATAGCCACGCATTGGGCTTGTTTAACTTTATCAACATGTCTTTTTGGGGAACTTGTACTCTAGACCTACACTTGGGCACTTCATTTAAAGGATTCTACAACACTTTCACTATACATTCATCCGAGGTGGTTGCCTTAATTATGGGGGTATTTAGTCGACCTATACATGTATTTTCCTCCAGGCTATGAGTGACTTTCTTGAAGCTTTTCATATCCTCGCCTTTTAATAAGAGGAATTCCTGTGTGCGAGCGCTATTTGCCACACAAGAGTATCCAGGGTCAGGGATTATGGAATAATTTGCTGGTTGTGGTACTGGGAAGCATCGGACTTGCCGTAGCCTCATATTGGGGGAATCAAAAATTGGGAGAGTTATTCTCACCACCAATTTGTTCTGCATAAGGCGTGACTGGGCTCCTGCTGATTGGTACAGAATCGATAGGCAATTTTGGTCGTTTAGACATTTCGAAGTTGATTTACGATACACGTCCAGCAGATTTTTGGGAAAAACGAGGAGTGGGTGAATATGGTTGCCTTTAGTGGCTATTATATTGTCAAGGAGGGCTTGTTGACGGTATTCGACTTCGATGATTTGGAGCAATAAGCTTGATATAATCTCTTGTCTTAGTTGCCTCCTGTTTAGGTCCTCGGTTACAGTATGCAGATCGTTAATCTGGTGTGCTATGTTTTGCTGACGATCCATTAACATAGCCAATGGTTTTGAATCTGTTCCAAGGTAGTTTTAACCACACTTATTTGTTGTTTCTCTAGCTCAGCTAGGGCTTGTGTGTTCGATTCAATTCCATATAAGCGGCTGTATATCTCCTTCTCGTTGTTACTATCCATGGTATACCAAATAAATACTGCATAGCATTGCCTATTCCGTCGAATAGTGATCTGGCCTTACGCCTTCCTGGAACTAATTCCTTAATGGTTCTCGTGCGCTTTTGTACGCTATCTATTATAGCGTGTATGTGTAGTTGCTGCACGTTGCACAGGTCTTATTTGTCCGTGATATTTATGCAGAGTTTATGCACCAAATATTCTGCATGTTCCGTTAGTTTTATCTGCGTGTCTAACTCATCCAAGTCTATCTCCGTGAGAACATTCCAAGTGTTATGATACACCATGAGGCTTCCTAGATCCTCGAAAAATATGCCCGAGCTATTTAGCTTGGTTATAGCATAGGGTTTGTCGGCGATTTCTCCTGTCGCGTACTGGATGAGGATGGCAATTGCAATAATTTGTAGCGCCATTTCTGTGGACAATTCGGAGGATGAAAATATTCCTTTAAGTATGACTTTACCTATTTCGTGCCGTTATTAGACCAGGCAGTGGAGTGGCTCCACCGCAAGTGTTCCTGAGAGCCGTTAAAATGGGATTAATTTGAAACAAACAGAGTAGGAATTTGAGTCAACCTGGTTCTGTGACAACATGTTTATTTCATTCGAAGTATGGTTTTAGACTGTTATGTACCGTTACAATACGCTTACCAATTTTTATTGTGGTGTTCACTCCACTTGGTATAGCAGTTACCTGATAAGGTCCTACCCAAATTTGGGAAAGCTTATGTTTCCTGCTTTCGTTTTTAATGAGGACCTTATCTCCTATGTGAAAAGTTAGGGGTCGTACTGTCTTATCATAGTACCCCTTTGAGCGTTGTTTACTGGCTAATAAATTCTTTCTTGCCGTGGCGTATGATTTTTGGAGCTTATACTTTAGTATATGATAATAGCTCTCGTGATTGTAAACTGGTTCGGGATCCCGTTTTAAATTTGATGGGACATCCACTGTGAAGCCGTAAAGGCAGTCCATTGGGGTAAGTTTAGTACCCTCGTGTACACTATTATTATACACGAATGCAGCGGTTCGTAGGAATTGGTCCCATGTTTTGGGATTTCCATCTACGATTGTTCGCAGGTATTCAATCAGCGGTCTGTGGGCACGCTCTAGTGCTCCGTTAGACTGTGGGTGGTATGCCGAAGTCTGTAACTTCTTTACCTTTAGAAGCTTACATACTCTTTTGAATAATTCACTCAGGAAATTTGTATTTGTATGAGTATTCTTTTGGGTATGCGAGAGCGCGTAACGATTTCATCAAAGAAAACTTGCGCTACTGTGACGGCTTCTGCATTAGGTATTGCATACCAGTCGACAAATTTTGTTAAATTATCTTGGAAGGTCAAGATATATTTGTTACCTGACGTGGCCTCTTCTAATGGACCTACAATATCGAGGTAAACTTTGTCGAACGGTTGTTCTGCGATGTCCGTGATAACCATTGGCATTTTATATTGTGGAGAAGCTTTCATCGTCTGGCACTTTGGGCATTTTTTTATGTATATCTTGATGTCGCTAAGCATGTGTCTCCACCAATACTTGCGTCTTATGCGTTTGTAAGTTTTTATGACACCTTGATGGCCACCAAATGGAGAATCGTGATAATCTTTTAAGATTGTTCGGATTTCCGTAGGGCTCGTGATAACTTCGGGTGTCTTGCCAGTACTTACTTTTTGCTCAAGCGATGCTGGGTTTAGTTTTTCCGCCTCCGTGTGTTGAATTTCGTTTTGGTCCGCTTTCGTGTGCTCTTCTGTCTCCACACTGGAGCTATTTAATGTCTCTTGAGCCTTTTGCTTCTGAGCTCGAGTCACGACGAAACAATGAGCGGATTTCTTTTTCTTTTTATTATTTATGGAATCGTCTTCCTCCACATCTGAGTCTATCATGTGGTGGACTAGGGCTTCTACCGTTAAGGTATTGCCTAAAATGTCTTCCTTTAATGCTTGAGAGATGCGACTTAGTGCATCTGCATTAGTGTTGTACTTCCCTGGTTTATATTCGATGTTGTAATCGAATTCAGATAATTTGTGGTGAAATCTCACCAAACGGGAAGTAGGGTCTTTCACATTGAAGACACCTTTGAGAGGTTTATGGTCAGTATAGACCGTGAATTTCCGGCCTTGAAGATAGCACCTGAAATTCCCGACAATAGCCAATAACTCTTTCTCTATAGTAGAGTAATTTCTTTCGGCTTTGTTTAATGTGCGGCTTGCATAGGCAATGGGCTGGTCCTTTCCGACTTCTCCTTGAGAAAGAACAGCTCCTAGAGCCTCGTTACTTGCGTCTGTAGTGAGATTAAAAGATTTCGAAAAATCGGGATAAATTAAAAGTGGGGGAGAAATTAAAGCGTTTTTTATGCTTTGAAATGCTTCTTGGCATTTCTCTGTCCAAGTGAATTTTACATCCTTTCGGAGTAAATTTGTGATTGGACGTACAATTTTGGAGAAGTCTGGAATGAATTTCCTGTAGTAATTGGCAAGTCCTAAAAATGACTGAACTTGCCTTACTGTTTTTGGAACAGGAAATGTTTGGACGCAGGCCGTCTTACTTGGGTCTGGTAGGGCTCCTTCGCTAGAACATTTATGTCCTAGGTAAACAACTTCTCTTCTTAGAAACTGGCACTTTTCTGGCTGCAGTTTCAAGTTGTTCTCTCTCAACTTGTCGAAGACTTTTCTCAACTTTTCGTGGTGGTCGTTTAAATTTTTACCATAGATGACGATGTCATCTAAGTAGACAAAACATTCGAGGCCTTGTAGGCCTGTTAAGACGAAATTCATTAGGCGTTGAAATGTGGCGGGGGCTCCTTTGAGCCCGAATGGCATACGCTTGAACTCGTAGTGCCCATAGCTTGTGCTGAAAGCAGTTTTATGTCGATCTTTCTTGTCGACAAGAACTTGGTGATAGCCGTTGGCCAAATCGAGTGTGGTGAAATACCTTGCGTGACCTAGTTGGTCGAGAATATCCTCGATTCGGGGTAGCGGGAATGCGTCTCCAATTGTCTTTTCGTTTAATTTACGAAAATCGACAACGACGCGCCACCTTTTTTCACCGTCAGGTCCCGCTTTCTTGGGGACAACTAGTAGAGGTGAATTCCAAGGTTTTTTACTAGACTGGACTATCCCGCTGTCTAGCATTTCTTTTAGCTGCTCGTTAATGACTTTCCGCTGTGTTTCAGGTAAGCGGTACATTTTTTGATTGATTGGTGCTTGATCTTGCACCAATGGAATATTATGCGTTATCGCATTTGTATAGGTGAGTTTGTCACCTTTGAGGAAGAAGATATCGTTATACTCTTCGCAGTGTTCTGATATCGAAATTTTTTCTTCCGCGGTTAAATTAGGGTCTAGGCTGAGTTCTTGCTCTAGCCTAGAAATACGCGGGTATTGTTTTGGGTCGTCCGGAGTCTCATTATCCGGGTATAGATATCGTACATGTTGTAATATTGCCGTTTTGTCGGCTGAACCTTGGTTTGACTTACTCTTCCTCTTAGGTTTTTGACCTGTAAATAGATGAGGCTTCTGTGATTCCTTTCGAGGCTTTATTTCGTTGTTCTTAGTAAGTTGCAGGGTATTTGCTTCCTGCTTTGTTGACGGCTGAGTTTGGTACACCTGTGTGGTCTTTGCCTTAGGTTGTGTGGGATACTCATGCGCGTCAATGCTACTGCTTTTTGACCATGTAGAATGTTTTGTGTTGTGTGACGGTGGAGTAATATGCACCTTTAATATAGGCTTTAGCGACTCGCTACCGTTCTTATATGGCCGTTGTTTGTTTAAGAGTGATTTATGCCTCGGGATTTTGAACGGAAGAGTTATATGCGCCTTTTTGGCAGGCTTTAGATACTCAGTTCCGTCTCTTGTGTTGTTTGATATTGCCTCTTTGTTTGGTATGGGAATGTGCGTTTGGTTGTGATCTTTTGTGTGTGTCAATGGGACTAGTGTGTAGTCGTTTATTGGAAATAGCTGTAACTTTAAGCTATGTATGACTACTGGATGACTGTTAGCGTTGAGAATACTGACCAGCACTAATTCTTCTCCAGATGACAGTAAACTGTTTGCCAAGAAGACTCCATCGCTTATCTCTTGTGATGAACAGAGCATTTCTTCTTGAGTTTGTACCGGGACTGGGGCAACAATTTGAGAGCGCGCAGGTATGCAGATTGGTTCCTTAAAGGTAACCAATTGCTGCCTGATTTCATCGGTCTCTTGTTCGCCCAGACAGCCTTTTTCACATTCCTTGGGCTCTTTTGGAGCTTGGCAGCCTGCTTTTCTCGTTTGAGAAGCCTTGAAGACACTGCAGGTGGATAGTTCAGCCTGTTTAGACTCTACCTCTTCTGCTAGTGTTCTTACTTCGACTGCTTTTTAAGAATGTAGCTTGTCCGTTTCAAACTCTAATGGCAAAGCAAATTCGTCTGGATTAGTTTCCGTGCGAGGAAACCTTAGTGCCTTATTAGGACCCTCTACGTTACAGTTTTTTGCTAGGAAATCATTTCCTAGAAGTCCATCATCGGAAAGGCCAGGCAAGTTCTTTACGACTTGAAACTTGCAGGGAATTTTGTTTTTGAAAACGAAGTTTCCCTGGCAATTTCCCAACGTCTTTCCGGTACCAAATGGGGTCTGAAGTGTGCATGCCTCATTGTGGTTAATCTCTTTGTGATCTTTTAATGACCTTTTCTTTATTATACTAACCTCAGCGCCTGTGTCTACTACTAGTTTAGCTTGGCCGTTCAGGCCTATGTCTAAAGGAAGTTTTACGGTAGCGACACTGGACTCGGGCTGCTGAGGAGACCCTATTTTATTAGACGGGAGTTTTATAGTCGAGCCGGGGAGTTTTGGGTCGACTGTATGTCGTTTCCCTGACTCCGGGCCTCCCATTTACGTTTTTGTTGACACTTATTTACTGCATGTCCAGAACGACCACAAAATTCACACTTTTTTCTTACGTTATATACTCTGGAATTGTTATTGGGATTCTGCGGCTCTCTAGGGCGTTGATTCGATAGTCCACCATTGTTGCTTGATCTTTGAATATTGTTGTTGTTCCTTCTGCAGTCACGTATATCGTGGTTGTATATTTTGCAGTTCACACAGTACGGAGTATTTTTACGTTTGAGGCAATCTGCGTATGTATGGCCTCTTAAATTACAAAAACTACAAGTAATTTTATTTAAATAATTATTTTTATTGTTTACATTAAAATTTCTATTTGGTGATTTTGGCTCCTGTTTTATATTTGCCTGTGTGAACTGTGATGGAAATGGACTGGTGCTTGCATTTGGGGGCACACTGTTTTGCCAGGTATCCTGTGTGAATGGTATTATGCCTGGATTATATATGGTGTGATTTGCAGGCGAATTATTTGGAATCCCTTGCGGATTACTTATCACAGGTGCATTTATTGACTGTGGTATTGTGTTCTGCACTGTACTGAATTGAAAGTGCCCTGGAGGTTGCAGAAATAGAGCACTTTGCTGGAGACGCTCCATGTCAAGCTCCTTTTGTACTAATTCGTCCACTGTGTCTTCTGTTAATGTCAGAAGGTATTGACACATATATGGGTTATTAACACCAGTTTTAAGTGCGTTTTTAGCGAAGTCTTCTAGCTGTGTTTTCACCGCGGGGGCTGCTGTACCGCCATATTTGGACTCTGCTGCTTCATTACAGAGTGCCAGCATTTGTTTTACTCGTGCCGTGAAGGCTGTGAGGTTTTCCAAAGGCTACTGCCTTGTAGTGATTAATTTATTTACCAGTTCCTGGTAAGATTCCCTAGGCAGGTAGGTACGATTTAGCCGTTCTTCTACCTCTTTGAAAGTAGTAGGCATATTTGAGGCAAAAAGCTGGTAAGCTTCGCCTCGAAGTCTGGTGGGGAAGATTTGCAAAAATGCCGATAGTTCCTCCACCGAAATGCACTGGATTACCTGCCTGCAGCATCCTAGAAAAGTTTGGAGCTCAAGGCTCAATTTTGGGTGCTGCTCTCCCGAGAATAGGGGAACGAGCTGGGCAGTTAGCTTGGCGATTTTCGCGTAATCTGCCATGTTTATATTGGGGATTCTGAAGCTAAAGTTTGACACTTTTGGGGAGCTAGTTTCTTCTATGCTGGTTTCCAAAAGGGAGTCGCCCAGCCAATTCAATAGGATTTCACTCACGGTGGAATCACTGACACTGTCTTCAATGGCACCTTCTCTTAATTCTACACTATTATTTGTAATTTCTGTTTCGAGAGAGTGCGAGAGTTCCCCAAACTGCTTTAAGCTTTCTTTAAATTTTTCCGTACTTTCTTTGAATTGCGCGATTTGCTCAAGCCGCCGTTCACGGGACTTTTTGAGCTGTTTATCGATAGAATCGCACTGTAGAACAGAAAGTTCGGAGGAGTCTCGCACTTTCCCCTCTAGATATTTTAAATAATTTTCTAAATTTAAATTATTAGACCTTACTTGCTGGGGACCTGTCAGGATTGTCCCACTCCTGAGTGTGACTCCTGGTGCTGTTGAATTTGTTGGGGGTGTTTGATTAGCACCCTCAGTTGCAGATGTTGCTCCCTCGTTGCCTCCTTCGTACCGGGACGGATCTTCCTGTGCGTCGCCCGGTGAGGAAGATTGTTGTGGAGTTGGTGGAATTGGTGAGATTTCCGGCGGCGTCTCCTGGTGGGAGCTTTCCTCGCTCATGGACCACCGTATGTAAAATTTGCAGCTAGGGGGGCTTCTGCCGTCTTAATTCCCTTGGTTCAAATTGAGAGGGGGGCTTATTGCCTTCTTCGAGGTCCCTCTCAATTCAGGATCGCTGGTTTTTGTGATTGAAGTTCTTTTGCTGCCGGGGGGGGGGGGGGGGGCGTGGCCTTCTTAAATTCCCCTGGATAAAAGCTGAAAGGGGGGCGCGTTGCCTACTTCGAAGTCACTTTCAGCTCCGGATCGCAGATTGTCGGTTGAGGATTCTTCCTTCAAGTTTCGCGTTGGAATTTTCGGCTATGGACGTCTTATGTTCCTGGGCTGGGATGAAGCCCGCTATTGTCCCACGTTGGCACTTTGTGCTTTGATGAGGGACCCCGAGCGTTGGGAGCCGACTAGATCGAAATACTCCTGAAGCCAGACTCAACTTCAGGCGAAGGGTAGGGTGTCTTGCCCAGTATTCGATCTCGTCCTCAACTCCTTTTGATTCGTAGGATAGAGGGTTTTTAGGAAATAAATCAATTTTTTTGCTGACGCAATTTTCTTCACTGATTAAATAGATAAGCTAACCATGTTTTAGGCATGGTTGGCTTATATGAAAATTTTATTCATGAAATATTTTAATATTTTTTTAAATTTTGTTAATTTATAATTAGATATTTATTTTAGGCTTTTTAGGTACACAACACTTTAATGCACTTTACACTTTAATTGTTCGATGTCGGTGTAGTGGAAGCGCAACGAGACTATCATCCAGGAATCTCCTCTTTCTGGCGGTGACAACTGTTTTATTTATACCCTAGAAACTCTCCAGATTATTCTGGAGTGTTCTACTCATCTTCTTGCCTATTCTATTCATTCTATTCCTGAACCTTCCCGAAGATCCCATCATCGATTCTCCGTACCTGAAGTTGTTTACGCTCCATTGCCTGTAGATGTCACCAGTTGTCTCTTTCTGTTGCATTTACGCTGGAGTATGAAAGATGCGCTAACCTTTCCACATCAGCCTGCAGTTGTTGTAGTGATTAGCCATGCTTTTGAATCCTGTTGCGCAACTGCTGCATGTGTTCATCTCCGTAACGTAATTCTATCGCCTGTACTAATGAAGTGTAATCTCGTTGCTTTTCAATCAGTACAGTTTGTAAGAGCTCTGACGCAAGACCTCGAAGTGCTATCACCAGAGCTATAGCCTTGTCTTTATTATTACATTCATTTACCTCTGAAGCTGCCTCAAATTGTCTCTTGAAGATATGCCACGAATTTTGTCCATCAAATATTGGAGGTTTCATTCTACCTGCGCCGGATATTTCAGGTGCTACGTTTAGACGCTGACGATGCTTTATTCTTTCCAGATCTGCTTTAAAACTGCCAAGCTGTTCCGTGACATTTTACTGTACTCCTGACACTTATTGTCGAACTTCCAACACTTCCTGCTGGATTTCTTCAATTTTCACATTTTTTTCGTCTAATGAACCTTTCAGAAAATTCTTCTGTTCCTCCAAACAAGTTTCTAGACAATTCTACAGAGAATTTTTTGTTCATCCCAACGGGATTCCAGAGAATTCTTTTGTTCCTCAAAAGCATCCTTTGGCTCGTCTAGACGGGTTTCCATAGATTTCTTGTGTTCCTCGAGAGAATTCTTTTGTTCCTTAAGAGCATTCTTTTGTTCGTCCAAACGGGTTTCAAGAAATATCTTTTGTTTCTCAAGACAATTGCTTGATCCTCAAAAGCATTCTTCATCTGCAGAGCTAATGAAAGCTCCAATTTACTCATTAAAGTGCCCAAAACTTGTTCCATGTTCAGCACAGTCTTTTCTTCCGCTTCAATTTCTTCCAAGTTATCTTCGAAAACAAATGTCTCAGGATTCTGTCCTTCTTCTATCAAAGATTGTCGAAGCTCCTCCAGTTTGCGCCCCATTACTTTAATAATTCACTTACAGTTTAATATAAATTATTTTCCAGAACTTTCAAAATTTAACACCATTTCACAAAATTAATCACACTTGCAATTGCCTTTGATTCGTTATTTAAAACACAATATAAAATATACATAAGTTCTTTATTTCACTTCTAATCATATAAAATTCATAAACCTTCTTTTAAGAGTAGTCAGGACCAATATTTGCAAGTTTCATACATTTTCCAATGCGAATTTCTGGCAAACTATTTGTAACAAAATCAAAATAATGATTTATACCTTAAATTAAAGGGTGAAGAAGTCTAGTAAATAACGTCGGCAAAAATTAAAAAAAGTGTATTGGAATGGAGATATTGGCTGGGAAACTTGCAAAAAATGGGAAAAATTGAAGTCTTTTAAATCAAATTCCTGTGGTTAGGTATTCTCATTTCTTTAAATTGTGACTGTTTTAGAAAGACAAAGCCTAGATATAGCAAATAACGTCGAGTTTTTTTCATTTTTAGTGGGACTTTTTATAATTATTTGACTCTAATTGTACTTGTTTTTTCTCCCGAAATTTCACCGTCGAGAAATTGCAATATTTATTTGAAAGTTGTTTAAATACAAAGCAAAATAGCATATTTAACAATTATGGGCAAAAAATATTTAGGAGTTAATTCTCGTTAAAATTTTTTAATTTATGTGAACTGTAAATTTTCATTTTTCGTCTTAAATTGTATGATTTTGTCGGATGTTGGGTTTTGTCTTTTGCGGTCAGGGGCGGATTTCCCTATAGGCCGAGTAGGCCCGGGCCTAGGGCGGCAGATTTAGGGGGCGGCAAAACTTGGTGGGATTTTTGATTTTTTCTTGTAGTTGTGGGTATTTCATTACATTTTTATACTTTTTCGTTTTTTTAAATAAAATAATTCGTTGGAAAGTGTTATTTTTAATTCTACTCCATTTTTTTCAAATCTACTCCGATTTATGAGGCAGCCTACTCCGCTAATTCTAGCCTGGGGTCCCTTCACTGGATATAGATCATTCAATTTTTCGTGTTTTACAGGGAGTAGGGGGGCGGCAATCTTCCATAGGCCTAGGGCGGCCAAGTGATCAAATCCGCCCTGTTTGCGGTAGATGTTTCTAATGTACTCTGTGGTCTAGGCTAATTTTATATGAATTTTCTCACTTTCAGGACACAAACCTGCGTATAGTAAATTTTATTACCTACAGGTTCGCTGGTATCTAAATTGAATTTTCCTGAGTACTGACTCCTCTTAATCAACTCAACTTTAATTGTCGCTATTACTGTACTTTCACCCGTTTACTTTCGCTTGTTAACACTGCAACGTCTAAGACAAGACTCTTTCTTGGCGGTGACAACTGTTATATTTATACCCTAGAAGCTCTCCAGATTATTCTGGAGTGTTCTATTCCAGAATCTTCTTGATTCATTCTATTCCTGAACCTTCCCGAAGATTCCATCATCGATTCTCTGAAGTTGTTTACTCTCCATTGCGAGTAGATGTCACCAGTCGTCTCTTTCTGCTGCAAGTAACAATATATTAGTTTTATTCCATTCATAATTCAAAGAAACTTCGGTTATTGTTCAATTTGAAATATTAAAAATTTTTATAGTTTCCACAATTTATTATTAAAGCATTTTCCAATTTTAGAAACCAATGTTTTTAAATACAGAATAATACGAGTTCAATCATCATTGTTCTCTAATTCTATAAAACTTTGGAAATATTGGGTATCATCGGCGTTGACGTCGTTGTCATCATCTTCTACTTAAAGTGAAGCATTCTGATTGCCTAATAATTGCAAAACTTTCTCCAATAGAGCTTCTCTCTTTCGCCTTTGCCATCTCACCTTGTTTCCTAAAGAAGAAATAATAGGAATTGAGATTCACAATCCGATTACATTTCCTGGCATGGTCAATTCTATTCTTTTTATAATATATATTGCTAACTTTTAATTTCCAATCTGGTCATCAAATCTTTTTCTCAGCTTTTATAGATGGGATGGTTTCCTTTTGAAACTTCATGCACACAGGTCTATGCGAATAGACTGTGGAGTGTTATTATTCCAAATCATACGATTTGGGTCATCATTAATTCGTAAAGGATTTAGGTCATTTTAAACAAGCTGGAATCGTCACCATCATTTGTCCATTTTTGACTATAATTGGAAAATCCCGAAGAACCATCCATACACCATGAACACACTAAAGTCAGTTTTACCTCTATGTTGCTTTCATCAACTTGATCAAAAGTGTTATTTTGATAAGTCAATATTCTTTTAGCTGTATAATTTAAAAGATGCTGTATTGGTACATACTTCAGTGCCTTCCGGTCTGCAAATAGCTTTCGCGAATATATTGATATATTGTTATATATTCAGGTATTGTCATTTCGATAGAGAATTGCCCAATATTATATGTTGTATAATTATTTCATCATTTAAAGAAAACATTTGTCTAAGTATTTTCACTTACATACATATTAAGCCATATGTAAGTTTCTTCGCTATTGTAATATGTAATTGCAAAAATAAATAACAAAAATATTTAACGAGCTCCGATCTATGCCCCTTCAGCATAAATAATTTGACTTCATAGGTAAACAAAGCAAAGTAGGAAATAAATCAATTAATAATCCCGAAAAGAATGAATATCTGGCGCAGAATTATGAGTAGAATCTAGAACTAAGTAATATTGAGTACACCAGAATAGGTTCAGTTTTTAAGCCGACTACTCTTCGTGTCGGTATCTGAGTTTTGAAGTAAATTGAAGACAAAAAAAATAAATAAAATAAATAAGTCATAAAGTGACGACAAGATAAAACATAAGCTATAAGTTTTTGAGTCATAAAGTGAATTGCTAAGATAGATAAAATAATAAGTTAAACGGATTTG
The DNA here is from genome assembly GCA_963930735.1 of Dioctria linearis. Classification (NCBI taxonomy): domain Eukaryota; kingdom Metazoa; phylum Arthropoda; class Insecta; order Diptera; family Asilidae; genus Dioctria; species Dioctria linearis. The sequence goes on along the minus strand of OZ005740.1, from coordinate 259,422,255 downwards.
TTAGAGACAACAAGAGATAAATAAATAAATTATAACGTGAATTGTTGTTATTTTGAATAAATAAATTAAAAAGTTAATTTTGGATCGTAGAAAAAGCCCCCACATTTCCTTTTCTCGCGTTAAACAAGACCTATCACCACACATACCTAGCTATGTGGTTCTTCAGGAAGTTTTCTTTTTCACGGTATTATTTTTCTTTATTAAGCTTAGTACCGTAGATTGCTATCGTGGGAATAAGCCAAATATTGGAATACTGCAGCCAAGTCGTACAAATGTTTTATTTTTGCAGCTTTATGAGCTGTTAGCAACCATAAGCCTATCACTTCCTTTTGCTTACTTTTCTTAGACTTATCTTCAACAATTGCTTCTGCTCTCGCGTAGAATGCGCCCACTTTCCGTAATTCCGCACTAATCGCTTCCTAGTACTTTTTAGCTCAAGGTCCTTTTTTCCTCACTAATGAAGTTATTGAAATGTTGTCCGCCATATTCCGATAAAATAAATTCAGCAGTTTTTTTCAAGATACTCGGCTTTAACAATAAAGTTGGGTATTAAATCTAACTTTATAAATTTTGAATTAAGGCACATTTTAAATTTTTTCACAACACTTAATTTTCTTTCAACAAACACTTCGATCGATAGCTCAAAACGTTCTTATAAATTCTTATACAAACGGAATTTTGTGGAAAACTCATTTTAGGGATAGAATTTAATATTCCTGACAAGAAAAGTGTAAAATGTAAGTTTACCATTTCTTGCAAAATAGACATAAATGACACTCACAGCAACATGTTGTAGTGGAATAGCACAGGTTTATAATAATAACAAAGGTAGAAATCTGAGTAACATTCTCTGAAATATCAGGTAGCACGGCCTTTTGTACGGAGCATGAAGGAATAAAACATTTAAACTGCGCCTTCAATTGATATCACCTTTCTTCTACATTAATTCGTTGAAAACCTGACTCTAGGTACATGTACGCTGTTGAGCTCAACATCGTTTTTCTGAAAAGGGGTGAAAATGTGGAAAAACTGTTGATGAGTTCTGAAAGAGGGGTAATTTGCGAACAATTTAGTATTTTTAACTAAGAAAGATCCGGAAGGACTCATTTTGAATTTCAAGCAAAACTTCAAAAACTATAAAAATATCACATTCTTAAATAGATGTCATTGAAACACGTAACAGCATAAGATGTTTTTTTTTCTTCTTTTTATAACAGTTAAATATATATAGAAGGATCTTTCAAAAATATATTATACTTTTACTCTATAAAAAAAATTGTGGGTATTGCAGCTTCCTAAAACATTGAATAAATTTTTGGTTACTTACTGCCTTTATAAGACAGATTTAATAAATGTGGTTCAGTTGAGTGATAAGAAATAAAATTTGTTTGTCGAAACTTTTCATTGATTTAACGCCTTAGGTCGCGTTCTTATCAGTCGCCCTTCATACACCAGTTAAATTCGCGCAATCAACCTGTTTCTGTCAATTGGTTTAAAATCAAATATGCCAACGTAAAGATCAGTGCCTAGTACAACGTGAATTCAGGGAAAAAATGGCAGGTCATCCATATTCAACGCAGCAAACCTCACAGAAATATCACGAAAAACAAACTGTACAACAAATAGTTAGGGAGCTGGTAAACATTTTGATAAATCATTTGTTCATGTTTCATAACGATAGGTATTGAAGATGACATCGATACGAATAAATTAAGTCCTATGGATGGAGGTTCGGCGGCGCTGTGTTTTCGATTTACAGCGCTCCAAATTTGTAAAAAAAAAAATGGCACTATATTATCTGTTCACGTCTGCCTTTCGAGCTATCGCATAACAAATACTACTTGTGTACTGAAAAACTATAGGCAAGTGGACATGAACGTGTTGAAAAAAAAACTATACTAAATCATTTGTTCATGGTCCCGCTTGCGTCCATTCAGTTCACAATAAGCCTTGGATACCCGAAAAAATATTGGCAGACGTGCAGCCTTCTGATGTTGAGCTGTACGATTTAGGAAGTGAAGTAAAAATTATGTACGTAATACTATGACAGATTAATGATATTATTTTTTTTTTATTAATCATTATTATCATTAACATCATGATTATTCAATTTTTATATTTCGAAAGAGAACTGACACACCAATTTTAACGGACAAACCGTGGCGAACAGATTTGGTATACAGTGGGAGCGACCTTTCCTATGAGCGAGAGGGAATAATATATCGTATATGAATGGGCACATCACACACACACACAATACTAAAAAAGTATGGGACGAGAAATAGAAAGATTTCGACCGTTTCGGCCGACAGCTTAGCCGTGTATAGGCGTATAGGAGCGCGTATACGAATATCGCGAGTTGAGTATTTCAAGGTCTGCCTTGAAAAAATCAGCGACTGAGACGTCTGCCTCGTAGATTTTTGTTGTTTTTAGAAGGACTTTGAGCATCAGTCACAGGGGCAGACATGAACAGATGATTTTGTAGCCTGTCTTTTTTTCAATTTTTAAAACGCTGTAAATGCTTATTGCAGAAGCAATATGCCGGCAGATGTGGTTTTCTCGTCGTTTTACAATGTTCTCGATCTAAAAATTCATCTCTGCTCAGTGTACATTTCATATAGTGTTGTCGAAATAAAAAAGTTTTTGAAAAATTAATTTCGAGAAAACGCAGCGCTCACCACGTCTGCCTCGACGATTTTCGATGCTTCTAGGATAAGTTTGTTCACCAGTCCAAGAAGCAGACATGAACAAATGATATAGTGCCCCGGTTTTTTAAACAATTACAAAGCGCTAACGTGCAGGCAGACGTGATGTTTAATGTTATTTAGGCTACAATTATTACTATTATGAACTTCTGCCACATGAACAGATCGTATTGAAATTTTGTTCGTCAGCTCCCTAACTAAAAAACCCTACCAACAATTTACATTTTTACGAAAAGGGCAATTACAAAAAATAGAAAAGTGGTAATAGAATCGTAAATTTTAAATTTGCTACTATCAATTGAATAACACTAATACGAGAGTAGAGCAATTATGTAGTACCTTTAGTAGTTAAAACATCACAGTTATCTTAAACTTAATTTAATTGATCAGTTCGTTAAGATTCTTACATTTGTGTTATTCACTGAGCGCAACAACTAGCAGCAGTAAATGAAGCAATTCTTAACCAAGCTACTTCACTTGCACTTAAGGAAAGTATATACATTTTCTTTACGTGTTGGATTTTCATATCCATCGAGCTGGGAATAATAAAGAGGTTTTAATAAGCACCTAATAAACTCAAACGCAGTCCAATACAGGAAGGATTATTTAATAAAACTCCAGAGTAAATCTTAGTACAACAATGAATTGATAAAATATTATATAAACATAAACAAATCCATAGTGAATAAATCTTAAGAAAGTTCGGAATCAATAAACAAGAAAAATAATTGAAATCAAAGCATAAAATGAGTAATTCTATAAGTAAAAAACGTTAAAATTATTAGTAACTTCATTTTTCGGCTGTATTGTGTAAGCAATCGCTAGACTTGGATCGAGTATTCTCGTTACGGATATTCAGTAGTGACGAGCTGGAACCTACAAAATTATGTCGTTGCGAAATATTAGAAGTGCTGACAGCTCTATTTTTGTTGTAATCAGATAGTGGAATGGTTACATCAGGATGTCCCTTCCACAACTTTTCATCAAGCTCTGTCGAGGAGAAGACTTGTTGTTTTTGTATGTAAGCATGGGTAGACATGGCGTTGACATTGCTTGTATTCAAATTGCTAGAATCCTTTTCGTCAGAAATATTTATTTCGCCCATTTCGCAATGAATGGGAAGATTTTCAATAAGGTTATCAATAATCTCAGCATTTTCCACAAGGCTATCAACAATATCTTTTGTGAAATTCGCAGTATTATCTTTAATGGTGTCCCAAATTTCAGTTGATTCTTCTTGACTTGAAAGTTCATTTAGACTCTCCGCCAGTTGCTCACCTAGATCTTGGTTTTGGTAATACAGTTTTATGATCCAAGGATCTGTAGACTTTTCCACTATTTGCACTTGGTATCTTTCATCGATATGTGTTTCAATTAAGGAACAAAAACTTTTCACAGCCATTTCAGACCAGAAGTCGATATCCGAGAGATTTTGAAGAGCACAATGATAGGAAATAGTTTGTATATTTTTAAGATCATTTGGAAGAATTCTCAAATCGTCACTGAAACATTTGTTTCCAAAATCGATAAAGAGAACTTCATTAACACCTTCTTGAACAGAGAGTATTTTTGCTCTGTAAAATAATTTATCTTGAAGAAATAAAGCAGCACAAATTTCAGATGATTCAGATGGATTTAACAAAATCGGAAACTCGGTAGCTTTTCCTAAACTTTCAGATATCTTATCCAAAATTGGAATGTCATCTGAAAATTGTATATAAAAATCATTTGGGGAATTTGTGTGACTTATGAGAACATTTCTGACATTGTCAATGACTTTGGGTTTTGTATTCTTTTCACTGAGAATATTTCGTACCTTTACTCCTATTTCGAGACCTTCTATAAAAAGTTTTACTGTTTTGATTTGCTTATTAGATGAATCTATTTCCTGAATTTGAAATACTTCTCCAAAATAAGATTCCATCAATAAATTGAACACGTTGGTAGTTGTTTCATCGTTAAAATCAACACCCTGAATTTCAGCAAGAGTACATTTTTCTGCTGTTGGTTCAAACATTTTAAGATTCTCAGGTAAAACGCGCACATCAGTGGTATTCATTTTATTTCCATAATCTATCAAGATTACTTCAGGTGAATTTCCTTCTAGTGATACTATCTTTGCTCGGTAATATGCTCCATCATCTGGAGATAATGCTGCACAAACTGAGTCTATCTCCGGGGATGTTAGCTCATCGTAGACTTCTGCACCATCCAGGAGATTGGTTATTTTCTTTAGAGTGTGCGACTTACACTGAGATTGGATGTAAAATTCCGTAGGAGAAATAATATGGGAAATTAGGACACTGTTTCGAGATTTTTCGATTTTACCACTAAAATGACTTTCCGGAATACGAAATTCTATTACTTCTTCAACAGTTACAGATTCGTTCTGACCCGTTAGCGCGGGTGTTACTAGTGATCCTTTCCCGGAACTGTCAGTTTCATTTTCTTTTTCATCTGATTGTGATGATATTGTTTCTTCGGAGCTTTTAATTTCTTTTTGTAGTGGATTTATTTGTGCAGCTATAAGCATTTCTTTCGTGCTTTCAGTTGCAGTCTGTTTTTTATCTGGTTGTATGGATACCACTACAACTGTTTCCTTAGCTTTTTCAGTTCCGTTTTGCTTTTCGTCTGTCTGTGCAGATAATACTGTATTTGATTCATCGGTACATTTAATTTCGTTCTGTGATTGATCTATTTGTATCGGTGAGGTTATTAGTATTTCTCCATGGGTTTCAGTTGAACTTCGTTTTATATCTGGTTGTGTGGAAGGCACTATATTTGTTTTCTCGGCTCTTGCATTTTCGTTTTGGTTATCATCTGGCTGCGCAAGAACGCCTATAGTTGACTCTTCGGAGCTTGTAATTTCTGCCTGTAGTTGATCTCTTTGCGCGGATATTAGTTTTTCTGTCATGCTTTCAGTTGCGGTGGACACCATTACAATTGTTTCCTTAGCTTGGTCAGTTCCATTTTGATTTTGGTCTGTCTGCGCGGATAATACTATAGTTGATTCGTCGATGCATTTATTTTCGTCCTTTCGTTGATCTATTTGGGCAGGTAGTGACATTAGTATTTCGTCTATTATTTCTCCGGCGCTGTCAGTTGCGCTCTGTTTATCTGCTTCTTTGGGAAGCATTATGGTTATTTTCTCGGCACTTGTACTTTTATTTTTGTTTTCATCTTGCTCTGCAGAAAATTCTATAGTTCGTTCTTCGGTGCATTGAATGTTGTCCTCTAGTTGATCTATTTGGGTGGGTAGTGACATAATTATTTCGTCTATTATTTCTACGACTCTGTCAGTTGCGCTCTGTTTTATATTTGGTGGAGTGTGAAGCACTATAGTTGTTTTCTCAGCACTTGCATTTTCGTTTTGGCTTTTATCTGGCTGTGCGGAAAATTCTATAGTTGATTCTTCGGTACATTGAATTGTCATTAGTATTTCGTTTAATAATTCTTTGGCGCTTTCAATTTGGGCTGTTTCATTTGTGCTCTCATTTTCGTTGTGTTTTTGATCTGTTGTTGTTTCTTCATAGTTTTCAGTTTTGTTCTTTATGTGATCTATTTGTGAGAGTGGCTCTATTGGGGTTCCCCCGTGTTCATTTTCGTTTTGCTTATCATTCGTTTGTGAAAGTTTTTCCTCAATACTTTCAATTTTATTCTGTATTTGATTTGTTTGCGACGATGTTGTTATTTCTGCAATCTCAATTTCATTCTCTATTTGATCTGGTATTTCTGTGCTGTCAAACGCGGACAGTATTATTTTCTGTTCACCTAAAAGTTCTTGTTCATTGAAAGTATTTTCAATTTGGTTATCATCTGTAAAATGTGGGTTTTCAACAAGTAGGGCTCCCTCTTCTTCTAAATTTGGAAATTCTGATGTATCTTTGGTGGAAAGATTTTCGGCAGATTCAGTGCCCACTTCTGCCTGAACCTCTTGATTTGAATTTTGTTTGGATAGTGGCGGCTGTTCAACATCCGTATATGTTTCTAAAGATATAAAAGGAAAATAAATTGAGAATTTAAAAATCCAAACTAGTTATTTTGTTAATATTTAAAAATATGTATTTATTGCTTATAATCTAAAAAGAAATAAAAAATTCAGCATTTTAATTAAATATTACTAGTTGCTTCTTCATATTGTTATCATCTTCAATACTAATATTCTATCACCGGGAGTATTTGACATTTATTGCATCGACATCAACCAATCAAAGTAACAATCTGTATGATCAATGTAACAAACTGTACTCTGCAGAAGTTTCCTGTAGAGCTCTTTCCAGACTAACGACAAGCTTCCACACTTTCATTCGTTATTTAAACTGAGCTCCTTAGGTTTATCAATTTGGGTGTTGAATTGGTTATCATCCTATCTTAAGGATCGCCAACTTAGGATAGTTCCTTTCTGCTCTGTCGACAGAAATAACGGGTTACTCCAGTGTTCCACAGGGTATCTAAGTTGGGCCCCTTCTAATTATATTATTCATAAATGATGTTTCCTATATAGTTACCAAATCTGATTTAAAACTGTATAAATCTATCGATTCGCATTGTGATTGTCTCAAATTGCAGGACGACCTGAACAGACTTGTTCAGTGGTGTACAAAGAGCTCTCTTTTTAAACATTGATAAATGTAAGGTAACCATTTTCTCTCGTAAGCGAATACTTTCGAATGATGTCTATATTATGAATGGGTTGTTAGTTTCGAAAGTTGATAAAATCTGTGACTTGGGGTTATTGTTTGTCTCTAAACTCACTCCCACATTGATCACATTGTTAATAGGGCGAACTCAATGTTAGGATTTGTAAAGCGCTGGGCAAAAGAACTAGATGATCTACATTGCTAAAGCTCTTTTTACCACTCTTGTTAGACCCATTTTGGAATATGCCAGTCCTGTCTGGTCTCCCTTTTATAAAAATCACTCCGATCGTATTGAGAGCGTGCGAAGGAGATTTTTACTGTTTGCCCTAAGAGGTCTCGAATGGAGGGATACATCATCTTCCTCCTTGAGGGGAAAAACGCACCGAGAAGCGTGAAAAAAAGCCAATTTTCTGGATTTTTTTGAGGCCAATCTATAGCAGTAATCAAACCAATTATTTTTTAAATGATAAAACACATTTGTAAGAATATATCAAAATTTTTTTATTGAAAAATATCAAATATACGCCGAGTAATATTCTGGTCCGTAAAGTACCGCAAAGAACAGGCCCCCCGCGGTACGCACTCCTGCTTCATTTATAATCATCCAAATAAAAAAAAAACAAAACTATTATTAAACTGGACAGTATAATCTAGTCTTTGTCATATGCGATTTTGAAAATATCAATTTTTGGCAAAATAGCGGACATTTGAATTTACATAGCGATTTTTAGAGAAAATTACGTTCTTATTTCGCCGATTAAAAAAAAACTAAGCCACTAAAAAAATCAATATGACAAAGACTACATAATTATGTGTAGAATAAGCACAAAACAAGATAATTGCAATCGGTTCATTAGTTTTCTTCAAAAACATGATTTCGAGGAAAACGCGTTTGAAAGTTGAGCAATGAATAAATCGCAAAATTCTTCAACTTTCAAAGAATCATCCACTCCACTTCGGCCGATTCTGATAATGGTTCTGAGAATTTCGAGAATCTTTTTTTTATCCATTTTTCACCGAATATATTATTTCCGAACGAAAACTTTCGATATAACGCCCGGTTACGCAGCCGATGTTACAATAGGGGCCCGACGACGTACATATATCTACCTGAATTTCGTTCGGCCGCTCGGCGCTGACTAGACAGGCCATAATTCCGTTATTTTTTCGAATTTTTGCATGCGGCTTTCACCAGACATTCTTAAGAGGTTAAGCTTGAAGAAAAGCCAAACAAAAAAAAATCGAAAATTTCGAAATTTCTCGGTGCGTTTTCCCCCTTAAGGCACTTTCACATCAAAAACAAGAACCGAAAAACTCAATTTATTCCACTTTAAAACAAGATTTTTGCTCCAATGATTAATAAAATCATAGGAAATAGGATTAACTAATAATTTTACTAACTAATTAAATAGTATATTTATCTCAGATTTTTAAGAAAAACACAACTTTTATTTTTTTTCGGAAAAAGAATTTGGTATTAATTAATTCTTCAATCAACATTTAATTGTGTTTTCTAAGGATATATTCGATATAACTTTATAATTCGATATAATTCTATATAACTTTGTAATTGACATGTGTCTGTGTATATTTCTAAGGAAAAAGCTAGCTATTAATTAATGTATCTATAATAATTTTAATAATTAATAATTCCTCAAGTATAATGATGTCTAATTATGTTAATAATGATATTTAATGATTTGATGATGTATGATTGTTGCTAATGCAGTTACATAGATTATATGTAAATATGTAATATTTCCTGTCTGTAAGATTAAATCGGTAGACTAAATAAATAAATAAATGTAGAAGCAGATGTGGTGTTAACTGGATCACAGTTTGATGTAGATTGAACAGAGTCCTGATTTGAGAGAATCGCCTTATTGAGATTATGGTGGCGTCTGCGACGGTTCCTCTGGTTTGTGGCAGGGCTTTATATCCGAGCATTCGCTGCAAGTAGTAAGTCCAGAAGTAGGTGCTCTGGAGGTACGTTTCAAGCAAGAAGCGTGAAAAAAATTAGCACATATACGAACACATGCAATCATATCTTCTGGTTTTTTAGCAGACTTTACAAGTCGCCATGCTAAGTGACCGCGATTGAATAAAATTTTCGGATACAAAACCAAAGTAAAAATGAAAGCTTACAAAATTAAGAGCTTTGAGCCACAGTGTACCAGGCCGCTGAAAGGTTTGTGTCCGTGAAGGGAATATAACAATGCACACGGCAAGTATCGCTTAGTTGTCGCAGCAAGTCAAGAAATTCAACAACGAACAGATAGGGGGCGGAAATATAGTTGCAAAGCAATAACAAATAAAGAATAAAAAATATAACTAATAAAAAATTATCTTTAAAAGGAAGTACCAGCGATAACGAGCTTCACAATTGCAGATAAACAATGAACAGAAATCATATAAACAAGCAATGAGTCTCAACCGGCAAACAAAAATATCGGTACAGCTGCAATTACTTTTCTGTGTTAAAAGCCAAGTCGGGAGCAAAACAAGTAGATCACAAACAACACCAAATCATTAAATTAACAAAAAAAAAAAAAAAAAAAAAAAAAAAAAAAAAAAAAAAAAAAAAAAAAAAAAACATTAGCACGAAAACAGAGACTTGTTATGACAACTCGGATCTCCTTCTCCTGATATTAGCAAATAAAAAAATTAAATAAAACAAAAGCTTATCTCAGGGTTGTCTCAAACCAGTTGTCGTACCTACATAAAGCTCAAGCGGGAATTCCCAAGTACATAAGCGAGGCGAGAGGTAGGCGACAGTTTGTATCGTTTCGAAAAGTGATTAGGATTATTTATTTAAGAGTAATTAAACGAGTACATGAGTACCTGCAGAACAAAATCATCTCGAAACTTAATTTTACAAGAGATGTCTCAACTAGTTGCCGCGGAGTGGACATACTTCATACAAAAATATTTACTGATTATTAACTCTAGCAAATTCATGTATACTCGATCTATAAAGCAAATATATTTAATAATATTATAACCATTAGCCAATTAACAACAAAGCATTTAAGATTTATTTTTGCTAACTTGGAAAGTAATATGCTTATCTCTTACTTTCCAAGTGAGCTAGAAAGTAAAGTAAAGTTATCCAAATAAATAGAACTGAACTCATAAACAGGTTAAAGTTGTTTTCCTTGTACTCAGTTATGAATATCCACAAAAAGAATATCATTGCAATCTCAATGTTCAAAAACTTCAAGAAAAATAATTTGATTCAATCAAGACATCGCCGTCAACGAGGAGAGTCTCATCATTATTTATCATCATCTTTCCCTTAAGTCTATAGAGGAACTCCCAGAATTCTGAAATGTTTACTTTCAGAAACGTCAAAGCAAGTCCAATTAAGCTCTATCCGACTATCAGTGGCTTATTCACGTACACTGTATTCCCGCGATATCCCGCGTCCTTGTTATTCTGCGACTACTTTTGCTTCTCATATTACAGACATAACATCTAGAACCTTAATTGTTAACTATTTTTATCCTTCGTATTTGCACATCTTTCAAATATACTTTGGCTTATATGTATTAATCTTTTCAACTCTATAAAAAGAAGTATATTAGAATATTCACGTCAGACCCCAGAGGGAATGCCCATGTGTCAAACGAGATAGGGTACTTAGATCATTGAATAACGACCTTGAAAATATCCTAGCTTGAGGGCAAAGCGAATCGCGTCGAATTCTATGTGTCTAAGACCCAAAGCTGTCTCATCTGTTTAAAATAAGATGTTCATCATTTTACCATTTCCGGTTCTTTTGATGAAGCATTAATTTCCGATATATATTTACTTTTCTAAGCATTCTTGGCATTATTATTTCCATTAAGTTTAGCTGGACAGATCACAGTTGCCAAAGAAGCATCGAAATGTCTTGGATTTTTGAAAAGGTGTGAGAAATATTTCAGACCATCGAATTTAGCGTTCCTCTACAAGTCTTACATCAGACCTAGGCTGGTCGAACGATCTTAGCTTCATTGGATATTGTCCAAAAGAGAGCCTTCAAGCTCATTGGCGACTTGGCAATAACTTGTCATATCGACTCACTCGAGCACCGCACATGTGGGGTGGAGTGAAATTTCGTGATGCTTTTTTATTCCGGTATGTGAATGTGGAACAGTCTACCGTCTTCGGTCTTTCCTCAGGCTTACAATTTGCGAAGGATTAATAGAGCCATATATAAAAAACAAAAAGGTATGGAATCCGTTTGTAAATGCCCAACAGTAGAGTCGTAAGCAATTAAATTATATACATCGAAGCGTAAAATATCTTTTCTGTTATTATCAACTTTGTCAACTGTTGTAAAGTGTACAGAATTCAAGAACACCATCGCAATTCTTGAGAATCAAGAAGTCGTTTGTTTTTATACCCTAGAGAAAATGGAGTGTACCTTGACCACATTTTTCTTTTTAAATTGATCAACTCTTTTTTTGATATTCCAACATAGTGTCAAACATTGACATCAACGCACCCTGCACCCTACTGCTTTAGACTGCACTCTCAAAGGCAAACCTTTAGAATATAGAAGTAATACAATGATCACATTCATTTCATTAATCTATTTAATACCATCTCCAGACATTTAAGAGACTCATTCCGAATGTGATCAGACATTTAGCGTAATTTAAGACTCTCACTTTTATACTAGCGCTATTTTTGTAAGACTGTTTTTATACCCTAGCTAGATGAAATCTATAGGGTATACTAAGTTTGTCATTCCATTTGTAACACCTCGAAATAATGATGGTAGAGAAAAATGGATTGGACACCCACGTATATTAAAAGTTATTTTGATTTTTGCATGTCCGTCCATCTGTGCGCACGATGACTAGAGAACGCGTTCACTTAGAAAGCTGAAATTTTGTACACGGACATTAAAAAAAAAAAGTAAAATTAAGTTCGAAAATGAGACAAATCGGGCAATTCCTTCGTGGGGTTGCCATACAAAACTTTCGTTTTCCACTATATATTTGCACATTGCCTGAGAACGCATCGATATAGAGAGCTGAAATTTGGTACATGGTGTTTTCATTGTACTAGCAAATAAAATTTCAAAAATGAACTAAGTCGGCCAACTCTTGGTGTTGCCATATAAAAATTTAAGTTTTTTACGTATACTGTGAAAACGATCAGTCCAAGACAGTTTTATTGTACTAAAAACTTCTTCAGAATACGAAATCCTATAAAATTGGTTATAATCATGTCCGACAAAACGTTCTAGAAATATTTGCGAAAAAAACTTCAAAAATCAAACTTGCACAGAAGGGTGACAATACGAAATTATACAGGCATTCATTTAGGGTATCATAAGAATTGGTCTTAGACCAATTCTAGCTTTATTACTTGTTTGTAATTAAGTTATCCTTTTAAAAAAAAGTTTTTTTTCTTTTTTTTTTTGTATTTGCTAGTTGGCTATTTTCTTGTCCTAGACTATCGTTTCCTTGTATCAACTCAACTCAAATTTATTATTATTTTTTAATTGATGACAATGTTTTCTTCTTTGTTATTCTATACGTTAGTATGTTATGGAACTGCAGTCTGTATATTATATTGTCAACTTATCTAATAAAATGAAAATAAATAATAACTTCAACAACAGCAAAAACAAAAAAGCGGCAGGATTTATTCCACCTGCCAAAGAAAAACTTCTGTAAAATAAATGATAAAATTTGAAACTCTGCAGTATATTTCAAATATTCTGCTTATTAGTTCTGACTGGAAAAGATCAACTTGCATACAGGAAATACAAATTTTAGAACATATTGTTAGTGCAACAAAAAGGGACAAATGGTGACAGCTACCGGAAGGTTCAGGAATAGAATAGTCAAGAAGCTTCTGGAATAGAACACTCCAGAATAATCTGGAGAGTTTCTAGGGTGTAAATATAACAGTTGTCACCGCCAGAAGAAGAGTCTTGTCTAAGACATTGCAGTGTTAACAAGCGAAAGTAATAAACAGGCGGAAGTGTTGTAATTCGATTGCGATAATTGAAAGTACACTATTAGGGATAATTAATGTTGAGTTGATTAATTGAAGAATTGTGAACTTTATATAATTAGAGTGAAATAAAGAACTTGTATATTAATTATTTAATATTGTGTTTTAAATAACGAACCAAAGGCCACGATCGCAACAATATTTTAAAATTATAGAAACTAGCAAGAGAAAATTACCTTGTACCGGACGGTATAATTATGTTAAGAGCTCTGACTAAAACTGGTATGCAATTAGAAGTAATTAGTAGCAGTGGGGCAATAGCAGGAGATTTTGGAGAAAGTTTTCAATAGATTTGACACGTAAAACTGTGAGCAATTTGTTAGTTCAGGTTCCTATAGGTCATGTAAAAAGAGCAATAGAAGAAACGGCTCGAATGGTGCAGACATCACCAGAATTGGACGTAAACAGATTGGAACAATGTTGTATTCGCCGATGAATGCGTCACCTACATTTCTAGTCAAGCCCAACATATACTGTGCATTTGGACGAAATCGGTGATGAGTAGGGACCCTCTCCTTGTAAGACCAATTCTTATGATACCCTAGAATCTAGATGAATGCCCGAATAAAATTTCGTATGGTCACCGATCGCATATATGTATTTCTAAAACAGTTCATCGGACAGAAAAAATAATTATAAACCAATTTTATAAGATTTCATATTCTGAAGAAGTTTTTAGTACAATAAAAATGTCTAGGACTGATCGTTTTCACAGTTTATGTAAAAAACAAATTTTTATATGGCAACACCAAAACGGGGTTGCCCGATTTAGTCCATTTTTGAAATTTTATTTTTTATTACTATAAAAACACCATGTACCAAATTTCAGCTCTCTATGTCGACGCGTTCTCAGGCAGCGTCCAAATATATAGTGGAAAACGAAATTTTTCATCAAGGATATTTTGTTTGAGAGAATTTTCATTTACATTGCATTGCAGTAGAACAGAGGGAGAATGTAAGACAAGCAATCTTGTCACAAACACAGTCAGTCGCATTGGTAGATGTGCTTGGGCTAAAAATTTTCATGAATGTAGGTAGCCAAAATATGCTGTGCAAAACTTCTTATGAAAAATTGTTGAGTACCTACATAGATTAATAGAAAAACTAGTTCGCCACTTCAGCCAGGCAGCGGCAGCATAGTGAAACATAAAACTGTGCATGGCTGCTGGCATCGGCGTGTATACAGCTGTGGGGTGGCGAAGAAGGAGAATAGAGAGAACAGAACAATGTTCTCTGTCTTAAATCTTTGCTTCTTCCCGTCTGTTGCCCCCGACCGCATCGCAAATAATCATACAACTTGTGCATACTTAGAGGGCCGATGAAGCTTCTTGTTAAGTTAGATGTTCTTTGGTTATACATGTCAGTGCCAAGGACCGTATCTCCCGCGGGAAAATGAGAAGTTACTGTCCTAAGTAACCTCGTTTTCAGCCCCTCACCTCCTCTTGACATACCAACCAGTTTACTTGCGCCAGTACGAAAACGAGTTCCACTCACTTCAACTTCTTAGCGAAGTAGAACCTAAGAAATAGTCAAAATCAGTGCATTTTCTACAACTGGTACATATGTTGATTTAAGTAGTCATTAATAATATCAGCTGATGGAACTTGTGAAATGTCAGCACATTTATGTTTTGAATTGGAGGGCTTTTTATTTTTCTGTAAGAAATTTTATAAATTTAAAAGATAATTATATAAGCAAATAATATTACTCCTTAGCAATCAATATGCCAGGAACGTACCCTCACGTTTCTTTTTTTTTTAGAACTTTCTTCTCCGAATTGCTCTTAATTACATTACTGCACAATTTATGACTTCTTCAATATTTAATTTTTCACTTGAAACAAATGACTATTGACTACCTATATCAAAACGTGTAGCAATTGCAGAAAATATATTCAATTTGACTATTTCTCAGGTTCCATTTCGCTAAAAAGTTGAAGTGCGTGGAACTCGTTTTCGTACTGGCGCAAGTAAACTGGTGGGTATGTTAAGAGGAGGTGAGGGGCTGAAAACGAGGTTACTTGGGACAGTAACTTAACTTGTGCAAACCATGCTTTAGATAAGGTTTACTAAGTATTACCTGGAATTCATTAGTAAAAAGTACATGAATATACTCGAAAGATAGGCGTATTATATTGATGCATCGTATTTTTGGGCATGTTATGTACCTTTCATGAAATAATTGGAAAATGCAGAGGTATGATTTTTGATTTGTTTATTATTTTAGAAGAAGAAGTCAATGATTTTTATTTAAATACGAGATACGAATAACTAACTGAAAGCGTGTTTATTTTCAATATCTTCCTAAGAAAGCAGGAAGAGTTCTACCGTTTACATCTCAGTGAACACAGAAAGAATTACTTTCCTGTAAATTTAAAATTATATAAGAAAGCAAAGCAAGAACAAACACATATCAAATTTACCTGTTACCTGCCTGCAGAAGAAGAAATATTTCACATGGATGAGATTTTAAAAAATTAAGCAAACGAAAAAGTCCTGTAATTTTACAGTGTACTCATTTTATTCTCTCTGCTTGTTAGCAAGATTTTTAAGTGGGAGACGACTGGTACCTACCTACTTCGCATCTTGAGAAATTACCAACTGAGTTGAAAAGTACTCTATCGTGCAGTGCCCTCAATAATGTTCTGGGGATGCATAACCTTAAACCATAACCCTTGTGGGATATTTTCAGATAGCGCATAAATAGTCGCTGATTTTTATAAGAAAAAGAGGTTTTCAATGCAATTTTATTTCGTCTCTTACATGTGGCTGACAGGATAAATATAAAGTCGTTGATATGACATACTACCAATAGCCCAGATCTTAGAATAATTCAGCACGTATTGGAAAAAAAGTCACAAAAGACCTGAGAATCAATCAAACTCTTGAAGATTTTTAAAAAACAAATTGTATTCCTCCATGCCACGGCGAATAGAAGAAGCAATAAAGGCGAGAGGTGGTGCTACACGATATTGATAATGTCAATAACACGACAAAAATATTTTTATTTTATTTTCTTAATGAATTACAAAAAAGCAAGAGTAAAATAAGAAATTTTGTTATTAATCTAAAAAAAAAGCTCACTTTTGAAAAAACATTTTTTAAGGCAATAAAAAAATCTCACTCCCAATTAAAAATTTTTGTTTTTCTTTTCTTACAAGTATAGAAAAAAGTCCAATTTAACTGAAACATCCTTTAATATTAAATACTTCTTAGCTTCTTTCAAATTTCGTTGGAATAATTCTGCCCAATAATTTTTTCCACCAGTGTATATTAAACAGGCACCTGTCAAGTATCTTAAATCTTAGCAATTTCCAGTAAATGTTGTAACAGTATAGCATGTCTGAGTATTGGGTGGGTCACGTCTAGTTATGAAAAAAAAAAATGCAAATAATTTTTAAAGAAGGGCTGCGATGATGAAACAAAACACAAAGAAAAATTAATACCCATTCAATTAGCAATTAACAAGACAAATTAATGCAACTAAATGTAATAATTATTAGCC
Source organism: Dioctria linearis (assembly GCA_963930735.1). Classification (NCBI taxonomy): domain Eukaryota; kingdom Metazoa; phylum Arthropoda; class Insecta; order Diptera; family Asilidae; genus Dioctria; species Dioctria linearis. The sequence continues at coordinate 259,405,391 of OZ005740.1, read as the reverse complement.
TTATTCTCTCCAAAACGAATAACAGCAAAATTATGAATATTAAAAAAAAAAAATCTTATTATTCGAGTCCTTAATAACTATATTCAGGCTGACAAGCGAAATCAATATCTGTTCTTCTATTTTTAATCACTAAAGCTATAAGGAACCTACCCAATAACTTACATTTACATATACGACAGTCTCTCTTATATTTTGTTGTACGTGGATAATTAAGAAGAGATACCTAAAAGAATAGAATAAGAAAATAAATCAAATACGTAAAAAAATACCCCTTCCAACCCTGTTGGATTTTTGTACGGTTGTAATTTAAAAAAACACTGGACCACAGAAGTAAGTAAACATAAAATTAGTATAAGTAGATTTGCGTAAATTCCGCGGTAAGCAAAAGTAACAGTTCAAGTTAGTTAGCAGCAAGTGTTATTTACAAAGAAATGCGTGCTGAAAAATTGTTATGTTATAAATTAGTTTGTATCAATTATGAATTATACGGCAGCCTATACATGCTTTAATTGAACCAACAAGTGCATTTTGATTTTGGGTATAGAGTGTAATGTCATTCATTACAAACTGAAACAAAAAATTGTTAACGCATTCAATCATCCAAACGACGAATTTACTTCCCCTTCCTCTTTAATCAGAAACAATTTATTTATATATTTCTGTCCACAGCTGTCATCCTGTGAAATCTGTTATAATATTTTACGACACCTTGAGAATAAGTTTATTTGAAATTTTAAAATGTTAATATTTTCATTGGATTAGAGTAACCAGAAAATAGATAAAAAATAAACTAATATGAAGAACTCAAGCTCCTATTCAGCTTCACTGTAATATAGATATTAGTTTGAAGCAGAGAAAAGAATAGTTATCTGTACAAAAAATGCAACTCTGGCATTTCCGTTACCAGACAAAATAACTGCTTGCCTGTACAATCTTATTTATCCTCTAGTATTAGGACCAGCATTATACAATCTTGCGTAAAAATATAGGACCATATGAAATTATATAGTAAACTCCGGTTTTAAAGATATTTCAATCAGAGGTTAAAATAATAATCATTAGAATTAATTTTAATGTTCCTGCATTTATAAAATATAACTTTTTTGACTCTAAATTGAATGTTGAAAATGATAAATTTATAATTTCCATATCTTCGTAAAAATATGGGACCAAGATCTAACTAAGCGGAAAGACTTCCGGCCAGGGTACATGTAACCAAGAGCATTCTCTAAGTCCAAAATATAGCCACGGTGACTATGCCGAAGGATGCATGACTGAAGAGGAGTTCTATCGCTAACGATGAACTGTAGATACCGGCCGACCTCTGATTTCAGAAAGGCTTAGTATATAGGCTCTGCAATAAGCGCTGTATTTCCTATCTAAAAATCGTGGCCCCGATGGTCGATCATGAATTTTGTTTTTATTTACTGAGAGTGGTGTTCTTCTAAAAGCAAATGTGTGTGATGCCTCCCTAAAAGCATCAAGTATCCTACAGGAATTCTCGCTGTTTCAAAAGATTTCAACAGTCGAGGAGATGGAGCTGGCGTTGACACTTCCTCCTCCTTCAAAACGGTCTGCAATCAGGCACCGTTCTCCACTCTTTCGGATAAATTCCAAATGAATCCCAACGAAAGAAAGTAAACCCAAAATTTGGAAAACATAAGAGAGCCCAAGAGAGCCAAACGAAGTCGATCAGATGACTCATCTCACAAAATACAACCAAAATGAAATCAACGGTATCAGAAATGAAACCCTGATATGGTGTCGATATGAGTGATAGAGGACAGCGACATCTCTCGTGAACAATTCGTGTTGTTCTCTCTCTCAAACAACAAACACTTTCACACGGAAAAATGTTGACAATGTTAAATGGCCAAAATGAGGGACTGAGAGCAAAGGAGTGCAAGATCCTCAGGAGAGCAAAAACTCCTTAACAAAGATTACACTATCAATTGATCACATTTTAACGAAAAAGCTGCAAAAGGTCAACTATCAATTTGAGCACATCTAACTTGAGCAAAGGAGCAGTACTCAAAAGGTCCAACATGGCCAGAGACCCGCAAGAAAGAAGCAAAGAGCCAGGCTGACAGTGACCTCCAGCAAGCCTACCCCCAATTTGGCTTCAAAAATAGAGACACGTCCAACAGTTTCTCAGGAAACACCAGCCAACAAAGGGCCGAACTAGGTCCATCTCAATTAAGTGGCAGAGCTGGAACATCAGACACTCGGAAAGCTAGAAGAAGAAGAAGAACGAACCATTATCCTCCTTCTAAAACATCAATTGCCAAACGAGGCAAACACCACACTGCAAGAAATGATCCCAAGGGACCCCCTGTGCAACAAAAACAAAGGGGCCCAAATAACAACCGGATCCTAAACTGTCTCCAAATAAGCCTGGACCACGTGAAGACCACAACCGACGAGCTTAACAGCAGGATAATGCGGATACCAATAGACATTGGCCTCATTCAAGAGCCATACTTCCTAGTCCTACAAAGCCATAAAGTAAATTTATGATAATAAGAACAACAGTCCAAGCAGCTGCTCCGTCCAAATATAACTGTTGTTCCTATTCCAGAATGCAATAGTAAAGATCTGGTGGCAGTACTTGCGGATATTCCGACAGCAGGGCCCGGATTTACTAACACGGGGAGTTGTGAAGATGAGAGTTCTGTTGACACTTAACTTTCCACTCGGAATTCTTTAACTCGGGGAATTGCCAAACTCTCTTTCCACTCGACAAAACTCAGCTGTTTTAGTTGGGGAGAAGTAAGAAGAATATTTCTCAGCTGACAGAATTGTCTGCTTTTATTGTGTTTTGCTAGGTACCTAGGAATTTTCAAATTAAATTATGTATTCACTGTATATCCTGGCTATATTTACAAAAACAAATTATGGAAATGCTTGCAATACTTACAGAGAAATATGGATTTTATGTCTCAAGATACCCGCTGGAAATTTTAAATCACGCGAAAATGGTCAATTTGGTCGTCTCCAGTACAGAAGAGATGCTATAAAATTTTTAAAAATGCACGTTAAACCTTGTACGTGGAATTAAATTGCATCTACATTTTGTCCCCTAATTAGATATGTAATTTGTTTTTGAATCCGGTAAATGGTTTTCGAGATAACTGAAAAAGAAGTAAAACATCCTTTTAAGATGAAAAAATAACCGTTTTTTGGTACAAAAATGGATATTATTTTCAACTCATCATTATGAAGAACTGGTAACTCATGGAAATTCACTTTGCATGAGAAAAATGAGTACTAATGGATGTGAAATAAAGAACGGAAGAAATATATGCAAAATATAGGAACTGGGGTGTATATGATCCAAGTGCAAAAAATCCTTTTTTCGGCTGTAAAAAGTTTGTTATGACGGCAAAATGATCAAAAACAAATTACACCATTCGATTACCCGCTCCTCCCTCTTTAATTTGATACCAAACATGACATATTTTGGACAAACCCCAATGACGGGTGGTACGACCCATCATCCCCAAAGGCCCCTCCCCCAGAGATTGTTCACCTATATTTTTGTACTCTAAACCCTAAGTCCGTAGAAAAAAAATCCCCCAATGCTCTACGACCCTCCCACACAGAGTTAGCCGTCCTTGAATATTGCGGCACTTCTCACGTTTTAGAGAATCGCGAAAGTAGAGTTAGGCAGTTTTAATCGGAAAATGACGCGGATGGCGTCTATCCGGTTCTGTTAAGGGAAAGATTAGTGGAACATGTCTTGATCTTTAGAGCAAGCTATGACCTGGTATATATTCCTAAAAGACGTTCATATTGCCTGATCAACCTCACATCCCTTTTCCAGAAAACTTTGGAAAAGGTACTAGATGAGCGCAATACAACTGCAGCTTTATTAGCGAAAAGCCACTTCACAGTCATCACCTACCAGTCAGGAAAATAAACTACATGTGTGTTACACAATTTTGTCAGCAACATTTGCAAAGAGAGGTGGCATTCTCTAACTTCAACAATACAATGTTTGCTTCAATAGAAAGGTCATCATTGAGAAAAGGCTGTAAACCGTCGACAGTCGCATGGATAAGCGCCGTGCTCAAAAATCGGAAGATTACCGGCTCTATAGGGAGTGAATATGTCACAATTGGTGAATGCTTAGAATGTGGGATGTGACTATGATGACGAGATCATAACAATAAGAAGCAAGCATGATGGTACGATCTCGGACCTAATGCAAAGAGATCTTAACCTCTGGCTGGTCAGAAAACTAAGGTCTAAGCAGCTATCCTAGCAAAGCCACTATCGTCCCTTTCACAAGGAGAAGGCAGCTTAGTCTAAAGGTGCCCTCCTTTATTGATGCTATACCACTATCGGTAGGCCCATCATTACCTACGGTGTCCTCGCATGGTGGACCAAAACAGCGGAAATAACAGTGCAAATGAAAATACAAAAACTACAAAGACTTGCGGATAACAGGGCTTGTCCCACGTCAACCTTAAACTGACGTTAGATTTACTTTACATAAAAAGTCTTTAACAAAGTAATCAACTGTGGCAAGAACCAAATCAGGATATTCAGTCAGAACAACTGACCGTTGCCCACTTGGATAGGGTACATGCTTAAGAAAATGGGCAAGATCACAGACGACGACTGCTGATTCTGCAACGAAGGGGTGGAATCTGCAGACCACCTACTATAGGACTTGCTCGCCGAAGGGTCCAACGTCTGAGCAAGGATTGTGAAATGCTTCAGAGTGCCGGAAAACTGACTATAACAAGGTAATAACACAAATAAATAAATAGTGAAAACCCAACATTTTATATGGCAACACTAAGAAAGGATTGCCGATTTAGTTCATTTTTGAAATTTTATTTCCTATTTTTATGAAAACGCTGTGTCCAAAATTGCAGCTCTCTACGTCGACGCGTTCTCAGGCGGTGTCCAAATATATAGTGAAAAAACAAAGATTTATATGGCATAACCAAGAAGGGGCTACCAGATTTAGTTCATTTTTAAATTTTTAATTACTATTGGTATTAAAACACCATATACCAAATTTCAGCTCTCTACGTCGACGCGTTCTAAGGCGTTCTAGTGAAAATCAAAAAAATTTATATGGCATCCACACAAAGAACGTGTGCAAAATTTGAGCTATCTAGGTACACGCATCACGAGTTTTCATGAGGTGAGACGGGTGGACATGCAAAAATCAAAATAACTTTTAATAGTATGCGTAGGTGTCCAACCCATTTTGCTCTATTAACATTATTTCTGTGCGTTACAAACGGAATGGCAAACTTATGCTTTCATCTAGGGTATAAAAACAATGGTCTCGCGGGCTGTATAAATCATCATGACCTATAAAAAATAGGAAAATTATGTAAGTTTGTATGAACGTTATTCCCTTATGGTCGCTGAGTATCAGATGTTTTGATGCGTTAACGACCTCAACATAAAAAATGTTAATTATGAATATTAAATTAAAAGATCCCCCAGTAGATACATATTCTGAGTAAACACAACTATACTAACGGTTACTGAAATAACCACCATGATGCTGAATCTGCCCATTAACCCTCTGCCAAGAATTTTTGATAAACGAAAAACAATATACAGGGTGTCTCCGACTAATATGACTATATTATAACAAATGATCGAAATTATAAAACAAAAATGTTAGTGGGGTATTTAAAAAAAAAAAAATTACGAAAAAAAAAATAAAACAAAATTTAAAAACAGAAATTTTGAATTTGAAGTCATAACTCTGAAGTGGGGAGGGCTATGGGATTGGTTTAACATTCATAGGAAAGACCTTAAGGCTCTGTATACAATGCCGTCTTAAAATAGACCGTATACACTAGAGTTTTCAAGATATAGGTTTTTTAATGAAAAAAGAGTATTTTTACTAATCACCCTGCAACTCGGTAAGGTGACATTTTGCCCCCTCCTGCCATACAATTTTTTACATGTCTGTGGAAGAGAGGAATCATTTGGTAAAATATAATCATATATTGGTCTGGAACACCCTGCATCTATCATTTTATATTACCCCCCCCCCCCCCCCCCCCCTTCAATGAATGAGCAGCTACACCCTGTAATTCATCTTTGGAGATATTTAAAAACTACACAAATCAAATAATTTCAACCCTTTATTATTATTTATTTATATGAAATGCATGACGTAGTCTAACATTCACCTTAACTGTTTTTTTTTTCTAATTCCATCAAGACTTTCTGGCCGTTTTGTTAAAAAACAAGAGTAGTAATTTACTGAGCCAAGACAACTTAGTAAATTGATAATAGAATAATGAAATATTCTCAGACTATTTATTTCAAAGGAACTCTTTCCTTTTTAATGTAAAAGTTTTTATATTTGAAAATATTGCGTTTGCTTGTGCTCCCAGCGAAATGCCCTTACTCGCTCTCACTACACCAAGCACCTCAGAAGTTCTTAACTGTTTCAACAAATCAAAGAGCTGAAAATACATTTTTCATAAGATATCTCTTTCTTCAATATATTCCATCCTGCTTCAAGAAACTCTAAGAAAAGTCACGATCATGTACACGAATTTTATAGGTATTCAACACTTCTTGTTCTCTCTATATTCCAAGCCTAAAAATCTTTTCAAAATTCCTACCTTCGTCACGAACGTCGGCCGTACGCACAAAGTTATTTAGTCAGGGGTTAATCACTAGATAAAATTTATTTAATTAATAAAAAAATGCCATTTACATAATAGCACTTAACAAGAGCTTTAATTTTACATCACACACGGATCGAATTGGACAACCCAGGAGGATAGTTAACCCCTCCACAAAAAGTAAAAAAATATCCCCATCAGAAAAATCCTCATTCACTCATTCTAAATCAAAAAACATCATGTAAATATATCCACGTTTACTGCCCTAAAACTTTTCGCTAAATTTCACACTATCGTTACGAACATCATCTCCATCAGAAAAAGCCGCATTTACTCATTCTAAATCAAAAAACCTCATGTAAATCTATCCACGTTTAGTGCCCTAAAACTCTGCAAAATTTCACACTTCCGTCACGAACGTCGTCCTTAAGCACAAAAACTTACAAGCTATAAAGTCAATTTAATCAAGGGTTAGTAACTGGATAACGGTAATTTAAAAATACGAAATAAATGAGGCACAATTCTCATTTACATATGTATTCAAAGTGTTTTGAACCAAATTATTACTAATAAGTTCGTACCATAAACTGAATTTGCTCAAGGACAGTATCAAAACTATGTTTCTGATGTTATGAAAATATTTTAATATTATTGAGAGCTTCTAAATTTGATACGATATTGTTAGTTAGTTTCTTTTATGTTCGTAAAGCAAGAGAAAATTGAATTCTTTTAAGCATAACATAGCCCGTCATTAACCCTTAAAAGGTATTATCTAAAAAATCACGTTAATGTCATGGGTGTAATTTCACTTCTTATTTTTACAGTTATTGCCGTACATGATAACAGGAAAAATCAGTGTTATCAGTAATTCAGTTTTTTATAAATATTAAAAATGTCAATTTACATGGGGTGATCTTTCACCCATGATACCTTTTAAAGGTGAAGAAGCTGGTCAAAGTACTGCCCGTAATCTATTACTTTACATATAAAATAAAATTTATTTTCAAAAACAAATAGATTACAGAGGGTGTACCAACTGGTTTGGTGCAATCTCACAGGGTCCAGAACTTCAACAATATAATATTAATAATAAAAAAAAATAGGATTTTTAAATATGGTTTCTTCCACATTTCGGTAACTTAGGGTAGGTTAGATTATGTAAGAGGGTGTTACTGAGATATCTAGCCTGCTTCGCTTACTCCTCCCTTTCTATTCCTTACTATGTCCCCCCCCCCCTCCTTTAATAAGACCCCTAAAAGAAAGATACTGCGCTACAGCTCTCCCTATGATAAATAAGTTACCAGTGTTATTTAGTACTTGTCGAGTATTTCAGGAGTGTAGAACAGTAGTTCAATCTAAAATTCAGGAGAGGAAAAAAATCAATATTTTCGAAAAACACAAAGTGTAAAACAAATATTCTCAACTTCCAATATCGAATTTATATTATTTCACTACCACTATGCAATAAGCTATCATACATGTCTGTACTTTAGGATTTTTTACCGGGTTAAATTTATATTTGTTCAAGAAGGAATTTATTTGGATTCTCCGGTATATAGCAAAAGCTAAAAATGTTTTTAATTTGTTATTTCATCACACAACCCATTATATTTTTGGTGCCTTAGTTTGACTCATCAACAGGTTCCAAATAGTGAAATTTTTTCATTTGTTTTTCAAGTCACTCAATTTCGCTATTTGGGACCTGTTGATGAGTCAAACCAAGACTTGAAACTTGTCACCAAAAATATAATGGTTTGTGTGATGAAATAACAAATTAAAAACAATTTTAGCTTTTGCTATATACCGGAGAATCCAAATAAATTCCTTCTTGAACAAATACATATCTGTACAAAAAGTAGTCTGGAGAAGATAGTAGTTACAAAATTAGTTTTCATTTAGTATGCTTTTACGTTTCTTTAGCGTAAACTATCAAAATGTGGAAAGAAGAAGTATATGTCAAAATGCTAAATGTGGGAGGTGATGAAACAAGGACTTGAATATTTCACTTACTCGAATTTGCGAGCAAGTGTTGGAAAAAATGCTTCAGATACCGAATGGACCGTTAGCTGGCCGGAAGAGGTAGGAAAAAAAATATGTATACCCTTATAAGATATATTTGAGGCACTATACATTTGTTATTATAGTCCTCATCAGCTCCAATGTTGTTAACATAATATCGCTGTGCTTTAATTTTTCAGAGATTGCAGTACATGAATATTTAACTTTGAGAAAAGCATCGTTCGTTGTCTGGAAATTAAGGAAAATGTCATCTGTAACCTTAAAGCCATCACGGGCCAGGGTCTGCATGACTTATCCGGCTGACTATGATTTTTCACTCATATATAGGTCTGTGTGTTTACTTTTGTGTAAAAATGTCTGAGTAAAATTCAAGTAAAAACTTTCTTTCGGTAGAGGGGATAATACTAGATGATAATGACAAAAGTTAACAGACAACTTTTAAATCCATTCAACTGTCAAATTTTTCTAGTCCTTGAAGCTAACATACACATTATGGGTAAAAAAATGTCGAGTCTGTATAAAAACTTTGAAGCCTGGTAAAAAAGTAAACATTCATACCTTATATGATAAACAATTTACACAAAAATTTTTAGCCACCGTGAAATATATTTTTTTTCTCCATATTTCTTTAAAACAAGTTACTCTCCCATTCTACACCCTACCCTCAATATCTCTTTTTATGTAAATTCATGCACGTACGCTACTACCCCGTTAGAGATTATACAAAAAGAATGGGACACCCTGTATGTACAATTTAAAAAAATTAAAAGTAATTTAAAAATTTATAAGATTAATAAATTTTATGTAAATTTGAATTTAGATAATATTATCTTTATGTCCATATAACAATTTCTCCAATAAAGCTTAGTAAGTAATATGTATGTAATATAGTATGCCACGCATACGAAAGTTATATGAAAACATCAGTCACAGTCCCAGAAAAACACTCACTACGTTAATTAAAAATAATTTCGTGATGTACGTATACATTAAATTTTGTTTGACCTATAAAATTGTACAAGTTTTACGATTTTTGGTTCCATCTTGAGCACAATGCACCTAACTGCTGTATTGGCAGAACATATATGTATGCGCCTTATTACTTAACAACGGGCGTAGCACCCGAAAACTAATTGCGTATGTAGCATAATAGAACGATTATTTGCCATTGCATTGGCTGCGCCTTATTACTTAACAACGGGCGTAGCACCCGAAAACTAATTGCGTATGTAGCATAATAGAACGATTATTTGCCATTGCATTGGCATTCATTGCAATTTTCTAAACTTAATTTTTCTCTGGCAGCGATAGTTTAGGCTTATGCAAGACAAAATTATAGTTTTCTCCATTGAATTTCAACAAATCGGCCAACTAGTGCATATAAATGGGTTAGTGAGAACTCTCACTTAATGGCTTGTATTGCATTCAAGAGTAGGAAATTTCATCAACCAGAGTATATAGAGAACGCAAATTTTTATGATAATATAGAAAATAAAAAAAAAAAGACCTGAAAGTCTGGGTATAACTTCAAATGAAATTCTGCTAAAGACGACTAAAACTTTTACTGGGCCTAAATGATGACATATAAATTAATTGTTTGTAATAAAAGATACAAGTCCTGTAGCATATGTTAATCAAATATAAATTGAATGAAACTAATGCGAAAAGCGAAAAATGTCGAATATTGGTGTTACATATTTGTGAAGTGATGCTACGGAGAAAGCAAAAGTTTGGGGAAAGGAAGCCACACAATGGAATGCAGCAAATTTGATATGTACTTTTGTTTTTTATGCTAAAACAAGATGATACTTATTTTTAATGTGAGCTGTATATTATATATACAAGTGAGAATGGAAACTTCTTCTTACAACCATGTTTTAACAAAATAAATTATAAAATTTTAAGCCAAACCCGAATTCCCTTAACACAAAAGTACGGAAACCAAAAAATAAAGATTGAAATAAATTAGACCTACCTTCTTGTTGTTTTTGAAGTTCTCCGGATGTTTGTATGATTTCGTCGGTTGGTTCTACATTTTTACTTTCTGAAGAAACTTCGTTTCCATCTTTTTTGGCTCCTATTTCTTCTAAAGATTTCATTAACTCTTTATTGATGTTTGAATTTTTGCAGAACATGCGAACAATCCACGGATCTAACATGTGATTTACAATTTCAATTTGAATAGTTTCACTGAAATATGGTTCCAAAATCATGTTGAAATTTTCACAAGCAATGTCAGAACTAAAATCGAGATTTGAGGACGACATTTCCAAAGAACAATGTGTAGACAAAGGTTCAATAGATTTTAAATCATGTGGTAAAATGAAAAGTTCTGTACTTGATGAAACATTGCCAAAATCTATGAATATCACAGAACACGCCTGATCAGTAATTGATAAAATTTTTGCTCTGTAAATAGCTCCATCGTCGGGGAAGACGGCACAGCAAATCTCATCCTTTTCAGGGTTTTCTAATTTTTCAAATACCTGCTCCCCATTTAGTGCATCAGTGATATAACTTAATTGCTCATTGTTTGTTGTAAATTGGGCATAGAAGTCAATAGGGGAATTTATGTGACTTATGACAACATTCCTTAAATCTGGTTCGTTCATTAATAATTGTCTTTCTTTATCACTAATAGTACTGGAATCCATGCCTATTAATGGTTTCTTGTCACAGAGTGGCTCCAAATCATCTAGGATATTCTTCTCACCAACAAATAAATCTATTATAGCGTGTTCTCCCGGTTCAACTAATTCAACAACAAAGACAGTCTGTCCCATTGCAGACAGTTCACAGAATCTGGCCTCAGCTAAATCAGACCATCCTAATATACTCTCTGGAATTTTGAGAGTGCACTTTTTAGTTAAGGGGGGAAGACGAGCTATCTCCTCTGATATTTGACGAGCTTCTGTAGTAATAGATTTATTACCAAAATCAATAAACAGCACCTCCATGCCGTCTGTAGTATTCGTTAAAACTCTAGCTCGATACCATTCACCATCGTCTGGAAACAAGGCTGCACATATAGTACCCTCTGTGCAGTCCTTAATTACAGGAAAGTGGTCAAATTCGGCTAAATGTTCAGCAATCAACTCTAGCACATCAGCATCTGCCTCCATTTGAATGTAGAAATCAGTTAAATTGTTGATATGACTAATGAAACAATTTTCTCCAGATTTAACAATTTCTAATTGACGGGCAAGACTATCTGCAATAAGCTTCTCAGCCATATTTTCCCCATCAATGACTAAATTAACGAAATTCTTCTTTTCGTCTTTTGTTATGAAATCAAAGTAAACAGTTTTTTCGTAAGACTCATTGAAAACAGAATTTGCCTCATCAACCCAGTCAATAGTTCCTTTTGGTGCAGCAGCTAAGCAACAAGGTATAGCAAAGGCTTTAATGTTAGCGAAAGCTTCATTCATTTCTTTAATATAGGAACTATCAGTTATTACATCAGTATTTCCATAATCTATAAACTGAACAGCCATAATTTCATTATCGATTATCTTAGCACGATACCATGTACTGTCGACAGAGTAAAGAGCAATGCACGAAGCACCAGTAACAATACTCATTAATGGTGGCAAGGAGCCAGCTACTATTTGTATATTATCTTGTAATTTGGTAAGTTCATCAAAATCTTCTGTCGTATGTAAGAAGAACCTTCCAGGATTATCACAATGGCTTAAATATGCCGGTATCATATTTTTAGTATAATCTTCCTGAGTTATAGTCATTTTGGTAACTGTAGACGGAATTTGATCAGATTGGACCAAATTATTATCTGCATTCATATTTACAACATCGTGTGGCTCAAAAACAGCTTTCTGAGTAATTGTGGATGCGTCCACATTATCAATTAAATCTTTAACATACTCAATATCCCTTCCTTGGATTAGTGATTTATCTTCTAACACATTTAACAAACTATATCCATTTGAAGAAACATCTGTAATCCAGCAATACTTGTAGCATTCTAATATATGAAGAGATAACTCATATCCTTCAGTTAGGGATCGAATCTCATTTATCACAGCTTCTTCTTTGTCATCGATACATTTCACAGGAATATAAACCCCAACGGCTAAGGCACTTGAGTTATAAAAAGTTTCTTCCAGTGCTTTGATCTTATCCGTTGAGTTTATTATTTCAGTATTACCGTAGTCAATGTACAACACTTCAATACTTTCGTCCGTTACGGAGATAATTCGAGCGCGATACCAATTTCCATCGCTGGAGTTAGCAGCACAAAATATACCCGTTTGGATCTGGGATAATATTTCACCTAAAACATTTAAACAAATTAAATCATTAATAAACTCAAGCCAGTATTTTTTTTTTTTAGAGGATAGTAACAGAGTGTTGTGTACAGCGACAATAAAATCGCCCAAGATTTTGTCGCGAGTGATAGATTCGAATCAAAAATTAATAGTGAGATAAACCTTGAAAAGAGACATAAGTGTGATTCATTATAAATGTTGTGTGGATTTTTTTTTTCCTAACTCCAAAGTATGAATTAAAGACAATACACTCGAAAGAAACAAGAATAAAAAAAACGAAAATACTAGATATCAGATAGTAATGGGATTTCGATTCGTTCTTCTTTTGCTGACAGATAATTAGTAACGAGATAATAGCACAATTATTTCATTTTGTCCAGCAAAACATGCTGCCTGAATTAAAGAACTTTGAAGTCCTTAAAATTGACCGCTTTTTAAAAAGATTATAACTTTGGCTCTAATTATACGGATGCATGATTTCATTTCAAAGAGAAAAGTACAATCTGTCAGGGAAAATTATACAGGGTGTCCCGTATGTGGTCTGGCACCCGAAGGTTACGGACAGGTCATGCTTAGACAAACAAATTGTATTGGTGGGGGAGGGGAAATCGTAACGGCTTCCGAGATAACGGGACTTTACGATATTTGGGTATGTTTCCATAGATCACCCTGTAACTTCTGAACGTTACACCCTATGATGATGATTTAAACATTGGTAGATAGATAATGGTTGGCCCTTTGCAATGGGTTTTCCTCACCGTTAAAGTTTTGAAGTTATGGCTCAACAAAGTTAAAATTTCGGAATTTTTACTCGTTGTTTTTCATTTAACTACTATTTTAATCAAAATATACGTCATCAATATTAATTTTTCACATTGAATCCAAAAAGCCAAAAAGCTTAGCTTTAAAATGACCTATCATACTCTGTACCCAAAATGTAACCCTTTCTGCGTTTTTTGCACTTTCTCTTAAGCATCTCCAGCGAAAATGGCTGAAAAAAGTAACTTCCAAAAGATAATTGCCTACTTTCCGGCACTTATTGAATTTTTTCACCCATTTTCGCTGTATATGCTTAAGAATAAGTGCAAAAAACGGAAAAAGGGCTACATTTTCGGTACAGAGTGTGGTAAGTCATTTTAAAGCTAAGGTTTTGGGCTTCTTAAACCTAATATGAAAAATTGATATTAATGTTTTTTGATAAAAATAGTAGTTAAATTAAAAACAACGAGTAAAAATTCCGAAATTTTAGTTTTGCTGAGGCATAACTTCAAAACGAAAAGGACGAGAGAAAAAATGTGTAGACCATTGGAAAGGTCCGACGATTATCTATCCACCAAAGTTTAAATCATCATCAGAAGGTGTAACATTCAGAAGTTACAGGGTGGTCTATAAAAACATACCCATTTATTTTAAAGACCCGTTGTCTCGGAAACCGTTACGATTTCCCCTCCCCCACCCATTCAATTTTTTGTTTGTCTAAGCATGACCAATCCGTAGCCTTCGGGTGCCAGACCACATACTGGACACCCTGTATAAAGAATGCCTTTTATAAGAATAAAAATTAAAAATAGATACACATATCTTATTCTTGAATCAAAATGCATTCTGTAATTTTTTATTTTATTTTTAAAATGATGCTCAATAAACTGTTAAATTTTCAATAGGATCTCAATGGGTTTAAGGGAAATATTTTTTTCGTCAATGACTCTGGTTATTTTTAAACAAAATTGCATACAAATTTGTTGTGTTTTATTGAGTAAAATTTTTAAACCAAGAATATAATTTTTTTTTTTTAAATGATATTAAGAGTCCTTTAAAGCACAGAAAGAATAACCTTCCGTTCAAAAGTTATTAATATTTTGTTATGCGAAAAGTGAAGTTTTCAAACAGAAATGTGCAACGGGAGCGCAATTTTTGCTGGACTCGAAACTATGGCGGGATATAGAAGCACTCCACTGACGCATCTTTTCTAGATAGCGAACGGGGGATAGCAGCGTTTCAGTTCGCAACATGTAGCTTTTTCGCGTCATTCGCGTAGTTCCAGCAAGAAAGTGAGATGAATATTGAAAAACTTATTGAATTAGTAAAAGTGAACCTAATTTTGTATGATTTTTCACAAGAAAGATAAAGTTTGGGATGAAATTGCCGTGGAATTAAATTTTAAAAGAACGACAGATATACTCATAATAGTGCTTTACAATCTGCCTAACCTTAAAATAATATAAAAGTATGGATCGAAGTAGGAACTCTGCCTAAAAACACTCTTAGGTATATTGATGTTAATTTACTAAGAATTGGGACAAACACTTTGCGCGGCTCTACCTGCATTTCACAGCATTACAGGATGTGACTATACTCCATCTTTTTTCAAGAAAGGAAAAATAAAACCTTTTAAAATTTTGGGAAGTAGACCAGAATTGCAGTTGACATTTTCTAAATTTGAAAACGTAAGTAGATCCTAATGAAGAAGATTATACATTATTAGAAAATTTCGTCTGTAGTATATACCGGACAAAAGCTGTGATGGTTGACGAAGCCCGATATGAAATTGTTTACAAATCTTGCAAGCCTACATACATCAGACAGAGTTTTTAGAAATATCCGAAGTAAGTGATATTTTTTTGCAAAAGGTTCATGAGATTCACTGCTACATTCACACTAATATTTCTTGTCACCATACCTTTACCGTCTCACAAGCACAATCTCTACTTTACCTTTATACATATAGTGAATTCTCTGTGAACCTTTGGAAATGTCAGGAAACTG
Source organism: Dioctria linearis (assembly GCA_963930735.1). Lineage (NCBI taxonomy): Eukaryota > Metazoa > Arthropoda > Insecta > Diptera > Asilidae > Dioctria > Dioctria linearis. The sequence continues at coordinate 259,389,706 of OZ005740.1, read as the reverse complement.
CTTATAATTTTGTATATTATAGGTTTCGAAGGAAGTCTTCTGCCCCCAAACAAAGCAGTTCTGTTGTAACAAATATACAGAAGCAATTATATAAGTTGTATATGGAAAAATGCTGTGAAAAATGAAGAAATTAAATTATCACCAACAGAAAGTGGTTAGGTGTTAGCAGAAAATAAATTGAAAATTAAATGGTTCGAGGGAAATGCCACACCGGAAAGTTAATGTAACTGAGAAAACGAAAACGATGTACATTGAATCTGAAAGTGAATTGAAAGTACAAATTGGAGAGAGAAAAAAAACACGAATGCTGGAAATTGTAAGATTTCTATTGATATTTGTCAGTACTTCAACTTAGTCTGTCAAGGGGTTAGCCGCGCGGAAAATGTCTTGAACCTGCATATTCGTGCTCAGGGATATTAGCTCTGCTTCTGAGCAGAGTTTCATGTGGTTATATAGATTATTGGAAAATCCGAAATTTTCAATACTTTAACTTCGTCTGGGAAAGGGTTAGCCACGCGCAAAACGTCTTGGATCTGCATATTTGTCCTGAGGGATATTAGCTCTGCTTCTGGCTGATTTTCATGTGGTTATATAGATTATTGGAAAATCCGAAATTTTCAGTACTTTAACTTCCTCTGGCAAAGAGTTACCCGCGCGCAAAATGTCTTGGACGTACATATTTGTGCTCAGGGAAAACTCTCTGCTTTTTAAGACATCCATTAAGTGGTTAATAAGTATTTCAATTTTGAAAAAAGGGGTGTTTTCAACATACTATAACACACTTAGGCCGCAGAGATTTCCTGCCAGACGATTTTTTTCGATATTGCCTTTCCTTTAACTTAATACGTATGCATAAATTTGTTGGTTATATTTCACACCAAAAATTTACTGCGGGCTCTTATACTATATGGTTGTAAGTTGAGTTATGGGGTTTGTCATCGATAAGAGCTTAGGAATTGCTTTTCCTCGCAAGTGGACACCATGCGGAATGTATCCATTGAATTTCAGCATTTTCGGGCCATGTTTTTTCTTCTACAGTCTACATCTGGATATATTGACTGAAATTGCATTAAAAATCAAATTCTGAGAACTCAGAGCAAGAAATAGAAAAACGCCAATACAAAAGTTGCTCAGCAGTGAGATATTTGTAGTGAATACATTCTTTTTATTTCGAAATTTGTGTTGTAAAGAGGTCTGTTCGATGAAAACCTAGGGCTACCCCGAACTTACACTTAAATTTTCTTGGGGTAATGGTTTGACAATTGTCACTTGAGAACTATCACTTGCAATTTGTTGCTGATTGGGGCATATAAATTACTTCTTGAGCATAAATAAACAAAAAGAAAAGTAATAGAAAAATAGCTGGATCAAATTTTATTTGTTTTCACCCATTTTATAAATAACTTTTTACAATTAATTATACTCAGGAGAACTGTCAGAAAAATATCATTACACTAGGGGTGAATTCTTTTCAACAAAACCGAACAGGCACTGAACTGAACCAGAACATGTCAGATCTACACTGAACTTAGCCCTGTCCCGAACGGGGACAAGCTGAAAAGAAAGGAAGAAAGTAGAATATCCGAAAAGTTTCGTTCTTTATGATTTTAATAAAAAAATAGACCACTTCAATAAAATAATAGTATTTTCACAAAATGTCCAAATATCTCAACTTTAATTACAGATACTTTCGATTTGACGTTTAGCTCCAAACCGTAACCACAAATTTTCATGGAACAAGAAAGTTCAAACCCGGTGCAGAAACCGAACATAGAATCGCTATGAAAAGAACATACGTGCGGAACCAATTCTGTGTCGGTGTGGTGAAGGAACCGAACGAGTTATGGTTCAGTTCAGGTGAAAAGAATTCACCATAGGTTTTTTAAAAACTTGTTCGATGAGGGCACAAACCCCCGGGGTAAATTTGCGGAAAATTTACATGATGTCTTCATCGAACAAACCAAATATATTATGGATTTGGGACCACTAACGCTAGTATATACATATACGTTCGATAAATGCACACACCCTGGGTAAATATTGGAGGGGACAATTTACACGGTGTTTTCATCAAACAACCCTAATATGTTTCACTCCTCTCAATTATAGGTAAAATAAAGAAATATTTCAAAAATACGAAATAAATACAAGTGTTACTACAATGGATTATACTTACCACTGGCATCATAATAGGTGTACATATCGTCTAAAATTTGAGCCACTGTATCCTCCACAACTACAGGCTGAATATAGATTTTATTTGCTGTTTCAACATAAACCACTTTTACGTTGAGTGATTGATATGGAATAGGATAATCACAAATAAGTGATGATGTTAGTGCTTTAGTAAAAAGAGCGATGTGCGGTTGCAACATTAATCTACAAAAACGTTAGGATCAATAAAATAAATTCCTTATGTAAAAAAAAGGGGATGCAATATTACATTTTTTCTTCTGTTACATCTAAAACATCAACTATGCACGAAATTCCTTCATAAGCTTTAAATTCGGATGACAAATGTGGATTGGATTTGACAAATTTTATATCATTGTAGCAGCATTGTAAATTAAGGGTGCAGCCTTCGATATTGATTTTAAAATTGAGCAAATCCTGGACTGAAATGATCTTGGCTTTGATTTGTTGGCCGGATAACATTTCCAATTTCATACCTGAAAATTACATTTGTCATTTTTGTATAGTAATTAAACTTCAAATTTTACCCGTATCAAGAGAAGACAAGACACCATCATTTATCATCAATTCCTTCAAGGATTCTCCTTTTATATCGACATTTACATAGTAAAGACTATTCTCTTTTTTTAGATATTCACATATAACTGTTGTTCCTGGTTTAATGTACTGCTCTACTTTGTTTGTAATAAAATTGAGATCAAAATTAGATATAATATTTTCAAATGCGCATAAGTTGGCCATAACAGGCTGATCGATAAATCGCCTTTCTACTTGATATATATCATTTTCTCCAACTGTGGATTGATTACCAAAGTCAACAAATTCTACTCTGTACTTGCGAAGAGTCTGATTGCAAGCAGTTACTTTAGCTCTGTATAGTACATTATCTTCTCTATATCGAGCAATCACACTAGATCCTATTGGTAATAAAGAATCCGCGGGAGATTTATTTTTGTAAAATGTTTGCATTTCTTTCATCATGTCTTCGAATTTAGTTGTTCTACATTTTAGATGAGTATAAAATTGATGTGGTGATATCCACCAACAAATTATTGATTCTTCGTTTGAAGGTACATCAATTGAATTTGTAGAGAAACTGCTTTCAAAAGGAACAAATTCTTCTTTTGCGGTTCCGGTATCAACTTCTGATGACCAATCGCTTTCCAACTGATGATATGAATTTGTCTCCTCTTTTGGTGTGTCGATAATTGCTTCTGATGACCAATCCTGCTCACTTTCGACCTTATGGTATGAATTTCTCGACGACTGACTAAATTTACCAGAAGTTTCAGAGCTTGTATTTCTAGTTTTATCAAAAGAGTTATTGTCCCGAGAGCGTCTGAAAATGAAGCAAATTTACAAATGTTTTTTTAATTAGATAATGTAATGTATGCTGTCGCAAAGGAGAACTAAGACAGAATTCTGTTTTACTAAAATAACTATATACTTGGTGAAATAAATCATAGTAATTTTGTTTAAAATAACTATGGAACTACAGACAAATTCCAGTGCGCACCAACCGTTTTTAGGGGAAATTACTTTTTGAAAAACGATATGAAATATAAAAAAAACACGAAAAAGAGATTTATGGACTAAACATTATACTGTGCTTATTCGATAACAAAGAAATGCTTTTCAGTTTGAACTTTACGATAGAACCTACATGGGAATGTTAAAACCATAGCTAAAACATTGAACTGTTTGACGCGAGAATTATTGTAACAAAAGTAATTTCTATGAAAGAACCACAAATTTACGACCTTTTAATACAATTTCAGTTGGAAATATTTGTGATTTCAGGGCAGAGTTTTAGTTTTTCAATGTGCAAACGGCCTCAGAAATATTATTTGTGCCAGCTCTGTTATTATTGTACTGAGGTTTCCTTATAACTAAATAAATTAAATAATTTCAAAATCACTACCTGTTGTCATTTTGCTGTTTCTGGAATCTTGGGGGTAAATTATTGCTTTTAAAAGTAGAATATGGTTGTTCTCTGCAATACAATTTAATATTTTATTAAAGAAATGTGGATGCGAACTTAACTGATCTACCTTCTATAATTATCTCTGATGGGCTTGTTATCCTGATATTCCCTTCTAGGAGGGCGATTATCTCTAAAATTTCGAGTATCTTTGGTTTCGCCAGACCCAGAACTTCCAGCTTCCCAGTCGGTCGATTGATGTTGGTGTACATTACCATTGTCCCAATTCGAGGAATTTTGTTGATGCATATTTCCATCGTTATTTATTGTTGTTGAGTTCATGACAGTATCATGTTTATCTTTATAAGATTGTATTGCTTTTGGTGCCGCATTTAAATCAAATTCTTCTTTTTCAAGTCCGATATATTTATTAAATGGCATACTTAGTTTGTATAACTTCTTCATTAAATTGAGTTCGGGGCGGATATTTTCATCAATCAAATTCACTAAGATAGCACCATCCGATTCAATTTTGAAAATTTGACATTTAAAGTGTCTTCGATCACCGTCCTCACTTTCGGCTAGCATTTCCAGTTGTACTGTGGCGGATTCGCTTAAACTTTGTGCACTTTCAAAGCCTTTCAAACAACATTGAATTGCTTGAGGTGGAAACTGGACTAATCCTTCTGTCAGAGCACATAGTTGATTGGGATCAACTTTTCTTTCATTTCCAAAATCCACATGACGTATTGACACGCGATTTCCACTCTGACCTAAAATTTCCGCGCGGTACCATGCATTCTCAAATTTTACAGCACAAGCTGTACCTTTTGCCAAATTATTAAGAGATTTGCGAGATTTTTTACAGAACAAAAATAAATCGTCCATTAACTGCTCAAAGGCTTCAGTATTACTAACTTTTTGAATGAAAAATTTCTTTGGAGATTCAACATAACAAATCACAACAACGTCACTTGTGTGAAGAGCCTCAGGTGCGGAATATCTCAGTTTTCTGTTTTTATGTATTTTTAGAGCTTCTAAAATGTTAATTTGCCCTTCGTATAATTCACAATATTGAACTAATGGTGGACCTTCTAAGGGCATTACTTTGAGTTTCAAATTCCTGTGCAAAACCAACTCTGTAAAAGTACTTTTAATACAATCGTCAATCGGTTCCAACTCCTTGTAGCCTGATAAAGCGAATCGGACAGCAAAAATTTTCTGCTCCAATAAATTGGGTGGAATTTCATAAAGGTCATTGAAAGATACCACTTCCGTATTACCATAATCTACATATGCCACTTGACACGATGTTGGTTTGATGTCCATAATGACAGCTCTGTAAAGCTGAGCATCTTCAGAAAATCTAGCAATACAAGCCATTCCGAGGGAGGGCCTTTCGGTTAAATTATTAAGTGGTATATTTTCTAATTCCGCCATCAACTCGTTCAAATCTTCTTCGGTTGATTTTAAATGAATGGAAAAAGAACACGGGCCATTCTCTACATAACAGCAGTAGACATCATAGTTCATTCCTACCATCAACGTATTTGATTTGAAGGTTGCAACAGAACGTTTTGGAAGAGTTTGTTGTAGTTCTGGCGTTTTTTCTGAATATAATATCGGTTCAGGAGCTTTATATGGCATTCTATAGCTTTGATTTTGTATACCTGTTGAAGAAAAAAAGAGATTTAAAAAAACTCATTTGAGTCTGAAGTATGTATATTATAAGCTATGTTCTTTTGTACACCTTTTTAGATACATATGATTGTAGGCCTCTTCGTAACCGTAGAGCAAACTCAGAAGTATTCTTGCCAATACATGCATATACTCATCTTGCTTATTTAGCTTTTCTTCAACATTTTTGTCATTCGTAAGAAAGATTTCACGATATTGAGATCATCGGAATTAACTAAAGTACTAGAGTTATATTAGGTCAGATTTTTATCTCACGAGTCGTAATGTTTTGTTTGCTCACTAGATTTGTCTTAACTGCTTTTATAGCTGCTGGTCTCTGCACTATTCGAGAAATGCCAGATCGGCAAAATTGCAACATAATTAAATCGCTTTATAGTAGTTATATAAAATTGTGTTAAGCTTAACGGTCGCAATTTTTTTATTAATAATATCTGATAAGGTCATGCTTAGACAAGCGAAAAATTGTATGGGTGGTGGGACACACAGCACGATCTAATGAATCATTAGTACTAACTATTCATTAAAATGCCGTGTCACATAGTATACGTCATTATGGCTCGAAAATCAGATCATAATGAAGTTTTTTTCTTCATTATAGCTATAATGAAGAAAAATGTGCTAGATTTGGCATATAAGCTGTGTTCTAAAACTCCCATATACTGGAGATAACAAATTGTTCTGTCGATTGAAGCGAACTATTTGTACTGTTCGCTTCATTTAAATCTTTCTATGAAAATGTATGAGGCGTTCTTTTGTGTATCTTTTGTTCTGCTCTGTTCTGCAAACACAAAAGAACACAGCTATAATATAAAACTGGAGTTCCGTTCCTCTGTGCATCTCCCGATTTGAAAAATAAGAAGATAAAAAAATGCAAATCTCAAACTATATTGTCAATATTCTTTTTAATATAATGTTTTTATTTGTAGATTGTTAAATTGAAAAATAAAATAAATAAAAACAAAGTTTATCGCGTTAATTCAATCCATATCGCTTCTTTCATGTCATAAATATATCAAAACCTGTTTGATAGTATAAGTTAATTAAAGAAATGGCTGTGTGTCTACGGTTTATAATGAATCATTATAGACTAATGAGTCGTTAGTTATTTCTTCATTAAGAGTGCTGTGTGTCTAGAGCATCAAAGATATTTAGGTATATTTTTATAGATCACCATGTAACTTCTAAACATTACAGAGTGTGATATGTAACTTTAAAGGGAAGCTTTTAGGCTTCTTAAATCCAATATGAAAAATTGGTGATAATGTATTTTTTTTTTATATAAAATTAGTAGTTAAATAAAAACCACCGAGCTTAAATTCCGAAATTATAACTTTGTTGATCCATAAATTCAAAGCGAAGAATAGGAGGAGGAAAATTTATAGACCATTTGTCAGACACTAACAAGTTTTAAATCGTCATAGGTGGTAACGTTTAGAAGCTACAGGGTGATATATAAAAACTAACCCAAATATCCCGTTCACTGCTGAGCATTTTAATAAATTGGGGTAAATCTTCTGTTTTTTGGTTGCGAGGAAGTAATTTGGGGAAAACTCAGGGGAGAATACTATTAAGGCTAGGTTACTTTAAAAAATTCGATTCTTTTTTTTTTACATAATTTTCATCCTTGAAATGTTAAGCACGTGGGTAAAAGGATATTTTCATATCTCCTTCTGGAAAACAGGTAGCTGAGGCACTCGGAGCGTGCTTGTTGGAGAGACATTTTCTCGCTACCTGACGTGTCTTCATATATTTCGTGAAACTGTTAACCTTCAGATGATTTAGCACAATCAGTTCTTGGAGAAAGAAGAATGGCCTCTGTATGGTGCTCGAATAGCTGGTTATCAAAGATTTATCTATCTTCTATTTTTAATGTTGTTGGGTGTATTTATTTCTAGTAATCATGTATACTAAAGACAACATAGAAAGAAGAAAAAAGCTATCAGTAATAAATGTTGCGAAGAATTTATGTGGTATAATACAGCAGAGAGACCGAATGTATAGAGCTTTCTATTAGAGGGCCATTACTATACTGAAAAAACGCATAAAGGGTTACTTTTTGGGTACAGATTAATAGGTCATTCCAAAGTGAAACTTTCGGCTTCTTAAATCCAGTATAAAAAATTGATGTTGATGACGTGTTTTTTGATTAAAAAAACTAGTAGATAAATAAAAAACCGCGAGTTCCAAAATTTTAACTTTATTTAGCAATAACTTCAAAACGGTGAGGAGGGGGGGGGGGGGGGGGGAAATTTATAGATCATTGGAAGGGTCAAACGATATATATTTGACAAATTTTAAATCTCCATCATAGGCTGTAACGTTCAGAAGTTACAAGGTGATATATAAAAACATACGCAAATATCTTTAAGACAAGTTATCTCGGAAACCGTTAGGATCCCCCTCATCCAAATTTGTCGCTGTCAAAGCATCTTATCCGTAGCCTTCGGGTGCAAGACCACATACGGGACCTTAGCCCTTGCACACGCATTTTCATCTAATTCCAAATCGGTGAATAAATATGCTTCACCTTAGCTCGTAATTGTGATATAACTAAGCTATGAATTTTGGATATAACGTGCTAACTTCGAGACGCTTTAAATTTGCTACACCTAAGCTTGGGACTGTGGTGTGACTGCACTCGAGGTTTTGGCGAAAACGCTCATATATAGCAGTACTTTCATATTTGGTGCGCCTGCTTATCCTTGTGTTGGACTGGATTGGGGTTTCTTAATGGATGGAATTGGGTCTGTACAGCTGAGTCTTAACAATATTTGATACAAGTCATAGTTTGCTGGTCGCGTTGGAGGCAGCTATCGTGCCCCTTGTGCGCGCAGGACTTGTTTTGGTGCAAGTAGGTCACAAGGAATAGTTTTTTATTTTATTATTTCTTTAATTTGCCTTAGATTTAATTCAGTTTTTTTTTCTATCGAGTATGAAACTAGCTCTTCTTTTCTACTTTGAACTAACGGAAAGAAACGAGTTTCTAGTCCAACCTTGTAAATTATAATGGCTGTGGCTTCTTCGTGAGGGGCATTGGACTGTTTTTTGTACAACTTGCGATATTGCATCTGCTGTTGCCGATGATTCATGCTGACACAATAGGAATTCGCATTGAAAAATGTATGAAACCAGCAAATTTATTTTGAATACAAATTTCCCCAACTCTTATACCAACTTCGCGACTGAGTGGGGTGTACTGGAGTTGGACTAAGAAATATATTACGTATTGTATTGTAAATAATTGTTATCCTTCAGTGATAATAATAAAATAAATAATAAATAAATAATTATTACAAACTAATTACAAATATGTAATACAACTCGTATGTCATTTGGAGATGACAGCACTAATCATTCTGAAACACCCTATATATGATAACATTAAATTACTGTAAAACACATGTGGCATTTGAGATCTCAAACAGCAAAACTTTTCCAAGCTTTGTTGATTTATCAGTACAGTTTGTGGTTACAAGCCTTGAGGAATTTTTTTTTGTCTGATATATATATATATGTATATACATAAACTAATTTTCCGATCCAAAATGGATTACGAAAACATGCAGTGAATTTAACGAAATACAAGTTTACACCCAACAATATTGAAAATAAATCGAGTACAAAGGGTTAATGTTACCATCTAATACCGATTTCCATTGATCACGTTTTCTAGCAGAAGTGTTACACCGAAATCGTTCCATTGACCTACACTGCTAGAAAAAGAGTACGTCAAATGACCCTGGTGCTATACCCGAAAAATCCGCAGTGTTACACAGAAAAACGCACACATCTACATGAGAAATGTCACAACTGAATGTCATTGAGCATCACATATCAACGTTCAACTATTACTCCACCAAGTTCATCCGCAATCACACCAAAATCTTTTAAATTACATTTTCATAATTTTTACGTTATTCGTGATGTTATTTTTTCCAGAAAATTTCAATCTGACAAATTATACGGATTTGATGATTTTGTCACATGTTGGGTTTCGGTCTTTTACGCTAGATGTCTCTAATTTACATGTTTATTAATGAAAGCAATTACTGTGGTATAATTAATGTTTTCTTTTGTGAATTTATTTGTTACTATGGGACGCAAAAGCAAGTATATAGGGGGAAATAAACGTTCCAGAGCTATAAAAGAGCTGAATTTACGAAGGTGAATAAATAACAAGTAAAAAAGCTAGAATTGGTCTAAGACCAATTCTTATGATACCCTAGCTAGATGAATACCCGTATGAAATTTCGTATTGTCACCCTTCCGTGTAAGTTTGATTTTTGAAGTGGTTTTTCGCATATATTTCTAGAACGGTTTGTCGGACAGAAAAAATGATTATAACCAATTTTATAGGATTTCGTATTCTGAAGAAGTTTTTAGTACAATAAAAATGTCTTGGACTGATCCTTTTCACAGTATACGTAAAAAACAACACCAAGGAATTGCCCGATTTAGTCCATTTTTGAAATTTTATTTGCTAGTACAATGAAAACACCATGTTCCAAATTTCAGGTCTCTATATCGATGCGTTCTCAGGCAGTGTCCAGATGTATAGTGGAAAACGAAAGTTTTGTATGACAACCCCAAGAAGGAGTTGCCCGATTTGCCTCATTTTCGAACTTAATTTTAATTTTTTTTTAAAGTCATTGTAAAAGATTTCAGCTCTCTAGGTATACGCGTTCTCGAGTTATCGTGCGCACAGACGGACGGACGGACGGACAGACATGCAAAAATCAAAATAACTTAATATTATGCGTGGGTGTCCAATCCATTTTGCTCTACCATCATTGTTTCGAGGTGTTACAAATGGAATGACAAACTTAGTATACCCTATAGATTTCATCTAGGGTATAAAAACACGACAACATCGTTATTGTGAAAAAAAGAAATCAAAGCAAGTTTATTATAGGGTATTATAGGTATGTATAGGGTATACTAAGTTTGTTATTCTTTTTGTAACGCACAGAAATGATGCTGGACACTCACGCATAATATTAAAAGTTATTTTGAACTTTGCATGTCCGTCCGTTGTCATATAAAAACTTTATTTTTCACTATATATTTGGATACTGCCTGAAAACGCATCAAGATAGATAGCTAAAATTTTATACGGACTTTTTTACGTATACTGTGAAAAGGGCCAGTCATACACGTTTTTATTGTACTCAAAAGTTCTTCAGAATATGAAATTCTATGAAGAATCTATCAAGATGAAGATTCTATCAAGAATGGCCGGTGAATACGAAATTACATGCGGGCATTCATCTATGGGTATCGTAAGAATTAGTACATACCAAAGCATTTTTACTTGTTCACTATATATTTAGACATTGCCTGAGCAGACGTCGGCACGTAGAGGGCTGAAATTTTGTACACGGCATTTTCATAAATATAGTAAATAAAATTGGAAAATTGAAATAAATCGGGCAACCCGTTCTTGATGTTGCCATACAAAACTTTTTGTTTTAACTTTATTTAACATTTATTTTCATTTAGGGTATTAATAATGCGTGATTTTTTTAAGCGTTCCGTTATTAATTTTCAAAAACAAACAGAAAAATTGGAAAAAGGTATAACATTTTTATTGGAGATTAAAAATGAATCCTTGCCATTTACTTTTTAAAGATTATTTCATGTAAATGTTGGCCACGACTACGTTCCAGGTGGTCCATACGAGAAGTCAAATTTGGAGTGACTTTTTCGAGTATAGCCGCTGGTATCTCACCGATTAGACGTGTGATGTCTTCTAGTGCTTGAATCGATGCTGGTTTATCGGCATAAACAAGAGATTTGACGTACCCCTACAAAAAGTAGTCCAACGATGTCAAGTCGCACGATCTAGGCGGCCAATTCACTGGTCCAAAACGAAGAGATTAATTGTTCACCAAATTCATTTTGCAATAGGTCCATCGTCATGTCAACCAGATTCAGCTTGTGTATTTTGGGCAATAAAAAGTTGGAAATCATTGCATGATAGCGAGCACCATTGACGGTAACATTGTTCTCATAGTCATCTATGAAAAAGTACGGACCAATGATTCCACCAGCCCATAAATCACACCAAACAGCGCATTTTTTAGGATGCATTTGCAGTTCTGGTATTGCTTGTGGCTTCTCATCGGACCACATACAGAAATTTTGCTTATTTACGTATGCGTTCAACGAGAAATGTGCTTCATCGCTGAAAACCATTTTTTTTGTAAAAAAAAAAAACGCATCTTCCTGCAGCTTTTCCAAGGTCCATTAAATGAAAACACGACGCTGTGAACGAGCTGTAGTTTATACGCCTTTAAACCAAGATCCTTTCTTACGGAATAACACAATCCCAGTTGCTGCGAAAGGCGACGAGTGGACACATCACGATCTTCGCCAACACTGGAGGCTATTGCAGGACCATAAAATGGTCGAAGTGCTCGAAGCACATTTTTCACAGATACGAATTTTGATAATAAAATTGAATAATTTGTAAGCGTTGCTTAAAATATTTTCGTCTTACTAAAAGAGCATGCTTATAGCTTTAAAAATACGAATTAAAACTTTATTTTCCAGCAAACTAGAAAGAGAAGAATAGTAACGTTGAAATGTTAACTACAGATATGGTAGGGGAAGAAATATTAGAACATATTGATGATGATGACAATACTGACAATAATAATGTTAATTTAAATGACATCGCTATAGGTGAGAACGAAAGACCTTCATCGACATGTAATGATCTACTTGGAAGAAGGATTGTGGATATAAAATGCTCTTGGAATCAATTATGTACTCTTCATAAAACTCCTTTTGGCTGTTCACTATCGGTTTTACTCACTCAGGTTTTCGGTTCCAAATATTTTTTAAATGTAATATATGTAATGAGGAAGTTTCAGTAGAAACAAATGAGAAAAAACCGAACTCCCAAATGCAAGTCAATCATGCTGCAATAATGGGAATTACATCGATTGGCTGTGAATTTTCAAACTTGGAAGAATTTTCGTGTTCGCTAGATATTCCGTGAATGCCTTTTGAACATATAACAAAATTCAAAACCGATTATCTTCTGACGGGTCATCTGCAGTAAAAATATATACACAGAAGGCAATGGAGGAAGAAAAGTCGATTACATTGGAGGCAGGAAACATTGATGCTGATAGTTTTGCTTTAATACTAATTGTTGCTGATGGATGCTGATCAAAACGATCCTACGGTAGCAATTACACACACTTTCGGGAGCCGCAGCTATTATCGGGTTTAACACGAAAAAGGGTATTATGGTATGGAACAAGAAAGAAGTACCTACTGTATTATTTGCAACCAAATTCATGTTCAACTTCATGATTGTTCCAAGAACAGATGGAATCAGCTTTATTATTCGAAGGATTTAAAGAAAGTGAAATTCATGGTATAAGGTCCAATGCGTTAATTGCTGATGGTGATGGCATGTGTACAAAAAATAGTAAATTCGGAACCCTACGGAAACCTTTTTATAAAAAAAATTGAATGTAGGAATCACTTAGAAATTTCTGGAAGAAAATAAGTAACATTATTAAAAATAAAAATTTTAATATTAAGTGGAGAAAAATACCGGTACAACGTTTACAAAGGCTTTCTTACGAAATTTTGAAAGCAAAATAATGAGAAAAAAACAAGTAAAAAAGCTAGAGTTGGTCTTAGACCTATCCTTATGATACCTTAGATAAATGCCCGTATGAAATTTCGTATGTGCAAGTTTGATTTTTGAAGTGGTTTTTCGCATATATTTCTAGAACGGTTTGTCGGACGAAAAAAACTAATTATAACTTATTTTATTTATATTTTTACAAGCTAAAAACTTTATAACATTTACTTGTAAAAAAATAAAAAGAAAATTATGTGTAGATGCAACAAAATACATTTACGCTTTAATCTGCCTCGGGTATTAGTCATTTTAGCTAATTATTCTATCATTCTTTATACATAAATACCGATGTTTCATCTGGCGTGCTCAAGGCCTCTATTCTGCAATTTCACTCACCCAATTCACTCACTCACTTACGCGATGACACTTGTTTCTTTATTCTGGAACTTAAGTGAGTGAGATTTCTGTGGAAAAGTGAGTGAGATATTACTACGCTAGTCAACACGGCTATTTGTGTTTACTTTTGTTTTGTGAATGCGATGTTAAACAACTTTTGACGGGGTTTTTAATTATTATTTAAGTTAAAGTATTGATGTGGGAAAATTGTCATTCGGACAAAAAAGCCGGCTGGTGGAATTTTTTAAGGAGAATCCAAATTATCCAAACTGGTAAGCTAGATCCTGCCATTACAGCCAACGATTTGCCATTGATCTGGGAAGATGCTGCAAGTATTTTAAGTGCAATTGATGATGAAACTTTTCTATTTTATTTTAAAATCATATATTTAATTTATATAATTCCTTGCTTCTATTAACAAAAAAATAATTTTCATAATGCATGCCTGAAACACAATATCCCTAGTTTATAATCAGATTTATATTTGTGAGTACTGCCTGAACACTTCATTTCTTTTTTTAAATTCTTATGAAGCTTTTAACAGACACTAGGGGCACTATACAACTTTGCATAAAATAAGATAAAGATAAATAGTTTTGAAAAGAAAACTGATTCCGTACTTTTGTGAAATTGTAAATGCAGTTGGGTCACAATCAACGCCAATTAAGCCAACTATAATACGAGGAGGTACGTTTTTAGAACTTTGTTATTTACATTTAAGCTAAATTTCAAATACATTGTCAGAGTAAGAAAACGCACACTCATGTGCGCAGACGAAAGACTCATGAGTAATTTACAACTCAAGTGCGACAATTAATCGAGTGAGTTCTATGCCCACTAGGTATTTCTTCATTTTACAAAAAATTAATAACATAATATTGAGGTACAAACACTTAAACTTGCCATCTTAAAACAATTTTAATTACTTTTTAATTCTACTTCCGTAAACAAGAAATGAATTCGCACATCAAAAAATTCACCACAAATGTGGTGGGTTTTTATTTAACAGTGTACATCTGATTCCATTTGTTGTCTAGAATACCTAAATGATGGGTGACTGACTTCTCTCATACAGCCATAAGTGAGTGAGAATGCAGACATTTTCTTCATTATGTCGTCTTCCATTCCGTTCATTGGTGATTATTATTTATTTATAATATAGAATATGTACTTTAAAATCCCTAATGATTACGTCATACTATTACAAGCCAATCTTCATAGATTTCTCTGACACAAATAAAAAAAAAAATTAAGCGAATGTTAAATGAAATAACAATTCTTCTTGCTGATGTATGTCCGCCCATGAAATTCTATTACCACTACAGCTACAACAAAACAACGGCTGCATCAATTTTTCTCAAAGATGTGTAGCCTTACATATAATCTATCTATCCTTGGTCCAGGGTCATTCCATGGAAAATCGACCAATTTTATGCCAATATCTGAGTCGACCAATTCAGATTTTGATAAAATTTCACAGGAAGTTAGCCGTTTAGTAGAATAATATTTTTCTGAATTTTTTGTCGCGACACATTTTTGGTGGTGATAAAGGTATTAGAATTTTTACGAAAATGGCAAATTTTACTTGGTAGAGGGTACTTTAAAAACTAATATATGAGGTTGTACTTGTACTCCATGAAATATTTTGTTTTGTTTTAAGAAACCCTTACGGTATTTCCGTAAAATAAAACAAGGTTCGTTGTTATAATTCTTATATATATAAAAAATATATTTTTATCCTTGAATATCTCAAAATGAGTTTCTTCAATTCTTTTAATATTTTTTTTTTTTTTGAAACCTTTATAGCAATTGAAGATACTGTAAATAGCAGAAACTGGAACTACTTAGTTCAAGTGGAATTAAGTTTAAAAGATTCGTGTTGCTTCAGAAAATTTTTTAGTATGAATTTGTTTTGTTGAAAAATTTTGTGTGCGTTTTATAAAATTTAAAGATTTGTTAGGAAGGGAATCAGGAATACAAGTATAAAACAAAAAAAGGACTGCAAAATTATTCGTTTTTTTAGAATAACGACGATATTCTTTAAACTCCTCGAATTTTTTTTTTTTTCAAATATAAATCCCTAACTGGACAGTCTACCGAAAACGTAATCAATCAACTACAATATTCATAATAAAAAAAGTAAACAGAATTCTAACAGTGACAAAATAAAGGTCTACGTTACTGGCCCGTCGAATGTAAGAAAACTGCTTCTTTCATTTCATTTTTACGCACGGTCGTCTTTGTCAAGAAATGCAGTTCTAGCGTATTATTATTGCGAACTCTCAAGTAGTCTAAGTAGGATCGTCGGGGTTTTTCTGCGGTGTTAGCATTTCAAGTGAGAAATTATCCGTGGGAATGTTTTTTATGTACTTAATACTGATATAGTGCAACCAATTGTTGTTTTTGTATTGAATACTGATATAGTACGACCAATTGTTGTTTTTGTGCTGTATACTTCAACCAATTGATATTGATTGACTTTGCACTGAGTACTAACTTACATATTCAATCAATCTGTTACATCATGTTAGCCTTCCACGCAATATGACAATTCAATTAGTTCTTTCCCCTGAATGTAATTATACTATTTCATTATTTAGTAGAATGAATGAATCTCGGTATACATATAGTAGATGCTACGACATTACCTACTTGTTGGCCAATAAAAGAAATATAGGATGTAATTCTTTCTGAAGTCTCGTTCATTTCTGAAACTGAGTTTGAACTAAGTATTGATATAGTGCAACCAATTGATTTACTTATTCAATCAATTAAATCCACAACATCATCGTTATCATGGATATCGTTCAAGATATAAACATAAAACATTACAAAAAAGTTTCAACTGTTAAATACGAAACAGAGATTGATTTAGCTTTATCTGTACATACATTTACAAGTCCTTCCCCTATCCGCAAGTATTACAGTATGTAAAATTGTAGCGGCTATAACACAAAGGAAGGAGACCTAAAAAAGACCACAATTTTTCTATGGTAGCACTACGAGAAAGTTATCTGATTTTACTCATATTCAAAGCTGAAATCGGTTTTTATAATATTATCTTCTCAAGCAGTATCAAAATATATTATGTAAATTGAAGCTTTTATACCGAGTTGTAGACGAATTTGGCATTACTTTTTCATACAAATTCAACTTACTAGGTCAACGCGCTCTAAAGTTACCGGACGTGTGAATATCAAAAAATTGAAATGCTTCATGATTCTATGCATGTGTATCTAAACCCGTTTTCTTGTATCAACATTTCATTGTACTATCTTATTTTATTTGGTTTTTTATGTAGTTATACAGTTTTACACAAAATTAATAGAAACAAAAGTTAAATATCATAATATTCACTTTGAGAAAATATACTTGCTGTGTTTACTTACAAAATTAGTTTAAGATTAGGAATAAACTGGTAGTTAACTGCAGTAATTCTATTTCACACCAAGAACAGATGTACATACATAGTTGCAAAATAAGCCAAATTTCATATTCAAAGACATTTTAACAACATAACCTTGTGTATGAACGTTTTTCTAATTTAAATTCTTATGTGAAAATATTTGACAAGTCCTTCAGTTTTCTACTGACAAATTAATAAATTGAAATTATTAACCTTCTTCTGAAGACATTAATATCTCCGTTCAAACGATTAAAATTTAAAATTATGACCTGTGCTATGCCTCGTGTCAGGCAAGTTTTTGTATGGATAATGGAATTTAATTTTTTTTTTATAATTTTGTCAAGTAAATTATATAATTAGACATTCTTTGAGAAGCTAAGAATGAATCAATTTAATCTTTAGTAATTTTTACATAAAATCACATGCAATTTAGCAATCGCATGCACATAACATAGAGCATCATGGCTTCTAATTTATTAGTGAGAATATCTTTTCATGACGGGAGTATTTTCAGAGCTGTTTTTGGACGTACCAAATGAATTATATAATATGCATATGTAATGTTATGTTGTATTGTGTTATTATATATTATAAAATAAGAGAAATATTACCTAAAATAGTAGGGTTATACGGTTGCGAATTAGGCACGTTATTACAACTTCTAGGCCTTGGCGTCATCATTGGTACAACTGGATAATAACCCACATTTTGCTAAAACAAAAAAAATTAAAAGATTTTGAAATATTTTATAGTTCTTATAGTTTGCATAAGATATTCTTACCACATTTTGCTGTTCTGAATGTAATCCTCTGGCAGGCATCATTCCTCTTGATGTTTCTTTAATATTGTTATTTGGTACAAATGGTGGCTTATCTATTATATGAAAGAAGGCTTCTTTCATCTTATCTAAACTTATTGGAATTCCCATCCCTTTACGTGTTACTATATATTCGCTCAAATCTTGATGATCAATGAATACCCGAGCAAATATATTATTAAGTATCTAATCGTAATAAAGGTTCGCTATTATGCTTGTTTTTCTAATTAATATAGGGTTTACCTCCGTTTCAATATGGAAATCAAAAAGTTTATTACATATTTCAGCAGATATTTCCTGGATCTGATAAGGCTTCCAATCACAGAATATTCCACTGAGAATAAATGGTGTGACTTGCTGGGGGAAATTCTCCAACATTTTGGGGAGTTTTGTCGATCGGAGCTGTAATAAGCGGTAAAATTAAATTAACATTTTTTTAAATATTCCATTTTAAATATTTTTATTTTAAACATAAAAAACTAAAAATCATCTCCTAAATAAGCTTAAAATATATAGAGTTAAAAGACAAAATACAAATGGTTTAAATCATATTTGAGTGAAATAAAGTTAACACGTTGACGTAAATGACGTCTATAGCCGGCCAACGCTAGTGCTTACAGATGCAAATGACTGCTATAGCCGTCCTATATTCATAGCATTCTAAATAAATGATTAAACTGTATATCAGTGTTAAATCCATTTGTTTCATATTTCTTCAATCTTGTTCTAAGAATGAATCATGAAATATTTCTTAATAATTAATATAGTCGTCTTTTTCAGTTATTCTCAGAATTAGAAAAAGATTGCGAAAATGGTGCTCGTAGAATTTAACGACGTGCATAGCCGCAAAAATTTTATACATTTTATCTCAGTCTCTTTTCAAGTGTGAAACTGAATTTACTAGAATAATTTAGTTGGTAGCGTTGACAACAGAAACCTCTTTTAGAATTAGGGATAACGGAGTGATTTTGATTTTTTCTTTTTCTGAAGCTTCTATTTTTTTTTAACCTTATGGAACTTCGCGGGAAAAAAATATTGCGTTGGATGGATGACTGTGAAAGTGATGAGCATTCTTTTTCCTACAGTGATGAAGCTGAAGA
Source organism: Dioctria linearis (assembly GCA_963930735.1). Taxonomy (NCBI): domain Eukaryota; kingdom Metazoa; phylum Arthropoda; class Insecta; order Diptera; family Asilidae; genus Dioctria; species Dioctria linearis. The sequence goes on along the minus strand of OZ005740.1, from coordinate 259,370,572 downwards.
AAGTGATAATATTTTTGTTACGCACCGTCGACGGTTGGCTCCTATGATTTATACTTCCGACAGTGCATTAGAGAGCGATTATGCTAGTGACAATGATGACCATAATAATGACAGTGTAGAAATTAATGAAAACATTGAAACTGACTGGCTTCAAAACACGGCTCTAATTAAAGACTTTGACTTTAATGATAGTGAATGTGGCATAAAAATAAACATCGATATGCATTCAAGTCCACGAGATATTTTTGATAAAATCTTTTCCCAGAACATTATTCATAAAATTGTTGATGCAACAAACAAATATGGTAAACATTTATACGAAGATAAGGGACCCACAACAAGAAAATCGCAAAAAATAAAATTTGTCGAAACCAATAAAGAAGAATTGTTGAAATTTTTTGGACTGTTTGTTACAAGCTCAAAATAGTGCACCATCCATTCGTAATTTATTTAGTAATAACGTTTTATATTTTTCTCCCATATATCAAAATATTATGTTAGGACGCCGTTTTCAACAATTAGTACGATGTTTGAACACATAGGTACTACGGAAATACAGAAGTAGACAGTACTGATAAACTACATAAAATTCGTCCAATACTTGATCCTATTTTACAAGTTTCCAAACCGCATATTACCCGAAAAGGAAATTTCTCTCGATGAGTCAAAATTATTATTCCGAGGTCGACTAAGCTTTCGACAATATATGAAAGGAAAGAAATCGAAATACGGAATCAAATTCTATGAGCTAACTACTAGTGACGGTTATGTTTTAAACATAGAAATTTACCAAGGAAAACAGAACGTATCTATCATATCATCAAAAACAAATGACCTTGTTTTACGTTTAATGAAATCCTATTTGAATAAAGGACATCATTTATATATGGATAATTTTTATAATCATCCACAAATGATCTCAGTAACAAATAAGCATGACCAAAGAAAAATGAAGCTGAATGATGTAGCTGATTACAATTCACACATGTCAGGTATAGATAGATGCGATCAAATGATTTCGTACTATTCTTCTCCAAGAAAGACCATAAGATGGTATAAAAAGGTCATTTTTCGAATTTTAGACATAAGTGTTTGGAATTCATTTTATTTATATCGAAAGTTTCATAAAAAGGCAACATTTTTGGAGTTCAGGGAGTCCCTAATAAAAACATTAATTCAATTACCAGAACATATATCAACTGGTCAACAGCTACTGTCGTCAACAACGACAAATGGTCGACCACAAAAAACTGTCAGTTCTTTTTCTTCAGCATCATGCACAACCAAAAGTCAACATTTTATTGAAAAAATTCCGACACCAGAGAATTCTAAACGAAATAAAACGTATCGCCGTTGTAGAAAATGTGCAGAGAGTAAAGTTCGAAAGGAAACTTGCAAAACACATGCAAAACGTGTCCTGAACAACCACCGATGTGTCCAGAATGCTTTGAGTCTTATCACTTACGTGAAGCTACAAATGTTTTTCAAGTTTGAATGTATATCTCTAAATAGATTTTTGAATTTTTGTTGTTATTATAAATTTTTTTTCTTGAATTCCTTAATTTAAATTAAAAAAAAATCTAAAATGAATATAAATTAACTGAATTAATGTACAAAATAAAGTTTCATGTTTATAAAAATATATTTATTTCATTTTTATTAAATTATTCTCAACAAATAACGTTATGGTCTTTACAGCTACCAAGCCGTCTATAGACGTCTTTTGTTTATCAGCGAAATCGAAGCTATTAAAAACAAATGACGGGTATAGACGTCCAACATTTTTTAGGAATATTTGGTGGAAAATACATTAATTTCATTCTGTAAGTATGATATCTTGATCGAACTCCCCAAGAACCAACTAATTAACAAAAAAAACAAAAATGCGTTTTTGTCGTCCATCACCGATTTCAAAGTGAGCGTCAAGGTGTTAATGATTTTAATTCGGGGCAGGAGCAAATTGATATTGGTATTCAATAAGGATTGCATTCACACAGCAGGTGTTCAACGCTCTCAACTTTTTTGTGGTCCAAACAGCTTAGCTTGCGTTTGCTGCACATGTCTTGCATTTACTACAAATGTTTGCCAAAAAGGGAGTATCCCGTTATAATAGCAATAAGATTTCGCACGTCATTCCGGATCCTCCTTAGCCGAGATTCAGTATTAACAGGACATATCTCTAGTCACAGCTGTCTTGAAATCGCGCTTGTGATCGTTTCTCTCCATCTGCAATTTGCTAGCTGACATATATTAGGCATATATTCATAAGGGAACTCTTTCTGGCCAGGGCATCAGCTGTCTCGTTTCCTGGTATGTCACTGTGTCCAGGCAACCAGCAGATAAAAGCTGTGGCTAGCTTAGTTTCTCGAGCTCACAACGACACCATTGCACTAGGGGCGATCTAATGTTGCTCCATTCCAGAGCTTTGTTTGAACACACTACAGTAGTCCGTTAGGCGATATGATTCTTGTATTTGAGGAAATGCCGAATACACATCGGCTCCCACTCCCACTCTCGAAACGTCTGTAAGACATATCAGTCATTTGACGCCATTATCCTTCCACTCCTCTCTACTAGACAACTACAGCTATACACATTTATAATGTGATGGTTAAATCTCATTTCGAATATTAGTATTACTAATTGATGAAAAGATGATTACAAAAATGTAAAATAAAGCACGAGCGCGATATGATACGTGCGATATTTTGGTGTCCTGTTGTTCTTCCTATAGATCTATCTCTATTTGTGACTGGTTTTTATCGCGCCATACGTTCACAAGGCGGCTACAAATTAATTTGTTTTGGTTTTGTGGTGGCAAGAAGATATTATGAAATTTATATATATTTATATTTTTATATTGATATATTTACATATTACAGTAAATTTCGACATTACTGCGGAACTGTGGCAGCCGCGTACAAATGTAAACAAACATAATGTTGAGGTTAAGGTAAAAATCGTACCAAATTAGGAGCATTACTGCGATAATTTTTTTTATCGCACGAAACGTAGAAAGAGTAAAGATGTTCAACGACAACAATATTGCTGCAGCCAATCAGAGCTCTAACGCATGCGATAAATCGCGCTCGAGAACAAGCCATTGCTTCAAAGTTACATACATGATTGTTGTTTAATAAATTTACAATTTAGACACATTTTACCAAACTATCTATCCTTTTCTAGTTCCCTCGTTGAAGAAATTTACTTTTGATGTTTGTCTGAAAACAGCTTGGCCTCGATATCCGATGCAAAATGTTGATCTTTCAAGATCTCTAATTTTGGCAAAAACCAGAAGCGTGGGCGCGTTAATGAATCTACTGCAATACGTGTTGGGGGTCTTACTTTGTGGATCGTAAAGAAAATGGTGAGCATGACTGTCTGCATTCTATGTTTAAAATTTTTTTACACGTGGAAATTCAGACTGATAATATTCCCCCGACTGCAGAGTAAAAAGGATAAATCAAGGATATATCCATCGTGGTCCATGATGATATAAATGACCATACTGGTTGACAAGTGTCTGAGAAATGCTTTTTTTCTCAGTTTTTCAATGTAATTTAACGTTATTGTTATGCATGCTTTCTTGACTCATGTCTAGTTTTACAGCAGTACGTCGCCGTGAGTGATTGTCTTGAATCTGCACAGCCCTCATGTGTTAATGAAATTGCTTATCGTGAAAGATTTGCACAACAGACTCATGTCGCCTCAATTGAAACTTCTAAAAGTTAAGCCTAGCCTATCGACCACTAATCTATGTTTTAATAGAACTATCGTCATAATCAATAATCGGCACAATCACCCACCGGCCTGATAAAGAAAATGAAATCCTAAATGTTCCGAATAAACACTCACAGCTATCTGAAATCTGATGTACGTTAGAAGAAAACTAGTTCATTTTCTATACTCACCGGTACTAACTTTGCGCCAAAAGTGATAAAAATTTTTTAAATGCTCTATGAAGACTATAATTATTGAGTCTCGCAATTGCTGAGATGTAAATTTCCCGAGCATTTGGTACATCTTTCAATTGGGAGACCGACAATATGGACGTTCCAACATCGATGGTGTGGTATACAGACGATTCAAAAACGAACAGTAGTCGGGCTGGGCGTATACGGTCCCAAACGCCATATATCAAAGGCTCTACACTATCATGTCAGGGACTGTTTACAAACCCTAAAAAATTATCAAGGAAAACAAAGTTAACCTCATGTGGGTATCTGGACATGGGGTCACTCAGGGTATAGACACTTCTGGCGCAAAAACAAAGGAATTCCTACTTCGTGGGAAAACATAGCTCTTCTCAGGCCATTGCACATTGGGTTATCACCTATACAAGATGGGTTTACCGAGACTTCATCCGGCCGCTTCTGTCAGGATGCTAATGACACCTCAGAGTACTTGCTCTGCAACTGTGAAGCGTTGACCAGGCGGAGATTACTCTACCTTGAACATGCATTTCCTCCACCAAACTACGTGTGAAATCTAAGTCCCAGAATAGTACTAGACTTTAAGTAAGTGAATTTATTTAGCATTTTTTGCTATTAATTACAAAAGACATATAATTATACTATAAGTCTAGCTTTCCTTTTTTTCCTTATCTTCTACATTAGTTTGCGAATTTAACTTTCTAAAGTTGGGAAGGGAGCAACTCGAACGGGGGCACACAAGAGATCTTTAAGGTAGTGAATGCGACACCAACACAAACCCCTCCACAAATCTAATCTAAGCCATACGAACTATAAAACAACCCCGCTGTAAAGATGTTTTTGGAATATTTTTTTATTATTTGTTTTGCTGAAATGTATGAACTTTCTAATGGTGAATTCTTTTCTGCGACTCGGTGTATCCACCGCCTACGAATATGTCATTACTAGACTGTTTTTTTTTCCACCATACCAGTAGGGAAGAAAATAGCACGAAAATTACAAGATTCGGTGGCAGTGTTAACACCGAACCCCCGAAAAGAATTCACGATAAATGTGCCCAGCGCTATACGTGACTTTGGCCGGGTACTCAAATAAATAAGAAAGTTATTTTATTTAATCGAGTTTTTTATAATTACAGAATTTTGGACTAATAATTCATTACAATCTCGCATGCACCGTAAAAATTCTTAATATCTGCAAACAAAAAAACCTTCTAAATATTTTAATACAAACTACATACCTCTTGAATATGAACTAATTTTTCATCTCCATAGTCTATAAATTGAACTCTTACGCATTCCATGCCTTCAATAGATAATACTTTTGCTCTACTAAATTTATCAACGCGTCGTGCCAAACAAATAGCTCCGATTTGCAGGACTAATTGTTCACCATGGTTTACGTTTGATCTCACGATACCATCAATGTTAGACTGGACTATATCCATATGCTTCTTGTCCAGTTGACCATAAAGTCTTAGGTACGGACCAAAATTGTCCAAGTGAGTTACAAGTAACTGATCCATTTTTTCCATTTCTCAGATACTTTTGCAGGAATGACTTAAATTACAAAATATTGAGAAGTTTTAAAATGTTAATGTTAAATCAAAGAAAATGCCGGGCAGCAGGCGAGGTCATTCCGTTAAATGATGCCCTGCTTAATTTTACGGCTTCCAAATTTACTGACAAGTGTCAAATAATTTTCTTCTCCAGCTTTTTGAGTTTATTTTAAAGTTTCTTAGCACAGTTCTTAATCATAGTTTGAAAAAACGGAAAACTTAAAACTCCAAACAATTTAAATCACAACGTAATCACTTTTTTATCTCCCATAAACTATGAAAAAATGCGACCTGCGACGCCGCTCAATTTACCACTATACTATACAAATACAAAATACAGTATCCGGAGGAATCGCGCAAAAATTATGAAGCATATGCTACTAATAAGTAGGAAGCGTGAAAATGAAACGCTAAAGTACTGTGTATTGGTAAAACTGTGAAATTGATGAATTTTTTGTTTGCTATAAAATAATCAGCTACCAACAAAATGACAAGTATATGGATGGAACGATTTTTAACTTCAGGCCAAATCACGATGGGCACATTCGAGCAGGAAACTAAATGGAGTTCACATAAACCAAAGGGTTTTCGACAACTGAGACAAAACTTTGAGAAACAGTCTCACTTGTCTCAGTTCAAACCAATCAGCTGATTTGCCAATTTTGACATTTAAATAATTTTGATCACAGAAAATGGATAGTAATAAATTGAGAAAAATGTTGTTAGCTTATTCAAATAGCTCACTAAACTTTAATTAGCAATTAAAATCACAAAATAACGAAAGTCAACTGAGACAAGAAAATTCAGTTTCACTTGTCTCAGTTGCTCAGTGGTTGTGTTCGAATTTTGTAGCTCAATATGGAACTGAGACAGTTCACCGAAAGTGCAGTCTCAGTGAACCAACTGAGAATACCTCACTTGTCTCACTGAGAATGTGCTTGCCGAAAGCGCCTCTAGATAGAGCGTAACCACTTTTAAGTTGCGTGGGGTGGGGTACACCAGTGAATTCGAAAACATTTCACGGCATATAGAGCAAACAGGAATGGTTGAATCGTGTAAAATGCGTGTGCAGTGTGCATGAGCGTAATTTGTCAAGAGCAGGAAATTATACATAGGAGTAAGTGAGATGCTGGAAGGAAGATTTGTCAAAGCTGAGTGCAGGATTGTCAAATGTGATTTTATTTTATGAACAGATTTATGCAATCTAAAATTCTTTTGAGAAATTTACCAATTCTTTTCAAAACTTAGTGCCTGTTAAAATCTCCATATCAATTAAAAAAACAGAAGTGAAGTGTTCGGTCAGTGCTTGCAAATATAAATTGGATTATAAACTAGGGAATCCTGTTTGAGGCAACTGCACTATCTAAATTATCTTTTTTGTTAATAGAAGCAAAGATTTATATAAATTAATTATGTGAATTGTTTCAAAATAAAGTCGAATAAGAACATTTTTTACCACAGATGCTCCACTCAAAACCTTTGTTTACTTTTTACAAATTGACAAGTTGCTTAGAATAGGGATGGAGTGTAAACACATGTAAAAATGTACTACCAACCCAACCAGAAATTCATTACGCAACATCTGGCTTATCACCATTCCTGTTGTTATGGAACTATGATGAGTGATTCACTTGGGACGTAAAGTCCCGACTGCCAGAATGAGCTGACAGATCACTCGACGGTCAGCGTTGACTGCAGGGCGGCACGTTAGTTCGCCTCAGCTATTGGCGGAGAGTGTGGGGAGGTTCTACGAAAACCTGCCGCTGCCGTCAGCCATAATCAAGAAAGAATTTCGTGCCTACATATCACAAAAAGCCGACACACATTCGGTCCTGAAGGGACCCTTGCGTCACTTACCTGTATACCATCCTTGAAGGCGCAGATGTTTCGGCCTTACTGCACGCCCCAACCACCCATTTGACACTGAGGGCAGTTAGTTTACAGTGTCCCTAGTTGACCTGTAAAAGAGAGAGAGACTAGGCGAGCCTAGACGACCTTCATCTTATGTGAGAGGGCTCCGGGATGGTGAAGGAAGAATTAAAACTCAGAATTTCATATTTACGTTATAATTTCAGAGAAAAACCAAAAAGGAAAAATCTCATCGATTCAAAACATATGTCTATAAATATGTGAAAATGAATATCGATCAAATAGGCAGGTATCGTATTAAATTATAAATATCTATGAACAAGTATAGTTCCCATTTGAAAAGGTATATAGGCAAGTATACCATGACATTATAAAAGTTTTTGTAAATGAATAATTCGTAATTGGTACAGCCTACTATTTGTGTTCTCCTGAAAGGTAATCACAACAGTATCTTCATTCGGGATAATCGTGCCCATAAGTGAATGAACAATCTACAACAAAATTTGTTTCCTCATGAGTAACAATTTCCTAAAATTAGCCCACCGAACCTAATTAGACAACACTCTAATTCCGATATACGCTATCAAAATGTAGTCCAATGCAGTAGGAAAACAGTTCCATTCAGAACAACGATCAAAATAGAATGGTCATAAATATTGCATTAATTATGTTTGCCAATACTGGCCTAATGTAAGTACATACAAAATAGTATTTCGGTTACTGTGGTGTTCGTGGGCAGCCTCGATGGTACATGATCATAGTCAGTATTTTGGATTCAATAAATAATATATTGTTACGTGCAATAGAAAGAGACAACTGGTGACATCTACTGGCAATAAACAACTTCAGGTTCGGAGAGTAAATGACTTCAGGTTCGGAGAATCGATTATGAAAGTTCAGGAATAGAACAAATAGAATAGTCAAGAAGCTTTTGGAATAGAACACTCCAGATTAATCCGGAGTGTTTCTAGTGTATAAATATAACAGTTGTCATTGCCAGAAAAAGAGTCTTGTCTTAGACGTTGCAGTGTTAAGAAGCGAAAGCAATAAAGAAGCGATAGTGTGTAATTAGATTGCGATAATTGGAAGTTGATTAAATAAATGTTTGTGAACTTTATATGATTTAAGTGTAATAAAGAACTTATATATTAATTATTTAATATTGTGTTTTAAATAACGAACCAAAGGCCACGCTCGCAACAACTGGTGTCAGAAGTGAAATAAATTCGCGAAATAAAGTGGTGGCAATTGACTAAAAATTAAAAGAGTGATTAATTTTGAGAAATTGTGTTAAATTGTGTAAGTTCTGGAAAATAATTTATATTCATCTATAAGAGAATTACTAAAATAATGGGGCGCAAAGTGGACGAGCTTCGAACGCAGGATTTGAAAGTGGAGTTAGGGAACCGGTCATTACAAACGACAGGCATAAAGAAAGTTCTAGTCGAGCGACTTAGACAATCTTTGATAGAGGAAGGAAAGAATCCTGAAACATTTGTTTTCGAAGAGAACTTGGAAGAAATCGAAGTTGAAGAAGCGCCTGCGATGAAAATGGAACAGCTTTTGAGTACTTTAATGAGTAAAATGGAAGCCCGTTTTGATGAGCAAAAGAATTCTCTCGAGGAACAAAAGAATTCTCTCGAGGAACAAAAGAATTCTCTGGAATCACGTTTAGATGAACAGAAGAAATCTATGGACGAACAAAAGAAATCTATGGACGAACAAAAGAAATCTATGGACGAACAAAAGAAATCTATGGAAGCCCGTTTTGATGAACAAAAGATTGATTTGAAGGAACAAAAGAAATCTCTGGAAACCCGTTTGGACGAACAAAAGATCTCTTTGGAGAATTGTCTAGAAACTCGTTTGGAGGAACAGAAGACTTTCCTGAAAAACTCATTAGACGAACAAAATTTGAAAATTGAAGGAATCGAGCAGGAAGTGGCGGAAGCTCAACAAAAAGTCACCGAGCAGCTTGACAGTTTTAAATCAGATCTGGAAAGAATAAAGGCATTTTCACATCAAACACAAGAATCGAAAAAATGTAAACCGAAAATCTCAATTTATTCCATTTTAAAACAAGATTTTTGCTCCAATGATTAATAAAATCATGGGAAATAGGATAAACTAATAATTTTACTAATAAAATAGTTATATTTATCTTAGAATTTTTAAGAAAACACAACTTTTATGATTTATCGGACGAATTTTTCCGCCGAAAAAGTTTTTCGGCCGATAAAACATAAAAGTTGTGTTTTTCTTCAAAATCTGAAATAAATATAACTTTTTTCTCAGTAAAATTCTTAGTTTATCCTATTTCTCTGGATTTTATTAATCATTGGAACAAAAATCTTGTTTTAAAGTGGAATAAATTGAGTTTTTCGCTATACATTTTTCTGTTCTTGTTTTTGATGTGAAAGTGCCTTAAAGCATCGTCAGCCTCTAAGCGGAGCAACTGAAATATCCGGTGCAGGTAGAATGAAACCTCCCACATTTGATGGACAAAATTCGTGGCATATCTTCAAGAGACAATTCGAGGCAGCTTCAGAAGTAAATGGATGGAATGATGAAGACAAAGCTATAGCTCTGGTGTTAGCACTTCGAGGTCCTGCGTCAGAACTCTTACAAACTGTACCGATTGAAAATCAACGTAATTACTCTTCATTAGTACAGGCGATAGAATTACGTTACGGAGATGAGCACATGCAGCAAGTATATCGCCTACAGTTGCGCAACAGGATTCAAAAACATGGCGAATCACTACAACAACTGCAGGCAGATGTAGAAAGATTAGCGCATCTGTCATACTCCATGCGGATTTTCTCAATGAAGTGGTGACGGAGGCATTTGTGAACGCTATTACAGATCAAAATTTACAACAATCATTGAGGCTAGCAGGCAAGAAATCAACAGCAGAAGCACTAGCCTATGCATTAGCATACGAATCCGCCAGACAAGCTTCACGGAGTGCAGTACGAGTGAGAGAAATTTCAGTGGAAGAATGTACTTGTAATAGAGTGCAATCATCACAGAGCCCGCCTTCACGTGGTGTCCCTCGATGCTGGAATTGTAATAGACCAGGGCACCTTCAAAGAGACTTCAGAAAACGTCGACGAGTGGAATCACCAGAAGAAGAGGGGAAAGAAGAATGCCAAAGATGTCGAGCCAGGGAACAAGCAATTCGTGGAGAGACTAGATATCAAACAGCGACTAGTCGCATCGTCTCTCCTCTTGAGCAGTCGGAAAACTAGTAAAAACCAACTTCGTGGGGCAGAAGTTGGTTGGTGGAATCGACAGCCCCGAAGTCGTCATCCAAGTAAGTCAGTTACAGAGAAATAATAGCAGTCTTGTTATATATGGAAGTGTAGGCTAAAATGACTGCGCAGTTACTATCGATACTGGAGCTTCAAGATCAATTATTAGAGCAGATCTTGTTAAGAACAAATGGCTTCACAACACCACCAAATATCTACTAAGAACAGCAACTGGAGCGGCAGCACAGGTGTTTGGAGAAATAACTTTAGATGTTCAACTAGGCGAACTACTATTTCCTCACACTTTCCTGGTTTCAGACATAATGGATGACTGCATTCTTGGAATAGATTTCATGACCACATACAAAATAAATCTGGATGTCGGAGAGCGGATTCTCAAATATGGCAACATAGAAATTCCTATGAAACTAGGAGAAGAAGCAGATCATCCTGCGAAAGTAAGGACGATGGTTTGCGAAAATATTACTCTTTCGCCATGCTCCGAGACACTAATATGGACAAAGCTTACTGATGACATCGGGACCTGCCGATTCTATCTGGTGGAGCCTAACCCCACAAAAGTTACATCGAACATCATCGTTGGCAAGACTTTAGTGAAGGCAGAAGGTGCAACATTAATTCCAGTCAGAGTGCTTAACACATCTGAAAACGAGGTACAACTAAAAGAAGGTGCTATAATTGGAAATTGTGAACCCGTTTACCAAATCGTCAATTTAGATAATGGTAGTAATGTCAAGGAGACAAAAACTATACCAGCTACTACCCAACAGGTTCAGAAACTTCTTTCGTCCAGTGCCTTAAGTGAACAACAACACAACGATGCCAAAGAGGTGATCGATGAATTTTCGGAATTATTTGCAATGAATGATGATGATTATGGTAAAACAAATCTTGTCCAGCATCGAATCGATACAGGAGATTCCAGACCCATTCGACAGACACCACGAAGATTGCCATTAGCCAAACAACCAGAAGTTGCAGACATGATGAACTCCATGAAGAAACAAGGCATCATAGAGGAATCTAACAGCCCTTGGACATCGCCGGTTGTTCTGGTTAGGAAGAAGGATGGCAGCACCCGATTCTGTGTAGACTACCGCCAACTAAATAACGTGACGAGAAAAGATAGCTATCCATTACCAAGGATTGATGACACATTGGATACCCTTTCCGGAGCGCAATGGTTTTCCACGCTGGATTTGAAGAGTGGTTACTGGCAAGTGGAAATACATTCCGAGGACCGAGAGAAAACTGCTTTCTCCGTTGGCAGTGGCTTATGGCAATTCAAAGTAATGCCATTTGGGTTATGTAATGCTCCAGCCACATTCGAACGACTAATGGAATGTGTTCTACGAGGTTTAACCTGGAAAACATGTCTTGTCTATTTGGATGACATAATAGTTATCGGAAGGACATTCATGGAACATAAAAACAACTTACGGGATGTACTTCAAAGACTCAAAGATGCAAAATTAAAGCTCAGTGCGAGTAAATGTGCTCTATTTAAAAAAGAGGTTAAATATTTAGGGCACATAGTTTCATCACAAGGAGTAAGAACCGATCCAGAGAAAATAGAAGCCGTCAAAAATTGGCCAGATCCAAAGGACAAACATAAATTCCGGAGTTTTCTTGGTTTAGCTACCTACTACAGGCGATTCGTGAAAGGTTTTGCAGATATAGCAAGAAGCCTACATCAACTTACCGAAAAGGGAAAGCCGTTCATATGGTCGGATAAATGCAACGAAAGTTTTGAATATTTGAAGCAACAGCTCTGTGAGGCTCCAGTACTTCACTATCCAAAGCTGGGAAAAACATTTACATTAGACACGGATGCCAGCAATGAAGGTATTGGTGCAGTGCTTTCTCAGGAGGAAAATGGTCAAGAGGTCCCAGTAGCTTACTATAGCAAAGCACTTTCAAAGTCAGAGAAAAATTATTGTGCTACAAGAAAGGAGCTACTTGCCATTGTAAGTTCAACAAAGCATTTTCATAAATATCTCTATGGGCAGAAATTTATCCTTCGCACCGACCATGCAGCGCTTAAATGGCTTCTGCAGTTTAAGAATCCTGAGGGACAAGTGGCGAGATGGATAGAGCGACTCCAGGCTTATGATTTTGAAATACAACACCGAAGAGGTCGTATCCATGGAAATGCAGGCGCCCTTTCACGACGTCCATGTAAACTTGAGTGCAAACATTGCACACGAATAGAAGAAAACGAAACAGCAGCAACTATACAGTTGGTAACCGTGGAGCCATCTACAGGTTGGGACAACGAGGACCTACGAACAGCACAACGAGAAGATCCGGACATTTCACCTATTCTTGCTTGGAAAGAAGACATGGAAGGAGCAGACTGGAAGGATATTTCGGAACGGAGTGAGAAGCTAAAAAGTTACTGGGCTCAATGGAACTCTCTTCATGTTGAATGTGGTATATTAAAACGCAAGTGGGAAGCACCTAATGGCGAATCTTTCCGAATGCAGATAGTCGTGCCGGCATCAAATGTCAAAGATGTTCTAGAAGAAATGCACGGTGGAACCTCTGGAGGACATTTGGGAGTGAACAAAACCATTTCCAAAATACGAGAAAAGTTTTATTGGTTACATATGCGAGAAGATGTGGAGGAGTGGTGCCGCAGATGCACTGTCTGTGCTGCTTGCAAAGGGCCGCAACACAGAAGCAGAGGAGAAATGCATAAGTTAATGTCGGAGCACCCTTTGAAAGGATAGCTATAGACATCGCTGGACCTTTTCCAGAAACGGATGGCGGTAACCGTTATATATTAGTTGCCATTGACTATTTCAGTAAATGGCCTGAAGCTTATGCAATCCCTAATCAAGAGGCAACCACAGTTGCGGAACAAATAATAACGAATTGGGTCAGTAGGTTTGGTGTGCCTCACGAACTTCATTCGGACCAAGGACGGAACTTCGAATCGCGGACTTTCCAGGAGATGTGTAAAATGTTGGGAATAAGAAAAACTAGAACAACTCCTCTACACCCACAATCTGATGGCATGGTAGAGCGCTTCAACAGAACATTGATCGAGCATCTAAAGAAAGTAGTTGACTATTATCAACGCGATTGGGATCAACATATTCCTGTATTCCTAATGGCTTATAGATCAGCCGTTCATAGTACTACCGGACAAACCCCAGCTAAAGTCATATTCGGAAGAGAGATGCGTTTACCTAGCGACCTCAAATTCGGTACCCCCAGAGGTGAACAAAAATTACCAGAAGACTACGTATCGGAGCTCAAACAACAATTAGCCGATGTACACGAGGCCACGAGGACGAAATTAGCAACAAATACTGATCGGATGAAGACCCGCTATGACTTACGCGCTAATTCCGCAGGATTTAACGAAGGTGATCTTGTTTGGCTGTACAACCCGAAACGACGTAAGGGACGTTCTCCAAAATTGCAACAACACTGGGAAGGACCATATTCAGTAGTAACTAGAATTAATGACGTGGTATACAGGATTCAGCGTGGCACAAGAGGCAAGCACAAAATTGTTCATTTGGACCGCTTGTGTCAATACTACGAGCATCAAGACCGTGGACCACCTGTTGTTCGGGACGAACAAGCTTAAGAAGGGGGCAGTGTTACGTGCAATAGAAAGAGACAACTGGTGACATCTACTGGCAATAAACAACTTCAGGTTCGGAGAGTAAATGACTTCAGGTTCGGAGAATCGATTATGAAATCTACAGGAATAGAACAAATAGAATAGTCAAGAAGCTTTTGGAATAGAACACTCCAGAATAATCCGGAGTGTTTCTAGGGTATAAATATAACAGTTGTCATCGCCAGAAAGAGAGTCTTGTCTTAGACGTTGCAGTGTTAAGAAGCGAAAGTAATAAAGAAGCGATAGTGTGTAATTAGATTGCGATAATTGAAAGTACAGTGTTAGCGATAATTAGAGTTGAGTTGATTAAATAAATGTTTGTGAACTTTATATGATTTAAGTGTAATAAAGAACTTATATATTAATTATTTAATATTGTGTCTTAAATAACGAACCAAAGGCCACGCTCGCAACAATATTTATATTTTCTTTGTTGTGATGTTTGTCACATAGCCTTTTTATTTTACCCTTGTGATTTGCCAGGCGACATTTGGAGTCGGGAGTGTCTGAACCCCGCCAAAAGTGGTAAGGATTACGGATAATCTACTCATCGATTGATGATAGTCCCCGACTCTTTATCATGCAGATCTGCGTTCCTCAGGGTCACTCTTAGATTTTGCTATTCACCATATACCACCAAGTATTATAAACGATGCAGTAATTTAGGATAATTATCTTCTGTACTTCACTAATAAACTACTTGCATACACTTCACGGCTATTGTACGACCAAATTAAATTCTTTTCCTGACTTCTTCGGAATGGCGACTTTAGTCAAAAAGGAACTTCTTCCGCCCTCTCAGAATCTGCTTCTTATTCTGTCCCATCGACGTGTCACACCGAGACCGAGGAACCGCATTTCTCTCGGTCGGGGTGCGTTTTAGTTTTCTGCTCTCGCGGCAAGCTTACATGCTTACGCTACGACCATAACACTGTTTGCTATATATTCTAAGGTCGACATGCTAATTAATGGCGGGAGATTTTAATTATTATTTAAATGGATGTATGATACAAGGCGAAATCAATTAGATATTTGTGTAGTTACAAATATATAGACATAAGACACATGTTCTCATTGAACAAATTCATTGGGAATTTTGTTTAGGTTGAAACTGATGGAAAAATAAATATTTATATCCGGTAGTAATCTGGAAAATATAAAAATCCAAGTTAATTGGGCAATTTTCATTTTACCTGTATCTTACTACGGCTATGTGTCAGGTTCCAAACAAGAAAAATAAAAGTACCAAAGCCCAAGTTCCCGCTTTGAAATACGACAATCAGGGCCCAATATGGCCTAACCTCACGCACACATAAAGCGGCATTTTGGTTACGTTCATGTACATATATTTTATACACAATGCCTACTCCATTAGTTTCCTGCTCGAAGATGGGCAGCAATCGGCATACACCTTTACATCGCACATTGATATGGACTGATTATCTTTCTATTTCATGTGGGCTCAATTGCTAATATCAAAAAAAGTTCTTACGCCGGTGCCAACGTTGAAAAAATCATTGGCGGGAAGTTGAAAAAATTAATGTCCAGCTGGAAAAGCGATTTTAATAAAACTTTTCGATTTTCTACCGCATATCTAATGAATATATTGCATTTGGTAAAACAATTTTAACAGTAACAACCCTAAATAATTAATTTAAAAATATTTATTTCGACAGACCCACTTATTTCTTTGTTGTTTACAGTTGGTACTTGGTGCTTAGACAGAAAGAGTCCCTAAAAAGTTCTCGTCGGGGTTGGGCCTTATATGATTACCGAAATTAATTGTGTGCGTGTTCAATTAAGTCACAGTTTTTGATATAAACAATAACTGTATAACAAATTCACAACACGCAGGTAAACATACGTACAGCCGTCCGATCAGAAATTGCAGAAATTTCGCAATTTCAAAATGGCTGGCTTGCTGTAGTATTGGGGTATTGGTATGCTGCCCGTACTCCCGAGCGACACTTGGTAGCACGGACTTTTTTCTACCCCTGAATACTTCTCACCCGTAAAAAGTGTCAATATCCTCCCCTGTGTGGACTATGGCTTCCATTAGAACAGCTCTGTCAAAACTGTCACGTGAGTACGATACTTTCTCTTTCAACATTTTCAAATTTTTAATACAGAGATTCCAATGTAACCCGTGGGACCTAGGGTACATGTAGACAGAGATACAACCATATGTTAGAAAGTGAGAAACAGCATCACGTTCAGCACGCAAATATGGCATATATATATACACGCAATGACCTTCGTTTCTTTCGTACACTAATGAAGAGTTTTCCTCCTTCATTATAGCTATAATGAGGAAAAATATGCTAGACACTAAGGGCCATATTCACCAAGCAAAATTAAAAACAATTTCAATTAAAGCTATTCACCAACCACACTTACCGAGTCGATTTAATGAAAATTTAATTTTAATTTAATTTTAAGTGAGGCCTTAGCCTCTCTTAAATACATTTAATTTCGATATCAGCTGATTGAAGTGTCATGCAGTCAAATGTCATATTTTTAATAGCGCAGTTACAAGTTTGAAGAAGCAATTGCTTAATATGGGCTATTTTTAATTAAAACGAATTGTACATATATTATAAAATATTTTTAATAATATATAAAAACTTCTCTATTTAAATAATACATAAAAACTTCTTTTAATTTTTTTAATAATATTTAAATTACATGAACTCTCACGAGAACTGTCACTTGCCAAATTCGGAAATCTTGCAGCTGATAGTCCGAAATGTCCGAAATTATTTATTTTATTAAGGTTGGTGAATAGCTACAAAACCGCAATTAAATTTTTGTAGCTATTCACCAACCTTAATAAAAATAGAGAAGTTTTTATGTATTATTAAAAATATTTTATAATATATGTACAATTCGTTTTAATTAAAAATAGCCCATACTAAGCAATTGCTTCTTCAAACTTTTAACTACGCTATTAAAAATATGACATTTGACTGCATGACACTTCAATCAGCTGATATCGAAATTAAATTTATTTAAGAGAGGGTAAGGCCTCACTTAAAATTAAATTAAAATTTCATTAAATCGACTCGGTAAGTGTGGTTGGTGAATAGCTTTAATTGGAAATTTTTTTAATTTTGCTTGGTGAATATGTCCTAAGAGTAAGAAACTAAAGGAGAGGCACATCAACAATAATTTTCGTGCCAATCTCTAAAACTCATACACATACACATACTATAAAAAATTCGCATTGCAGGCGGATGGAAAAACAAGTTTATGCAAGGGATTTTGGCGCGGTTTTTGCAAGTATAACGCAAAATTCTATACCAGCAGCAGCATAGTGAGAGCTAGTAATACAAAACAACTTTTTGAGATTCCCGGTTCCCCAGTAAGCCTATTTCCATTTTCGGTTGCCCAATAACTTGCCTTAAAATTTCTTTTTTGGTAAATCCATAATAAGAAAATATATTAAAATTCTTTTACTTTTATCAAAATTACAAACATTTACCTATATTCTAATTCCCAGCTTATTATTAAAAAAATAAACAAGTACGGTATCACTAAATTTCCACATAAGAGAATGTAAATATTTTTCTATTTAATACCCTTCCAATTTTAACCTTACCTACGGCTTTTGTGCTAGGGTAAATTTCTTTACAGAACATAAACAAAAGTGACACCTAGGGTACATGTAGACAGAGATACAACCATATGTTAGAAAGTGAGAAAAAGCATCACGTTCGGCACGCAAAAATGGCATATATGTATATACACGCAAAGGCCTCTCCTTTAGTTTCTTACTCGTAGGCTAGACATCAACCGAACAGCCTTCTGCTGTCAAGTTTAAATTCGCGTTGGAAGATAGGCTTGCATGCAAGCTGTACTTGCAGGTATAACCCCCGGGTAAATGTTAAGTGGAAGAAAGAGAACTTACAGCATGCACAAACTTGTATTAGAGCAAAACGACAAACAAAACTATTTCTGAAAAAAAGGTAAAAACAAATTGTTACACTTTCCATGCCATTCGGGTTAGTAGAACTGTCAAACTGTCACAAACATTATTACTGCCATTTTGCCTGTTTGTTATGGATGTATGTTGAGTGATTGGTCAGGACGTGAAGTTCAAACTGCCAGCATGAGCTGAGCGTTAGTACAGGGCGGCACGCTAGCGCCTCGGCTAAGGGTGGCGGAGAGTGTGGGGGAGTTCCCGAAATAACCTGCCGCTTGTCACCAACCATAATAAAAAAAAAAGATTTTCGTGCCTACAACCAACAAGCCAGCACACACTCGGTCATGAAGGGACCCTTATGTCACTTACCTACATTCCAATGGAGGCGCAGATGGTCTGCCTTCTTTGCCAAGCCCCATCCTTCCATTGACTTTGCGTGGCACAATTGTCCAAAGTCCCTTTGTTGACCTGTAAAGAGGTTATAGCGGACCTATACAACCTTCATGCTAGAGGGCTCCAGGAAGAGGAAGGAGAAAATAAAACCTTTAAGAGTTCATTTCTACGTTATAATTGTCGATGAGAACTATCCTCAAGTCAAAGTACGTGCATACGTGGGTAAATATACCATTAATAGGAGTAATCGTATAGCATTAAGTAAGTACCGAAAGGGTATATACGTAAGTATATCATTGAATTCGAAAACTACATCAACGTATAGTATTAGGTATGTATATAGATACATAGAGTCGGCTAAAAGAATCTTTTTCAGAATTATACCTGGACAAAGATTCTACTAGGCTAATTGTATAGTTATGTAAATATTATTATTGGAAAAATTCATTATGTATATAGTTACACTAGGCTAATTGTGTAGTTATGTAAATAGTATTATTGGAAAAATTCATTATATATATAGTTACACTAGGCTATTGTTTTTTCTTACTCATTCTTAATGAAATTCATATACCTAAAACGGATGTCCTTGAATAACCATTAAATTTGTTCTAAAGTTGATTGAAGGAATGGAGAATATTTCGGCAACCAAATATTTTTATCTTTCTATCTAATACTTAACTAAAGACAATTTCAAATTAGTTCTCTTTCCCCTTTTTTTTCTCTAATTTCACGATAATAACGAGTTTAATATTATACAAGACTTATTTATTACGGCACTCCAGTGAAAATCGCTTTCATTGATTGGGAAAGTTCATAAGTTGTAAAGATTACTGATGATGGTAACTTAGCGAAACGCGTATAATGATAATATAATTTTGTGTAACATTAATTGTGTAGTGATGTAAATATTATTATTGAAAAAGATATATATATATATATAGTTTCAAAGAAAAAATGTCAATAGAAAAAGTCCTACTGAGCAAGGTTTAACGAAGCCGAAGCATGCTTAGGTATGTCAAAAGAAAACATAATATTTTAGTAATACTCACGGTGTAAATTCCACGGCATGATGAGGCCTCTTTATCCGCCACCTGGTTAAAGAATCAAATTAGTAATTATCTTCGGCCCGCTTCAGTAGGTCTTATTACGACAATGCATCTAGCTGAGTTGAACAAAAATTGCCCGACGGCAATTGCAACTATGCTCGAACGAGATCAAAATCTTTTACATCAAAGAAAGTTCAAAGTAGTGCTTGATACAAAAAAAAAACTTCTGAATATAACTATCGGAAGTTACAAATTACTTTTAAATATGATAGAAAAAAATGTCCTTTTCCCAATTTATCGCTTAATCCTAAGTGCGTCTTCTAAGAAGACTAGCATATTTTCCACTGATCACACCACGACGTTACACTATCTTCCGTAATGTGGCCAAAAATAAAGAAATACAATGATACCGGACAACAAAAATTTCAGCGTTATATACAACGTTCGTAGGCAAGGTATATCCCATAATCTATCTTCAATTCGTGCAGATTCGCATTACAAATAACAACCATTTCCTCTAATGCCAATTTGATTTGTAGTTGGATCTCCTTAAATGATCCTTTTACATCACAGATGTCATTAAATGAGTGTCCTGGTACACGTTCTTTTAATGGAAGTCCATATTCAGAAATTGATACCTCATAATCATCCTTTGGTCTTATTGGAATGTGATCAATTCTTGTTCCCAATGGATTTTCTTTAGCAACAGATGCAGCTGTATAATAATTTTTCCCACAATCGCTAGTTCCAGCTAAAATCTGTAAGACTGCCTTATCTCTGGTAATTTTTATAAATTGAGCAGTATCAAAGGCCTGAATAATGCGAGGTGCCTTACAATCCTCATTTTCCTATCATACTCGGCATTAAAGTGAGCAATATAGACATTAATCAACTGATTATTGCCGAAGAATTTACACAATCCACTTATTTGTAGTAAGTCTAATTTTCATTTTCGGTGTCAAAGTTGGAACCTTTTTACTTCTTTGTTCCACCATCCAGCACTTGCAATATCCAAATCTTTTTCTACCTACAAACCATTCACCCTTTGAAAAATCCTAAAAGATTTTATTTATACACGTTGACCTAGCGATTTTTATATGAAAGTATTACCTTGTTGGGCACGATGTCGTTGAAAATTCTCGATATTCGGTTTTTCACTTGACTTCTTTCACGCGCTTGTTCGAGAAAATGAGACAGGTCAATGGTCTTCTTCTTCTTTGTCTTTTTCTTCACTCCCATGTCACACGAGCTTGAGGAAGCATTACTCTCGGTCGGGTGCGATCGGTATGCGGTTTACTTTAAGGCCAGCTTACATGCATCAGCATTTTACCTGTAGCATATTGCTATATGCAATAGCTACGACCATAACAATACAGAGTGGTCTACACCACCCGTGGTTCAGACGATGCTGAAAAATGGTCGACTGAGCTAGCCGGTCTTAAACATAGGCCTCATCACTGAGTGCTGCTTCAACTAGATGACGATGGCCACGAGAAGCTACGTCTCGAAAAAGTTGAACTCAGAACAAAGAAATTACACCGTCACAGAGCAAGAATGCTTAGCCGCAATCTTGAGCGTACAGAAATTCCGGCCCTTCATAGAACTTAAGATAGTGACTGATCATGCGAGCTTGAAATGGCTGATGTCTCAAAAGGACCTCAGCGGTAGACTTGCGCGGTGGAGTTTGAAGCTTCAGGGCTTCGACTTCACTATTGAGCACAGAAAAGGAAGCCTGATCGTCGTCCCTGATGCGCTGTCACGCATTCATTGTGACAGTCTGACCACAAATGAAGATCCTGGCCCGGAAGTTGACCTTAGTTCGCCATATTTCAACTCGTTGGAGTATGAAGAACTGAGGCATAAAGTTAAAACGACTTCTGGCAAACTACCAGACATTCGGACTGTTCCGAGAACAGGCGATCCGATTCAGGAAGAAGAAGCTTGGAAGCTTTGGATTCCACGAGGGCTTGTCACCAACCTCATTTCAAGGGCTCATGATCCGCCGCTGGCTTCACACGGAGGAATAGGGAAAACACTGGAACGTCTGCGAAGACATCTGTACTGGCCACGAATGACAGTTGACGTCAGAAACTACGTAGGCGCCTGTGACGTGTGTAAGGAAATGAAAGCTCCCAATACTATTTTACGACCACCTATGAGAGTCCAGTCTGTGATAGAAAGACCATGGCAAAAGCTGTACATTGATTTTCTAGGTCCATATCCTCGGTCAGTAAAAGGAAATGTCTGCATCTTAGTAGTTCTTGACCACTTTTCAAAATTTCCGATTCTCAAACCTATGAGAAAAGCGTCTTCACTCAATGTGTGCCAGTTCATTGAGACGGAAGTGTTCCACGTGTTAGGGGTCCCGGAAACGATCGTCTCTGACAATGGAGTCCAGTTTTGCTCGACTCAGTTTACCAGATTGCTGGACAAGTATGGGGTGAAGCACTTGCGAACGGCAGTTTACTCGCCGCAAGCAAACGCCTCAGAGCGAGTAAATAGGTCTCTATTGTCAGGGATTAGAGCGTATATTCGGAAGGAACATACGAAATGGGATGAGAAACTGAGCCAAATAGCTAGTTCCCTCAGGAGCTCTTTCCATCAAGCTATTGGTTTCTCTCCTTATCGAACACTCTTCGGTCAACAAATGATAGAACATGGCAGCTCCTATTCTATCTTGAGGAGCCTTGGAACTCTTAATGAGCCATTGAGAGTAGATGCTGAGGATAAAATGAGATTGATCCTTGCGAGAGTGCAGGAAAACTTACAACACGCATTCGAACAGGGTTCACGAGCCTACAATCTCAGGGCGAAGCCTGTCGATTTCAAAGTGGGTCAAGAGGTATTTAGACGAAATTTTGCCCAGAGCAATTTCCAACAGCAGACCAGTGCTAAATTGGGACGGAAATTTGTCAAATGTCGGGTTAAAAGCAAGAAAGAAAACTCCCTGTACGAGCTTGAGGATCTGCAGGGAAAACTGTTAGGAGTCTATCACGCCAAAGACATCAGGCAGTGATATCCAGTCTCAAAGTGTCATCTATCTATTGTCACATCTATTCCTGGTAGCCCTAAGAAGGCATCCAGCCAGCTTCACTGGTAAATTATAGGATATCGCGAAGCCCTCCTATTGCCCCGTCAATGGTGGGTGATACACCTGTTGGAATCCATTCCTGTATAAGGCTGTCAGCATGCCACTACTTCGACGACGCCTGGGAGACACACCCTTGAACAATCGCCAGTCGGAGATCAAGGTGAGATGTTGCGCCGGGAAAGCTTAGCAATCAGTTCTTTAGGTTGCTGATCGCGAGGCTTCCTCAGCATCTCGGTGAGGAAAGGCGCAGCGGCATCGACCGGCTGGATTTTTTGGGTTACCAGCTTGTCGGTGTGGCTTTGGCTTCCCACACTGAGAGGGATGTCGAAGTCTGGTCGAAGACTGACGAGACTTCGGGGATGTGTCCTCGATGCGTCATCGGGCAAATAGAAACCGAGTGATGAGGAATGCACATTGGGTCGTGGGTCGAGACACACATTGAGCGCCTATTCTGTAAATAAACCACCAGTTTTTGTTGTGGAATCATAAACAGTGTAGTCGTATTTCCAAACTTCAAATACTTTTCTTACTTGATAGCCTTTTTTAACAGCCAGGGATACTTCCGGTATAATCCATGTACCAATAATTTCTCTTTCTTTTTCACTATGATGACACCCAGAAACTCTATTTTGCTCTACACACTTTTGACAGAAAAGTCTTATGTTTTATAAACACTTGTTTTTATTTCCAATAAAATTTCTTATTATAAAAGTATTTCTTATAGCACATTGTCCAATTGAGCTTGGCAAGATGGCGCATTTGTGTTAATCTCTATTAGTTTTCCACAGTTGTATTCATCTTCAATGTTAATAATGATTTCACCCTCTCCAACTATCTTCTGCATCCAACGAACTTTTTCAGCCCCCTTTACATATATGGTTTTGTTTCGAAGCAGTGGTTCAACTATAGTGTACAGCTTGTGATACGGTATGTAGCCATCATCCCAGCGGAATCCATGAAAATTGTGTTGTAGCCATTTTACTTGTCTCTTTTTTGCCGAAGTCAGATCTTTGTATCTGAACGGTGGTTGAAATATATAGTGCTGCATCTGGTTTTCATTGTTTAAAATTGCCAGTTCTTTAGTGATAAATTCATTAAGGTTTGTTTTGAATCCTTGGATGTCTACGATGACAGCCATCTTCTTAATTTAACTTTCTAACTTCACTTGTCAGCGGACTGTATTCCACTATTCGATCGTGTAGAAGCGGATAATATGCTGTTGTATTAGCCGGTATATTTTCAGATGTCTTGAATTCTAGCCTTATGTCAACAGGTCCAGTTTTTATTGTTTCATTTTGATGTGAGCAATAAATGACAGCGATCGGAGCATCGGTTTTGAACTTCTCCCATGTGAGGAACGGCTGATACTGATGACCATAGTATGATTGTGTAAACTTTATATACATCTCATACAGCAATACGTATCTATTCAAATCAAATTTCAAATTCAAATCATCATAGGGATATGATTCTGAGTTGAAATGATCTGTAACATCGGTGAGTTTGCAGTGATCAAACTTGCTTGCATCTTTAGTTTTATCGTTCCTTCGATCCGTTTGTAATGCTAAGATGATAAATCGAGGTTTCTCCAGTTGAGTGGAAGTCTTAACTGACCAGGTTTGATGCGTGGATTCCGGTAGTACTGGATACTCATATATGTCCCAGCTGCGGAATGGTATTTGTATCGGGTGACCTCTCCCGATAATTTTGAATAGTTCCAGCTTTTCATCATCGGATACTGTAACATGCGGAATGCTCCATTGAAGTTTGGTAATTTCAATTTTCACCACATCAGTTGGTGATATAGTGGCATTATCGTCTGTCCTGCTCCGGATCAATATGAGTTCAAGTTTGGAATTTATCAGAATTTTCTTGTAATCTTCAGCGAATCCCAATAAATATTTCAGAGGTACACAATAGTTAAACAGTCCATTGGCTGGTATAACGGATGAATCTGGTGACCAGCTGCCGTTAAGTAGTATCCTGCTTACATTTGCATTTAGCGATACGTAGTTTTTTAATGTTGTCGCAATCCCAAGATTTCTTGTACGATCGATTTCCACTGCATTCAATTCATAGCGTATTTCCTCAAAAAGAAATGGTAGAGCGTTGTTAGCTAATTTTGCAGTTGCTGAAACGGCTCCATCCAGCTTTGTGAGCGACCCCTCAATGTAAAGAAAACTCCTGCTGGGTAGAAGATTCAAGTCCTGATGTTGTACAGAGATACGGATTTCATCGCTGTTTTTAAATGATGTTAGAAATGGTGAATAGGAGTGATGTTCAAATTTAGTAACTCTGTTATCAAAGCGTGCGTCTAGTGCAATATCTAGTATTCCTTTATTCATTGTTTCAGCGTTAAGCCTATCGATTGTAAATATGCTTTATTTGCAGGTGTTAATGTAGGTCTTGACCGCTTCAAGGTTGTCCACTGACTAATGATCTTGTCTGCTCCGAACTCGTATTTATCATTATTGTATATCAACATGCTGTGGCTTCAAATGTAACCTGATGGTTATAGTCTCTCCTCTGAAGTTGATTAAGTCACCGTCTTGGTCAAGGAGCTTCAATGTTAGAGAACTTATACGTTTGGTGTTCACAGGCAAATAGATTACATTTTTGGGTACCTGCTAAATCACATTCAGTGTTTATTTTCGATGATGTAGCATGTGAAAAGCAAGATAATGTACGATCCTATTTTTGCATGGGTCGCCACGAAGATATAGACAGCTTCTATCGCTGTCAAACATATACGCATATATCAAAGCACTTAATACGTGACAATGCTAATTTAATCATCTTATTCAAGCAAGATGACTTGAATTTGAAACATATCTATAATGATCATGTGAATACAGACATGAAGTTTGATAAATTTCGAAGAGCCTGTGCTGAGTGTTGGAAGGATGAATATGGTTTCTTGATGATTGATAAGGATAGCTCATTAAACAAGGGGCGCTACCGTAAAGGATTTGATACCTTCATTGTACTATAAAAGGATGAAACATGCGAAACCTTCATAAGTCGAAGTTGTAACTCAGTCGAAAGCACGCCGAGTCCTGTGGACCTGCTGAGTAGATTAAAGCTGTTCACCGATTATCAGACCTGTTTGAAAAGCTGTTAACCTGTTATCAGACCTGTTTGACAAGCTGTTAAGCTGTTATCAGAGCTGTTTTAAAAGCTGTTAAGCTGTTATCAGAGCTATTTAAAAGCTCTTAAGCTGTTATCAGAAAGCTGTTAAGCTGTTTGGAAAGCTGTTAAGCTGTTATCAGAGCTGTTTGGAAAGCTGTTAAGCTGTTATCAGAGCTGTTTGGAAAGCTGTTAAGCTGTTATCAGCGCTGTTTGAAAAGCTGTTAAGCTGTTACCAGAGCTGTTCGGAAAGCTGTTAAGCTGTTATCAGAGCTGTTTGGAAAGCTGTTTACCTGTTATCAGAGCTGTTTGAAAAGCCGTTATTCAGTTAATTTCGAAGATGAATGAAAATCTATTAAAAGAAATCATCAAGACAAGGAATGCAGTGCGAAGGAAATTTAAAGCTCTAAGGATGGGAAGGATTGAAGCAGATGCTCAACTTGAAGAAACCTTTAAGCCAATCACTAAACCCTTAAAAGAGTTTGTTAGAAGAGTCAAATACGAGCCACCGCATATTTAGCCAAGTTTGAGACAAAAGACACAAAAGAAGAAGAAGAAGAAGAAGAAGAAGAAGAAGAAGAAGAAGAAGAAGAAGCAATAGAAGAAGAAGAAGCAAAAGAAGAAGCCAATGACATTGTGGAACCTTTTACCCCTCCAAAACGAAAATATGTGAAAATGGAGGCTAGTAGCACACCTATAAATTATGGAGATTATTCCTTAACATCTGAAGAAGAATTCGCAACACCTAAACATTCAAGAACATTGACAGGAAGGTCTCCTGTTACCTCCCCCGATACGTCTGGATACATAGTTTCAAACTATTTAAAGCTATTCACTGATAATAGCCCTAAAATTGATCCAACCTATGGAGTTTACTATGAAGACAACGCGTGGAGAATCGGTAATTCAACGTTTGATTTTGATGATGTAGGAAATATTGTTATCAAGGGGAAGAGCTATAAAACAACTTTGGGGTTATGTGAGCTGCTATTTATGAAAGATCCTGTAAAAAGTCTATATACTAAAGAGGATTTAACTAATTATGGATCTATTTTGAGAGATACCAATGCATATAAACGTGACTATGCTGAAGATGGGCAAATAAAGGGTACTAGAGCGGCTAAGTATAAAGCTATAATCAGTAAACTTATACAGGGTAAAGGCATGGGACTAATACGTCTGCCTAAAGAAAACATTGATCACATTTACTGGGATGATCCAAATGAATTAGTGGATAGACTGCGTCTTCTAATGGCATCAAAGCAGGCTGGAAACACCAGTCACAACAATGAAATTGTATCTATCCTGGAGGAGTTGCGAGAAGCAGATATTATAGTTTACTTCATCACAATCTACAGATGAGCATTGACAAATTTGGACGTTTCTCTAAGCGAGGATATCTTGGGAAAGCAGGTGAACGTGGACCAACAGGAGCTCAGGGACCAGCCGGTAAACAAGGAATTCAAGGACCAAATGGTAAACAAGGAGCTCAGGGTCCAGCTGGTGAACAAGCAGAGCGGGGTATTGGATTTAATTTAACGATAAACGGAGACTACGATCTAAACTCAAAGTGTATAAAACGACTTGGTGAACCCTTTGAAAATGATAATGCTACTACCAAAGACTATGTTGACAAGAAAATTAAAATAAGTGTTGAAGAAATAAAAAAAACTATTAATATAGAGGTGGCAAATTTAACGCTATATATCAATGATGAAATCGCGAAGTTTGAAAACTATCTGTTTACTTCAGTAATAAATAAGAAAGACTTGACACCAAAAGATGGTGTATATGAGTAAAAACTCTTTAGAAATCTGTTTCATTTATAATTACGATGAGTAAGAGGCAAGTGGTAAATGAGCTGCATAAACCAGCGAGAAAAAATTTTAAACGACATCGTGTGGTTATCAAAGGACTAGATGACTTATGGCAGGCAGACTTGGTTGAAATGGATCCCTACAAGTATGTGAACAAGGGTTACCGCTATCTGCTGACAGTAATTGATACCTTCTCCAAATATGCATGGGCAATTCCAATTAAAAGAAAAACTGGTGTAGAAGTAAGAGATGCCATGAAGTCTTTATTAAGCGAGGGACGAATACCTAAAATCCTGCAGACTGATGGTGGAAAGGAATTCTACAACAGCCTCTTTAAAAGTCTAATGATGAAGCATGCAATTAATCATTACTCTACGTACAGTTTCCTCAAAGCATCAATAGTGGAACGATTTAACCGAACTCTAAAGTATATGATGTGGAAGGGATTCAGCTTTAATGGAACTTATCAGTGGATTGGTATGAAAAAGAAACTGCTCACTGAATACAACTCAAGAATACATCGAACTACGAAAATGAGACTACGTGATATCAACACCTCCAATGAGAAACAACTGCTTTCAACTGTATACAGTCATATAAAGATTGTTGTTCCTGCAAAGTATAAAGTTGGAGATTTTGTACGCATCAGCAAATACAAGCATATATTTGAGAAAGGCTATACACCAAACTGGACAGCTGAGATTTTTAAAATTATTAAAGTTCAAAACACAAACCCCATCACATATCAGCTGGAAGATTATCAAGGAAATCCAATCACAGGAGGCTTTTATGAATTGGAGCTGCTGATAGTTAAACACCCAGACCTATATCTCGTAGAAAAAATCTTAAAGAACAGTGGAGATAAAGCTTACGTTAAATGGCTCCGATTTTCATCAAAACACAATTATTGGATTAATAACAAAGATGTTTTATAATTTCTTGAAAAAACACCTATAACACAATTTAAAATAAATATATATTTCTAATACTTTATACTTGTAGCTATAATGCAAATTACTTTAATAAATGAAACTAAAACTATAATACATAATTTATTTACACTAGATTTAGATTCTTTCTGGGGTTGCCACTTGTTGATCTGATGAAATGGAGTAATGCCCCGAGGTTAAGTATCCGCCGTTCCGCTCATAATATGTCGCTTGTTATCATAAGGATTCATATCCAAATAAATACACAGCTACACACATCCACCCGCGCCTTAGGTAACGTTTCCTCAGCCACCAAGTAGCCCAGCCCCACATACCACAGGCACTCATACTAAAGTAAACAACTGAAACCAAACTCAAGCTAACAAGTATACAGCCCCCGATATAAATTCGCTTAAGGTATTTCACATCATTACTTAAGCCGTATACATTCCACGCAAGCCTTGGTATAGGTAACGTAGCCGAATCCAACACACCACAGACAATCCTAGTCATAGTATCAGATATTGCCACTAAAGCTCTCAGCCAACCTCCAGTACCTATCCTCAAAGTGATCTCGTATCCCCAAGCCCGAGATGATGTAGTGCCGGCTAATGCCACCAGGGGACCTTGCTCAAGAAATGGTGTTTGCACTCGAAAGAGCAACTGTGAATTTTCTCTGCACGCACCCCCAAGACCCAATAATAATAATAATTTGCTAAGAAAACATCAATCCAAGGTGATATCATGTTGTGAAATTCGAATGATGTTGATATCGGGTCATTCCACAGAAAATCGACAAATGTTCTGAATGGACCATCTCCGATTTTGATAAAATTTTACAGGTGGTTTGGTCTTCTTGTTGATAGTACTTCGTTGTTGTCCATTTTTGACGGCGATATGGTATTTTAAAATTTGGAAAAAGTGGCAAATTTTGCTTGGAAGCTGTAAATTCAAAACTTTATATCTTAGGATGTATGCATCGTAAGCCCATGAAACAAACTCCATTTGTTTAAGGAAGCTTTAAAGCTCCTGAAAAAAATTAGCTGAGGTCCTTTTTCTGAAAATTTGTTTTCAAGCATAATGGATATGTTCGTTATCCTTGAATATCTCAAAATGCGCACTCTCGATTTCTTTTATTTTTTTTAATTTAATCCTTAATGGCTTTTGAGCAAACTGTAGAAAGGAGAAAATGGAACTTCTTGAAGTTTGGATGGAGTTATTTTTGAAATATATGTAGTTCAGAAAACTTTGAACGAAAATTGATGTTGTATGGTGCGTTATCAAATACTTGTATGCAGCTGGTTTTAAAAATTACAGTAATACAGGAAAATAAAAAGAAATACACATACTACAACTTTTAGATTGATGTCATATATATACATATGAATATAGTTATATCAGAAACCGCAACTAAAGAACTCATTGTTTACTCATGGAATGGATAATGGTGTTTATATTCTAACAGCCAGTAAAATGAAATATATAGCATAGTTAATTAAATTAAGGAAATCTTAAATATAGAATGTACATAGGCCTCATATTAATTTTAATTTTACTTATAAATATTTCTAAGATTTTATTTTTTTTTTAAAACAGGGGGAACAGGAGATACCCAACCCAAGCACGGAGGCCACAGCGGCCCATTGTGCTCTCCTGAATCCCATTCACCAAAACCTTCCTGTCCTCTTAAAGGTTTTTCAGCTCATCCACAGATAGAGGGGGAGACCCTAGAGTATCAAGTCTGCTCCGGGCGAACGCCGGACACTCACGCATAAAGTGTTCGGTTGTCTCAGGCTCTCCCTCCATGCTGGACAGACACTCAGGGCTGTCAACAACTCCCATCCTTGTTAGATGAGCGTGAAGTGAGCTGTAGCCGGTGATGATGCCAACCACGATTCTACATTGTTTCCTTCCGAGTCCCATGAGAAAATCGGAGATATTCCCATTGGGCCCATCAAGAAACAGTTTTGTACACCTACAAGCACTCAGGTTCTCCCATCTCTGCTGATATTTCCTGTGAACATCCGCTTTGATGAGAGACCCGATATTCGAGGTCGCAACGCCTACGGCGGGCTTCGGTCCGATAAACGGAGAACCGGAGCCAGCCCTAGCTAAAAGGTCAGCCCTTTCATTCCCCATGATCCCCATGTGACCAGGAACCCACAGGACGGACACATTGTTGTGATAACACAACTTATTCACTGACGATCTGCAGTCCCCCAGTAACTTAGACGTTATCCGAGGGCCATTCACAGCCATCAAGGCTGCCTGACTATCCGAAAGGATAGCGATATCTCTCCCCTTGATTTGCATATCAAGGGCTAACTTCGCTGCCATTGAGATGGCGAAGATTTCAGCCTGGAAGACAGTGGTGTGTTTTCCAAGTGAGTACTCCATTCCAAAATCAGCCTCAGGAAAGTAGACACCTGCCCCAGTTCCCTCATTAGTGAGAGAGCCCTCGGTGAAGATTTTTAGAGCAGACCGGGGAAGGCACGATAAGGCACCTCTCTCAGTCCACGATTCCCTTGCAGGAAAGCTTACAGAGAAACGACGCCCGAAACGAAGCTCTGGTACCATCGCATCCCGTGGCATACCTGCCAGAGGGTTTTCCAAGTCCAGCCGATATGCCATAGAGCAATGAGAAGAGCCAGTCCAGCCGTCCTCCCAACATCCCCATAAGCGCAATCTGCACACAGCCCTTTTGGCCTCTGCCTGAATGACAAGCTCCAGGGGTACCAGATTGAGTAACAGCCGCAGTAGCCGTAGATCGCATGGAGCCCGTAATTCCCAAGCAGGCAAGCCTCTGCAGGCCCGCCAGCTTCCAGATCGCAGTCCCCACAAGCGTCCTCGGCCACCATACACAGGAGGCATATGTGAGCATGGGTCTGACGATCGAGGTGTACATCCAATGCACAACCCTCGGTCTCATGCCCCATGTGCAGCCAAAGGTTCTCCTGAATTGAGCGAAGACCCTCATTAAGAAGACCCGCATTAACTTTTTCCTCTACGTGTATTCCCCATGTCAGCTTCGAGTCAAGGAAGACTCCAAGGTGCTTGACATGAGGAGAGAGTTGCAGAGTGTGTCCAAAAAGCTTTGGAAGAACAAAGTGCCCCAGCTTACGTCTTCTGGAGAAGAGCACCAAGTTGCACTTTGTAGGGTTCACTGTCATATCATATCCCAAGGTAAACAGTCCACGATCCAGTCCCCGTTCAATGACAGTTACCATTGAGTGGAGAGCCGTCACCGTAGATCTGCTCCTCCAGTAAGCGTGCTGTGAGGTGTTTAAGAGAGAAGCCTTTAAGGGTACCTCCTTAATATATTCATCTACCAGCCTCTCCAGGCATTTCAAAAGAAATGAGGAGAGGTTTATGGTTCGAAAACTCTTCGGGTCCATGTAGGAAGCCTTACCAGGCTTCAGAACGAAAGCAACCCTCACCTTCCTCCACATCTCAGGGACATATCCAAAAGCGATACATGCCCTGAAAATGGAGTCGATGTATGGGGCCAGCACCACGCTCTCAGCCTTAAAAAGGACAGGCAAAATACCATCTGGACCCGGGGCTTTAAAGGCCGAGAAGGTTGAAATTGATCATTTCACCTTCTCGACATCAACTACCTTGGCGGTAGTGGACCAATCTCCACCAGTGCATAGAGGTAGCGGATAATCGGAACCTGCCTGCAGGTCTTCTTCAAGCCTGCAGTCAGGAAAATGCGTCGAGAGAAGAAGTCTACTGGCTTCTTCTTTCGATGCCGTAAAGGAGCCATCTGGCGCTCTTAGAACACTCAGCCTAGCCGACGGGTCGCCCTGAGCCCTGAGCAGCCTAACCGGTTCACGATAGCCGTCAATCTCCTCGCAGAAATCTACAAGGGCCTGTCTTTTTGATTTCCAGACAAGCCTCTTGTAATTACTCTGAGTCTCGCGGTAGGCCCGCTGGTCTCCCCCCGAGCCAGACCTCCTGGCCTTGTTGAAGAGCCTTCTGGAAGTCTTACGGAGTACACTAAGCCTGCTGTTCCACCACCGCATAGTTTTCCTTCCAATGTCCGTGCTAATGGGACAGGAAGCCTCGGAAGCCGCAGTTACAGCGGACTGCAGCCTTCCAACCGCCTTTTCCAAGGCTGCAACACTTCTGATTCTCTCAGCCGGAGAGTCGAGCATGGAAACTAGCTCCCTGTGGTATCTCCCCCAATCAGTCCGCTTCGGATTCCTGTATGGTTCCACCTCAATGGGGTCAGCACCCATACAGAACTCAACATAGCGGTGATCAGAGAGAGACTCCTCTCACGAAACCCTCCAGCCGGAAAACTGGGGAAGATACTTATATACTTATAAATATAAAACAGTTAATTAAACATATTATATTATTACCAATACGTTTCTTTTAATATTTTTACGGTAGTTGACTATTTCAGGATATAATCCTAGCTATATTATGTAGATATATTATATTAACTCTGAGTACTCAGCACACTTCATCAATTTTCGTTCGAAGTTTTCTGAACTACATATATTTAAAAAATAACTCCATCCAAACTTCAAGGATTTCCATTTTCTCCTTTCTACAGTTTCCTCAAAAGCCATTAAGGATTAAATTAAAAAAAAAAAAGAAATCGAGAGTGCGCATTTTGAGATATTCAAGGATAACGAACATATCCATTATCCTTGAAAACAAATTTTCAGAAAAAGGACCTCAGCTAATTTTTTTCAGGAGCTTTAAAGCTTCCTTAAACAAATGGAGTTTGTTTCATGGGCTTACGATGCATACATCCTAAGATATAAAGTTTTGAATTTACAGCTTCCAAGCAAAATTTGCCACTTTTTCCAAATTTCAAAATACCATATCGCCGTCAAAAATGGACAAAAACGAAAAATATTTCAGCAAAGTACTACTAACAATAAGACAAACCTACTTATCAAATTTTATCAAAATCGGAGTTGGTCAATGCACAAATTTATACAATATTTGTCGATTTTCTGTGGAATGACCCTATCTACAACTTCCCCGCTAAGAAAACTTATTTAGGCACACCACTTGAAAACAGCAAAACCAAGAAGACGTCATTTTGATATCTACAACCTCCCCGCTAATAAATCGTCAAGCAAGAAAACAGCAAAACCAAGGCATGGTGGTAGTACCTGCTAATGCCGCTAGGGAACCTTACTTTCCCTCGAGGTGAACAACATGTGAAGTACCGGCTAATGCCGCTAGGGAACCTTACTCAAGAAATGGTGTTTGCACTCGAAAGAGCAACTGTGACTTTTCAATACACGCACCCCCTAAACCCAATAATATTAATTTGCTGAGAAAACATCAAGCTAAGGTGATGTCATGTTTTGAAATTCGAATGTTGCAGAAATCTACAACTTCCCGGCTACCAAGATGACGTCATGCTGATATCTAGAACTTCCCCGCTAATAAAAGAAAACAGCAAACCAAGGCATGCTAATACTTCCTGCGAATGCCGCTAGGTAACCTTACTCAAGAAATGTCGTGCCCGTAGAGGATATACAAATTCATAAGAAAAAAGCCCACATTTAGGCGCACCACACATCCAAGAAAACCGTAGTACCGGAGCATGCTGGTAGTATCGGCTAATGCCGCTAGGACGCAGTCAAGATCAAATGACACATCTTCAATTTCACCAAATTCTTTAATGATTACAACAATTTGTATTACTGAAATTCGAAATTAATTTCAGGGCGCTTTTAAATTTCTGACCGATAGCACTCGATATTTAAAATACACAAGAAACTTTCGAAATCTCTCAATTATTTAAAAGAAATAACTTTTTAGGAAAACTTTAATAGAGAATACTCTCTACTGTCACTGTCAGATTTCCTTTTCCTTTTTTATTCATTCACTGAAGTACGTCACAGACTATCAGCTGTGATGTGTCAAAATTTTAATGAGATTACCAGTAGTTAAGCTATGCGTATTTTGGCCCACCCTTTTAGCTTCCAGGATTTCGCCACAGATGGCGCCACCGTCGCTAGGTGGTTTGAGTCCATACTAATGTAGATTTATGCCTTGGCTGTATTGGCTTGTGTCTTGGATACACCATTGCGCCTTGGATGCACCTTTGTGTCTTGGGTGCACCATTGAGTCTCGACTGCGCCCTAGCGGAATTAATCGGTACTACCGGGATGTATCATTTGATCTTGACTGCACCCTAGCGGCATTAGCCGGTACTACCAGCATGCTCCGGTACTACGGTTTTCTTGGATAGATATGTGGTGCGCCTAAATGTAGGCTTTTGGTTTTGAACTAATATTAGTAATAATTAAAGTTAACGCTAGGAAATTTTTGTTCATGCCAATGGATTCTAGATGGTTGGGGTGGTGGTTTTAGGGGGGGACGAAATTTTCATCAGAAATCCTCTACGGGCTCTGGTTTTCGAGATATTAGCGATTTTACCTTTTCAGATGCCATTTCTTGAGTAAGGTTCCCTAGCGGCCTTAGCCGGAACTACCAGCATGCATTAGCGGCAGAGTTCTAGACATTGGCATGGCGTCATCATGGTTTTGCTGTTTTCAAATCCTGTACGTTTTCTTAGCAGGGAAGTTGTAGATATCAGTATCATTCGAATCTCACAACATGACATCACCATGAACAGACGATGTCAGTGAGGGTTGTGGGTATGTGTATTGAAAAGTCTTATGTTTTATAAACCTACTACCAGCATGCTCCGGTACTACGGTTTTCTTGGATATATATATATATATATATATATATATATATGTGTGTGTGTGTGTGTGTGTGTGTGTGTGTGTGTGTGTGTGTGTGTGTGTGTCCGAGTCTCGTGTGCGATTGTGTATATTTGGGTGTGTGCCGCAGATTTCTGCGCGACCTCCACCTTCATCGCATATCTCCCAAAGTATTCGGTAATATCGGTTGGTATTACACTATCCTTGTAAAAGTTCGTGTCACTTTATGAAGAGACTAAAAAATTTCAGCTAAGTGGCTTCGTATTCATGAAGCCATTTAATTCAAATTTAATTTAATTTCTCTCTTACGGGAGTACTAAAATCCCGTAAGAGAGGGTGAAGGCACACGTAAGAGGAGTCAGTACCAAAATTTGCAAGTTTCGTACATTTTTCATTGCGAATTTCTGGCAAACTATTTGTAGCAGAATAATGATTTATATCTTAATTTAAAGGTAACGAAGAAGTCTAGTAAATAACATCGGCAGGAATTAAAAAAAATTAAATGTATTGGAATGGAAAGATTAGCTCGGAAACTTGTAATTGAAATCTTTAAATTAAATTCCTCTTAGTAGCTATTTTCATTTCTTTAGATTGTGACTATTTTAGAAAGATAAAGCCTTCTAGCAAATATCTCCGACTTTCTTCATTTTTAGTGGCGCTTTTTTTAATTATTTGACTGTAATAGTACTTGTTTTTTCTCCGACTAGAAATTGGAATATTTCGTTGAAAGTTGTTTAAATACAAAGCAAAATAGTATATTTAACAAACATGTGCAGACAAAATTTAGGAGAGTTAATTCTCGTTAATAATTTTCAATTTATTTGAACTGTAAATATTAATTTTTCGTCTTATATTGTCGCATGTTGGGTGTAGGCGGTTAGGTTAATTTTTTATTTTTTTGAACTTATAAAATGTTTCTGCGTGAGGAGCAGGCAAGTGGCGAACCAAATGTAAGCTCTCTGTGCTGTTGGCCAGACACTTTTCCTTGTAATTTGTCTGGCACCATTTATTGCTTGGGCAAATTTTATTTTACTGAAGCCGGTCATCAAATAAAACTCTTCCGAGAATTCTGAATTGTAATGTACCATGTAATTTTGGCAATGTTCAGACTTGTCAGTTTTACCATTTTATTAACTATGTAGATAACCAAAGAACTCCATTCGAGAGATATGTTTGAATTTACCAACAGAAATTTCAGGTTGAGCTATGTCTGGAATTTCAAATTCAATTTTAGTGTATGACAATATACAATTTTATCTCTATCTAATTCCTCAATTTTTTCGCATAAAATTTTTCATTTTTAAGGAACATAATTCAACAGGTTTAGAAAAGTCGGAGATGATGCAACTGGAAAATTCTGAGGGTGACACATTATCTTGGTATAAGCTTATCAGTAAAGCAAAGACAAGGGTGTGCGCCGATTTCTCGTATGTCCACATCTAAAGTAGTGGTAGTAACAATAGGAACATTTAGTATGAAAAAACTAAAGATTATATAATTTCGCAAACAATAAAAAATTGAACAATAAAAGTAAGACAGCAGTAGTACTTAAAAGATATAAATAAATGAAAAACCCATATATATATTGTTGCGAGCGTGGCCTTTGGTTCGTTATTTAAAAAATAATATTAAATAATTAGTATATAACTTCTTTATTTCACTTCAATCATATAAAATTCACAATTCCTCAATTAGTCAACTCAACTCTAATCATCGCTAACACTGTACTTTC
Source organism: Dioctria linearis (assembly GCA_963930735.1). Lineage (NCBI taxonomy): Eukaryota > Metazoa > Arthropoda > Insecta > Diptera > Asilidae > Dioctria > Dioctria linearis. Next base: position 259,333,538 of record OZ005740.1, on the reverse strand, counting down.
AATTATCGCAATCTAATTACACACTTTCGCTTCTTTATTACTTTCACTTGTTAACACTGCAACGTCTAAGACAAGACTCTTTTCCTGGCGATGACATAACTGTTATACTTATACCCTAGAAACTCTCCCGATTATTCTGGAGTGTTCTATTTCCAAAAGCTTCTTGACTGTTCTATTCATTCTATTTCTGAACCTTCCTGAACATTTAATCATCGATTCTCCGAACCTGAAGTTGTTTACTCTCCATTGCCAGTATTGCACGTAACACTGCCCCCTTCTTAAATTTGTTCGTCCCGAACAACATGTGGTCCACGGTCTTGTAGTATTGACACAAGCGGTCCAAATAAACAATTTTATGCTTGCCTCTTGTGCCACGCTGAATCCTGTATACCACGTCATTAATTCTAGTTACTACTGAATATGGTCCTTCCCAGTGTTGTTGCAATTTTGGAGAACATCCCTTACATCGTTTCGGGTTGTGCAGCCAAACAAGATCACCATCGTTAAATCCTGCGGAATTAGCACGTAAGTCATAGCGGGTCTTCATCCGATCAGTATTTGTTGCTAATTTCGTCCTCGTGGCCTCGTGTGCATCAGCTAATTGTTGCTTGAGCTCCGATACCTAATCTTCTGGTAACTTTTGTTCAGCTCTGGGGGTACCGAATTTGAGGTCGCTAGGTAAACGCATCTCTCTTCCGAATATAACTTTAGATGGGGTTTGTCCGGTAGTACTATGAACGGCTGATCTATAAGCCATTAGGAATATAGGAATATGTCGATCCCAATCGCGTTGATGATAGTCAACTACTTTCTTTAGATGCTCGATCAATGTTCTGTTGAAGCGCTCTACCATGCCATCAGATTGTGGGTGTAGAGGAGTTGTTCTAGTTTTTCTTATTCACAACATTTTACACATCTCCTGGAAAGTCCGCGATTCGAAGTTCCGTCCTTGGTCTGAATGAAGTTCGTGAGGCACTCCAAACCTACTGACCCAATTCGTTATTATTTGTTCCGGAACTGTGGTTGCCTCTTGATTAGGGATTCCAAAGCTTCAGGCCATTTACTGAAATAGCTAATGGCAACTAATATATTACGGTTACCGCCATCCGTTTCTGGAAAAGGTCCAGCGATGTCTACAGCTATCCTTTCAAAGGGGGCTCCGACATTATACTTATGCATTTCTCTTATGGTTCTGTGTTGTGGCCCTTTGCAAGCAGCACAGACAGTGCATCTGCGGCACCACTCCTCCACATTTTCTCGCATATGTAGCCAATAAAACCTTTCTCGTATTTTGGAAATGGTTTTGTTCACTCCCAGATGTTCTCCAGAGGTTCCACCGTGCATTTCTTCTAGAACATCTTTGACGTTTGTTGCCGGCACGACTATCTGCATTCGGAAAGTTTCGCCATTAGGTGCTTCCCACTTGCGTTTTAATATACCACATTCAACATGAAGAGAATTCCATTGAGCCCAGTAACATTTCAGCTTATCACTCCGTTCCGAAATATCCTTCCAGTCTGGTCTTTCCATGTCTTCTTTCCAAGCAAGAATAGGTGAACTGTCCGGATCTTCTCGGTGTGCTGTTCGCAGGTCCTCGTTGTCCCAATCTGTACATAGATGGTTCCACGGTTACCAACTGTATAGTTGCTGTTGTTTCTTTTTCTTCCATCCGGGCGCAATTTTTACAATCAAGTTTGCATGGACGTCGTGTAAGGGCATCTGCATTTCCATGGATACGACTTCTTCGGTGTTGTATTTCAAAATCATAAGCCTGGAGGCGCTCTATCTATCTCGCTACTTGTCCCTCAGGGTTCTTAAACTGCAGAGGACATTTAAGCGCTGCATGGTCGGTGCGAAGGATGAATTTCTGCCCGTAGAGATATTTATGAAAATGCTTTGTTGAACTTACAATGGCAAGTAGCTCTTTTCTTGTAGCACAATCATTTTTCTCTGACTTTGAAAGTACTTTGCTATAGTAAGTTACTGGAACTTTTTGACCATTCTCCTCCTGAGAAAGCACTGCACCAATACCTTCATTGCTGGCATCCGTGTCTAATATAAATGTTTTCCCAGCTTTGGATAGTGAAGTACTGGAGCTTCATAGAGCTGTTGTATTGATTTGCCATGCTTTTGTATCCTGTTGCGCAACTATAGGCGATATACTTGCTGCATGTGGTCATCTTCGTAACGTAATTCTATCGCCTGTACTAATGAAGTGTAATTACGTTGATTTTCAATCGGTACGGTTTGTAACAGTTCTAACGCAGGACCTCGAAGTGCTAACACCAGGGCTATAGCTTTGTCTTCATCATTCCATTCATTTACCTCTGAAGCTGCCTCGAACTGTCTCTTGAAGATATGCCACGAATTTTGTCCATCAAATATTGGAGCTTTCATTCTACCTGGTCCGGATATTTCAGCTGCTACGTTTAGAGGCTGATGATGCTTTATTTTTTCCAGATCTGATTTAACGTTTTCAAGTTGCTCGGTGACTTTTTGTTGAACTTCCGAAACCTTTTGTTGAAATTCCTGCTCAATTCCTTCAATTTTCAAATTTTGTTCTTCTAAAGAACTTTTTAGACAATTTTTCTTATCCTCCAAACGAGTTTCTAGACAATTCTCCAGAGAACTCTTTTGTTCGTCCAAGCGCGTTTCCATACATTTCTTCTGCTCATCTAACCGAGATTCTAGAGAATTCTT